>CANSNZ010001104.1:0-460000 GCA_947646795.1 Beta lomatogona | reverse complement strand
TAATATATGTATATATGTATATGTATAATATATGTATATATATATATATATATATATATATATATATATATATATATATATATATATGTATAATATATGTATGTATAATATATGTATATATATGTATGTATAATATATGTATATATATATATATGTATAATATATGTATATATGTATATATGTATATGTATAATATATGTATATATGTATATATGTATATATATATGTATATATGTATATATGTGTATATGTATATGTATATATGTGTATATATATGTATATATATATATATATGTGTATATATGTATATATATATGTGTGTATATGTATATATATATGTGTGTATATATATGTATATATATATGTGTATATATATACTTAGCCATATAAAGGCATAATATACATAGCTTGTTCATAAAATAATCTTGGAAAAAATTCATGTTACTAATAAGAGAAATGCAGCAATAACAATTACTAGGTTTAAAAGTAGGCATATTTATCCCTTTGTTAATATTATAACAACAATGACCAAAACTTTGAAAATCGACTTGAAAAAGCATACGATCGCTTGCGATTGTCACTTATTTGAGACACCTTAAATCAAATGAACCTGCCTATTCTTCTTTATGGATTGCGTAACGGCTGCTTCTCTCAAGGTACTATGGAATGGAGAGCCCTCTGAAAGTTTTCTTCCTTCTCATGGGATTCGACGGGGAGACTGTAATAGTCCATATTTTTAAGTATGTTTTAAATAAAGTAATTATATTTAATAGTTTAACTAAGCTTTAATATCAATGAAAAACTACTTGAGAAACTTGATTTAACTACAATTATGTTAGTGGAGGTTTTATGAAATGATGTATTGAATAAATAAATTTAAGCTTAATAAAAGAAAAAGAAAACTCTTATTTTTCTTCCTCCGTTCCGTGGCTTTTGTGAGAGATGCCACATTAGTTACCTTGTTGTCAATTATTCAGCTTCCTTCAGTAAGATTAAAAGAAACCCCAAACTTCAATTTCATCCTCTCATGCATCTCCCTCTCTCTCTTCCCCTTTGCTGCTGCTACTGCCGCATTAGCGACCCTCGCCGGCGTTCGAGCCCACCGGAGTTCGACAAATCGCACCCAGCTCTCCTTCTTTCTTCGATCTCCCTCCTCTGTTCTGGTCTCTCTCCGCCGGTCGTTCTTGCTTTGTTCTTGCGTGTTGTGATTCTTCTTTGCTCGTTGTTGGTCGCTAGCTTTCGTTCTTCCGCCGCACTTGCTGCCGGCCTCGCCGTGGCTGCTGCTCTCCTCTGCTCGCACTATTCTCTTTCCTCTCGTGCCTCTGTTTCGTCCCTGCTCCAAGTGAGCAGAGGTACTACCGTTCTTCAATCTTTCTGTCAATTGGATTTATAATATGATTATTAAATGGATTATTAAGTATGGATTTGGTTGATAGAATTTGATAGTTGATGATATGAGTTAAATTAGTAGAATGGTTTGCATTAAAGGGTTGTAGTGATGTTTGAAATGGTGAATATACAATGATGGTTATTGTGTTTATCATTATGGAGACCATTGGTGTAGAAATTGGAAGTAAGAATAATCAGTTCTGGGTGAAATAAGTTAATTGTATCTCTGAAGATTATGTAGTTAGTAAACTAATTGGGGATGGATTGTGGAATAGAGTCACTAATTTATGGATTAGATGACTGGGTTTAGTTATGGGATATCACTTGAAGAATGGGAAAGTTTTTATATAAGAATATACATTGAAATAGTTTCCTGCAATTGGATTTGAGAATAGTTACTGAACTATTACTGTTATGATTGTCGAAGTTTTGGAGACTAGCTATGATTAGCAAGGAGCTCAAGAAATCATGGGTTTCCGAAGTTGTTATATGTCGATGTTAAGGAATTCAAGGTAACATTTATGTTCAGCAAAATGAATTTACATGCCCGTGTGTGTTATATTATACTTTTGATATTATATATCGTGTATAGCCATGGCCATGGTTATAGATGCATCTGTATAAGTTAGTGTGATTTGTTATTGAATGATTACAAAAGAGTGCTTTTGTTCAGTTATTGGAATTGTTCGGAATTATTTATGTTTCTTAAGATATGATTTGAGTATGATAATGAGAAAAGAATTTCGTAATTGTTTTAGCCGGCTTAGCTCAGGAACTGAGATGAAAAGTGGGCAAGGTACAGGTGGAGAAAATGATTCGGATATAAGTTCAGTTAAGACCAGAGAAGGTCGAATATTATGTTATGTTATGTTACGTTACGTTATGTTATGCCAAAGCCTGTACTTGCCAGCGATTTGTGTTAAGTAATTGAGCTATGCCAGCGATATATTTTTAAAGGATGGATTCTTTTCCGAACAATTACCAAGTTTGTTTATGATATGAAAAACGTTTGCGAACTAAAACCGTTTTGACGGGCTGAAGTAAAGTTACTGAGTTTTTCGCTCATTTTAGTTTTGTTTTTGTTTTGTATTCTCCCTCTGTTATTGCAGGTTCGTGTTGGCAGCTCAGAGTGGATTGTAAGATAGAATTGGATCAAGAATGTGTAATTAAATTAGTGATAAGAAATTGTATTTAGAAGTATTTAAGCGCTTATGTGACAATCATGTCTTCTATGGTTTTGGGAATCGAATAGAGTATTCTGTAATCTGATATTTGGTTTTGAAGTTATTATGTTGTGGGCCCATAACCCACAGGTCCAGGATCGTGTTATAGGTGTTTGTTTCCGCTGCGAGTAAATGTAAATTCGAGGTTATTTAGTGTTAATTGAGATTTATGAATGTTAAGTATGATTAGCTAGCAGCTCGGAAGAGCGGGCTGTTACAGAGACCCCCTTTCTCCCTATCTGTTTGTAATGTGTATGGAAAGATTGTACCAAACAATAGAGGAGGCAATCATTGCTAAAAAATGGCGTCCAATAAGAGCAAGTAAAGATGGCCCTCTTCTATCTAACTTGTTCTTTGCCGATGACATAATTCTATTTGCCGAAGCTGATGTGGAACAAGCTATGGGTGTTCATGATTGCCTAAGTCGCTTTTGCAAAGCATCGGGTCAGAAGGTAAGCTTAGCCAAATCATGAGTTTATTTTTCCAACAATGTGCTACCTGCAAATCAGGATGCTATCTGTTCAGCACTGGGAATGGAATGCACAGATGACTTAGGGATGTATTTAGGCATGCCCACTTTAACAAGTCACGTAACTCGTGATACTTTCAGCCATCTATGTGAGAAAATAGATCGTAGGCCATCTGGGTGGAAGACCAAATACCTTTCTTTAGCGGGTAGAATCACCCTTGCGAAGTCTACAATGTCAACGTTGGCCTTCTATTCAATGCAAACGGCAAAATTACCTAGAACCACCTGTGATGAGGTTGATAAAAAGGTTCGAAGGTTTATTTGGGGAGGAAATGAGGATAAGAGAGGCATGCATTTAATCTCTTGGGAGAAACTACAGGCACCTAAACAACAAGGAGGCCTAGGCATCTATTCGGCTCGTCAAATTAATGCTGCGTTTCTTACCAAACTTGGTCGGATACTTCTTACGGAGCCTAATGCTCTTTGGGCTAGAGTTATAAGACACAAATACTGTAAAGGCCGCTTCCGATATTGATATGTTCGAGCCAAAAGCTGGGATGTCAAATGTTTGGAGTGGAATTACACAAAACGCAAAATTCCTTTGTGAAGGCATGAAAGTGGCTATAGGTAATGGTGCTCACACTCTTTTTTGGGAACATAAATGGGCTACGAATACATCTCTCTGTGATTTGGCCACTCAAGGGATTCCTACTGAAATCATTGGAGCCACGGTTGAGGAAATGTGGGCTCATGATTATGGCTGGAAGTGGGAGATTTTTTCCCCTTATCTTGATTTAAAGACTCTTAAAATGATTCAAGCTCATGAACTCAAAGATAATCCAGAACTTGGAGATCTATTTTATTGGGAGAATGGTCCAAAAGGTAAGTTCACTATCAAAACAACAATGCAAATTATTCGTCAAGAAAATGTTTAGTTGGACGATGAAATTTGGAGCCTGATTTGGCGAGCTCCAGTTCAGCAGCGCATTCGTGCATTCCTCTGGTTGGTGTGCCATGACAAAATTATGAGTAACTCTAACCGTCATATTCGCCACTTAACAGATGACCCAGGATGCCATATATGTGGTGATATGGAAGAAACTTCACTCCATATACTTCGGGATTTCCTTGCTACCAAAAGCATTTGGAGGAGACGGAGGGCCAGCTGATAATGTTGCCTTCTTCCATGGAACATTGGATACTACACAATCTGCAATTTCAAGAGAAATCTCACGAGGATACTTGGAACACTCTTTTTTGTATTATAACTTGGTGGATTTGGAGATGGAGGAATAACTAAATTTTGGGTGAAGTGATGATATTCCCATTAATCCTGGTGCTTTCCTGCAAGTGCGTTTCAATGAAACCATAACAAGTATTGAAAGAGATGATAATCTAAAATATGCTCCATCCACCAGCAAAATTGAAACTTTCATTTCTTGGAAAGCTCCGCCAACAGGTTGGTATGCCTTGAACACAAATAGGGCGGCTAAGGGATCTCCAGGAGCTGCTGGAGGTGGGGCCATTATCCGTGATCACAGGGGTATTCATGTTTCAGCTTTCATAGCCAACTTTGGTGTTTGTACAACATTCAGAGATGAGGTTATGGTGCTTGTGCGTGGTCTACAAATTGCTCGTGAACTTCAGATAAGGAAGCTTATAGTTCAGCTTGATAACCGAGCTTGTGTGCAAGCTTTGAACAACGTGGATGAGGGAGGAGGTGAGTGTACTCACCTAATAAACCATTGTCGTGCTATGATAAAAGAAGATCAGTGGGAAGTCAAGGTTTGTCATGTTTATCGCGAAGGCAACCGTGCTGCCGATTGGCTCGCCAACAATGGAGTGGCTCAACCTCTTCGACTTGTAGTCTTAGAGACTTTACCTGTATCTTTAGTTCGTATTTTAGATGAGGATTTTAGGGGTGTGGCATTGCCATGTCTCATTCCTCCGTAGATTGTTTGGTTTTTGTATTGTTTTTAGTTCGGTTTGTTTTGTTTGGAGTTCTTCCTCTTCTGGAAGGAAAAAAAAACCAAGCTTTTATGTTACTCACGGCACTAATGCAGTATTACTCAATCACGCCACATTGTCAATACCTGAAAATATGATTTCACAATCTTATTTTAACAATCGACACATAATGTTAACGGCAGATTACCAACATGTTCATAATAAGTTTATAAATTCAACATACTCATCAATAACTCATAGTGTTCATGATAAAACTCATTGTGTTCATAATAAAACTCATAAAACATGCATTTCAATCCAAAATAATAACTCTAAAAACATGATACTAAGTATGTACAATAATATTTAAATATCTGCATATACACGAACCTTAAAATTAAAAGACTACTAATGGAGAAAGAGAAAGGGTAGGCCAAGAGGGAGAGAGTTTAAACTTGAGAAAAGAGATGTATTTCTCAAATTTGATGTGAAGAATATGAAGAGTGGAGGCTCCTATTTATACTAGTTGGGCAGGTAGAGTCGTAATAGGACTAGGAAACTAAAAAATGGGTTTAAGGGAAAATATAAACAAATAAGATAACTAAGATCTAACTAATTTTTTACAATCATCCAATTAAAATTGGGGAAAAGTATAAATTATCCCATAATATACGTGTAGAAAATAATAACGGCTCACTCTATCTATATAAATATAAATACCAAAATCCTAGTGCTTTTCGCCTTGAAATCAACTATTTATGGGCAAAATCCGACTAATTACAATTAACTTGATTAGGGCCGTGATTTGTGGAGTAATAGTTAAGGAAATTTTCTCGAATTCTCTCTTATTTCATGATATCCATTATTTTAGGCCGAATTAAAAAAATTCAAATTATTTAAACAGTCAATTATGGTAATGATTTCAATTTCTCAATCAATCTTAATTTTGCTTCCAATCTAATTGCCTATCAAGCATAATTTGGGGTTTGATTTGCCTAAATTCCTTAACTCCGATTTTATTTTAAAAATTTATTGATTAACATTTCAAGTATGAATAGGATAATTTGTGATGCCAAATCACACTTCATTTTCGTGCTTTTTAAGTTGCATTTTTCATTACAATAGAAATTCATGGCAACTTAAATATACACATAAAGTTATCTCATGTCCCTAAAAAAATGTAACACATACACGTGTTGTCCAAAAATAAAATGGCCTCCTAAAGTTGAAATTTTGAATTTCTTAGATGTTGATGCTATGGTGTTAACTCTCTTTCGTGGAGGTCATCTATTTTTCTACGATGTATCCAATATGTTCACATATCATATTAATAAGAGCAATGATGTATGGGCTTATGTGGACGACGTTAAGACAATAATAAATGGTTTAAGGCCATATTAAGATTATTTTTTTAATATGATGTTATATGATCTCCAATGCAATCCTCTAAGTGCTTATAAAGTTGATGATGATTATTTTGAAGATATTGATTTTAACAATGGGGATGTTAGCCGTCTTAAAAATATGGTTTTGCTCTGTTATCTATCAAATGATAATTAGGAATTAAGATATAACATTGCATTGTCATTTCGCAAGTTTAGTTTGGAATAATATTTCTGTAATAATAATTAAATGTCGACTATGTTTTTTTTTATATTTAATGCTTATTGCCAAGTTGTTATTATTTTTGTATTTACTTTTTATTTCTTGTATGAAATTTTGTTTTGACAATAACATTAAGGTAAAAAAATGAGAAATTCAAAGGTGATTCATTATCCCTAACATATATTCAAAACTATCGGCCACTACAATAGAGATAATTTAATTATGGAATATAATAGATACTGTTTCGTCTACTTGTCCACCAAGTAAGCTATAAGCTAAGCTTTCTTGTCCAGCAAGTAGCTAATGTATCTTGAGTGTTCTTCAGTTGGAGACTTGTGCAATGATGCCTGAATCAGCTTTGTCCTTGGCCTAGGCTTCGTTCCCGAACCTGCAAGAAAGGGACCCACCCTGGAGGTTTGGGTGGTGGTTCCCCCTCCGAAGCTTAAGTCAGATATCAGGAGTTGTAAGACAAAGTAGAGATAGAGAGAGAAAGTGAGAGAGTATTTTATCAGACTAACTTTACACTGTTTGCATTGAATGATCTTTCTCCTGATTTCAGGGGTATTTATAGTGATAGCAAGTTGACAGCTATCCTTAAAATCTGCCCTAGAATAGTGGCTTCTGATTGGCTGAGGAATCAGAGCAGGACACGTGGAAGGCCATGATTGGTGAAGGATTATTAACCACTCTCCTGTAGCCACCTTGTAGTGTTGGGTTCTAACTGTTGGGCCAGAAAATCAACCTTTTAAACCAACTGAGTATAGCCCAGAGATAAAGCCTTCTTTTTATATTAACTAGGGTGACACGTGTACGGCTCTGGTGAGCCCACGTGTCATTAAGAGAGCAGTAGATGTTAGGCTACAACAGATACTACAAAGGGAAGGTTCAGTGCATAGGGTAAATGAGTATTTGTAAGGTAGTTTATTAAAATTTTCACATGTTCCATCGCCATTTTCCTTTTCATATTTTCCTAACTTGATTTATGGCCCGATTTGCATTAAGAAAAATGGACGTTTTTTAAATTAATTGTCATTACATAATGGAAAGTTTGTTCAAACTTTTATATATATAATTACAAACATATACACATTTCCTACATAATATGCTTATTAGAGTTTGAAAATCATTGAAAGAACTAAAAAAAAAAAAAATTACATCATGAAGAGGAGATCTTGCCCTAACCGAAATTTGTTTAACTGTCTGCCTAATGAGATCACAATAGACATCCTCGGAGCTGTTGCTTCTCATAATCCTTTCGGTTTATTCAATTGGAAATTAAGGTATGTTAACTATTAGCAATTTTTGTCTTACTAATACGTTCCTCTCATAATAATAAAAAAAATCATTAGTTGTAAGCTGCTCTATAGTCTTTCAAATTACGAACATGTCATGAAACGAGTTTCCATTGAGAGGATCATCAATCGAGTACGACTATTGGATAGTACTGCTAAAATGTTTTTTGTTCGTTGCCTTGAATGCAAGATTCCGGAAGCACTACTTCGTTATGGCATGGTAAGTGAAATTACTATATACATGATTATTATCATTAGGTAATATTATTACTTCGCTATTACTAATTAGCATGTTTTGTAAAATAAAAAATCTCATGTGCCTATTTCTTTTCATAAGGTAATATTTTTAATATAAATATAAACAAATTAAAAAAGTTCATTATGTATTTTTCGTTGTCTATTTGTTAATTACGTAAATTCAAGGCAAAACTATAAAGGTACTCATGACGCAATAAATCCAGCGAAAACTTTTTTCCTTTTTTTTCCTATTTGTAAATTATATTGTTTACTATTTTATTGCATTAAAACTATATAATCTAGACCTTATTATTCTTCTTTTTTACATTGTCTATATACATGTTCAAATTTGTACTCATAATATATAACTGGAATACTGGATTGACAAAGTTGCAAGAAGCCGCAGCTATTGGACATTCAATGTCACGTTATTTTCTAGGCCTAATTTTCTTATGTTATAGGGACAAATCATTTACAGAAAATGGTCTAAAATTGCTAAAAGGTTTAATTAGATTAGTTAGTATGGAATCTATTATTTAATGTAGGTGGAAGTTTAGAAGGATGCTGAACATCATTTGGGTAAGGAGAAATGTGATGGTAAAGATGCCACCGATTTTTGTGAGACAAATAAAAAACATTCTATGAATGTCAACAAGTGGGATATAGATGATTACTATTCCATCTCATACAGTTATGACAAAGTGGACTGTTAAAATTGCAAGTGTGATCGAGAAGTTCGCTTTTTCTTATTAATGATGAATTAGGAATCCAATGAGTAATTAATTTTATATGAACAAACAATGTTCCATTTCCGTTGTTATGTTAGATTAATAAACAATGTTCCATTTTTCAATTTTTTTCCTTCGTATTGTAATTTGATAATATCTAAGATTCATTTGTTTTCATAATTATTCATATTTACTTAAATCGATTAGTATCATTGTTTTTATGAAATGTTAGTTTTAACTCAATCAATCAATCATTAGTGTTTTTTCTAATACGTAATGGGTTCCTTTAAAATTATATTCTTAACATATTTGATTAATTTAACAATATGTTCCTACTATAATTAAACAAATAATTTTGATTTTATTTGGTGAAAGTAATCTAAGATATATTTAGTATCGTATCTATATAAATAAGGATTTTTTGTCCCAAACTACCTTTAACTTTCATGTTTTTGCGAGAAACTACTTTATTAAAAATCGTTGTCCCAAACTACCTTACTTTTACCATTTTGTTGTTGATAGATACCTTATGCCGGTTTTCGGCGTTGACTTTTGTTTTTTCCGGTTTTTTAATGTCACATTATATCACTTGACCTCTTCAAACCCTTTTTAAATTTTCCCCACCCTAATTTCCTCATTTCCCTGTGTGCGCGGGCTTTTTCTCTTATATCTATGTGACACTTTGTACCACCAATCCACCATTAAATTCCTCTTCTACTTAAACTAAAATTGAAAATATCACCCTCCTCAATTTGCACAAGGGTAATTTTGTTTGTCCCAGAATTTTGAACTGAAAAAACAAAAGTCAACGCCGGAAACCGGCATAAGGTAGCTGCCAACAACAAAATTGTAAAAGTAAGGTAGTTTAGGACAACAATTTTTTTATAAGGTAGTTTCTAGCAAAAACTTGAAAGTTAAAGGTAGTTTGGGACAAAGAATCCTATAAATAAAAAATAAGTCTGAGAAAATAAATAAATTGGACCAATAAATAAGCCATAAGATACACTTGCCTTTAAATTAACGATTGTATAAATGAATTTAAACATCTTTTTTACATGTAATTAGTCGAAAATCACTCAATCAATCATTATGTAATTCTCTGATTGATTTTATGTTCCTAAAAAACATTTATTCTTTACATATTTTAAATGTCACCAAATCTTCCTAAATACCTTTAAGGAAATCAATAGATTACGGGTTGTTCTAAATCAATTAATCGTATATATATATATATTCTCCTTATATTATTTCACTTATAGACTAAGATTCTCCTACTATTATTTCAATTATACACTATAATTTCAGACTTTGCTAAAAAATTTATATTTCATAAAGTATATATTAAGAGACTTAAAATTGGTAACCGCTAAAAAAACGTGAGTTATACAAAACCATTCTTTTTCCAACTCTTACTCCTCATAAATTATCTTCAATTTAATTATCAGAAAACAAATTATAGCAAATTATGTTTCAAACACACTATGCTTCGTTCTTATATTTGCATCCATATTGTAGAAGATGGAATGTCAAGGGGCGGTTACTATGCGTATTTGATAGTAACTACAAATGTGGTTACATAGGTTCGCAACTACAAATTGTTCTAGTTGATTCTTATGTAAGCATATTCAATTTCATTGATGTTGGTCAACTAAATTGTTTAATTTGTCATACATGCTGTTGGTGTTACTATTACATAATCTAACATGTTGTGTTTTTTTAGGGTGAACCAATTGAATGTATAATTGAGCCAAGTGACATTGAACAATTTAGTGGTATACTGCATGAAGGGAAAATCTATTGTTTTAGAGATATCAAAGTGATTGATATTGATGTAAACAATATCATTGTCCCTAATTAGTATAGGCTACAAATAACGACATGATCAACAATACTTGAAGATGTTTCGCATTGTGAACTCTATCCAACAAGTTATTTTAATTTGATTGGACTATAATGCATTAATCTATATCATTTTGATACAACAAGAATGATAGGTATTAAAACCATCTAATTGGATTTTTACTCATACTATTCTTAAATTTATAAAGTTGTTAACTGATACTACCTCCGTCCCAGAATAGTCTGAACACTTTCCTTTTATGTTTATCCCAAATTAGTTTGAACACTTCCATTCTTGGCATGGTCCCACCATTAATATATTATTTCTTTTACATATGTTTGGCCCACACTCTACCTTTTATCAATAAAAAGTTACCCAACTTTCTCTCTCCTCTAATAAAAAATACCCCACCAACTCCTATCACATCTACTTTTTAAATAAAATAACATTTGATAACCACACCACAACTTATCACCTTAAACTACGTGTCCCAACAAGTGTTCAGATCTTTCTGGGACGGAGGGAGTATTTGTTATTGCAGATGTCTTAGGAATCATAGTGCATATAGACTATCCGGTGCTATTCAATGAGGGGATGACACATAGACAAGATCTTAGATAGGAGGTAACTAAACTATAATTGACTGTTCATATGATTTATTATAGGATTTTTTAACTAGAATAATACAAACTTTGAGCGGTTCGCTTGTAATAATACAACCTTTGGATTATTTTTTTAATAATACAAACTTCACACCAAAATTCCTACAGTCGATCAAGTTGACCTGTGACCTTTAAAACAGGTAAACAAATTTTTCTAAAAGCTTCTTCTATTTCCCCTTCCTCCCCCACCCTTGGCCACCCGAAAAAAAAAAACCCTCACCAGCCCACCACCTCCCCCGCCCACCCACCCCCGGCCCGACCCCCTTTGAAACAACCCCTCGCCCGAGACTTGTTCGATTGCAGCATTCCTCCCCCACCCGAAAAAAACCCCTCACCAGTCCACCACCTCCCCCACCAGTCCACCCCTAGCCCGACCCCACCCCTGAAACTCGTTCGATTGCTGCGCCGAAATCGACGAAAGTGGCGAAGGTTCTGCCGAGAGTTTCTTCTGAGACGATGCGGTGGTGGCGCGCTTCTTGTGCACCCCATTTTTAGAGCGGTGATGTGTAAGGCGGTAGAAAGCTGGAGAGAGAAAGTGAGGAGAATGATGGGGGAAGAGAGGGCGAAGGTTTTCGTGGGTCGGGGTGCTGTGTTTGGTGATTTTCGGGGGTGGAGGAGGGGAAATGTGGTGTTATCGGTGGTTGGGTTAGGGAAACGTGGTGTTTTTCGAGGATAGAGGAGAGGAGACGTAGTGTTTTTAGGGGGTGGGGGAGGGCGGACGTGGTGTTTTCGGTGGTTGTGGTGGGTGAGGGTGGCCGGTGGGGGTATGGGTGACCGGTGGGGGTAGGGGTGGCCGATGCGGGTGGGGTGGGGGAGGGCAAACATGGTGTTTCCGGTGGTTGGGTTTGGTGGGGGTGGCCGGTGGGGTGGGGGTGGCCGGTGTGGGTGGGGTGGGGGTGGCCGGAGGGGGGAGGGGTGAAAGCTCATGGAGGAGATGTGAGGAAGAGAGAGATAAAGATGAAAGAAAATAGTTTTTTTTTATTGTAACAAAATTTTAAAAAGAACCAATGAGATGGTGACAAGTGTCTCTTTTGACCTGTTTATCAGGTTGCCTTCGGTTTTGTCTTGCTGTAGGAATTTTGGTGTGAAGTTTGTATTATTAAAAAATAATCCAAAGGTTGTATTATTACGAGTGAACCGCTCAAAGTTTGTATTATTCTAGTTAAAAAATCCTTTATTATATTAGCTATATTAATTTGCATTTGGAAAAAAAAGTTGTGTTGCAGTTAGGTTAACAATCATGAATAAGCTTATATTTGATTTTGGAAATCAATTCCGAGGCACTGTTAGAGAGCATAATACCCTACTTGCGTTCGGTTTGCATGTCCGAAAGTTTAATGGTAACACTTTGAATATGTTAATGGTTAGTACCTTTTATTTATTATTGACTTTGCTTCTTTGAATGTAGGAATGTTGGTAGTTACTTGAAGATACACAAAACTATATGTCATTCCTACAATTGAATAAGCAGCAATTTTAATGCATTGGTGAGTAATTCTGTATTTATATAGATTATTCGTTACATCATTCTTGCTTAAGCAAAGTACCATTTATAGGTTTTCAAATGATAATTTTGCTAAAAGAAAAGGTGAATGGATAGCAAAATTCGGGTTACCATTAGAACGAACAATCTCAACTTCAAACGCAATTAGAACAACTATTTCTAACTACTTCCCACTAAGAAAGGTAGTGTTATTGATATATTACACTACCGTATTCTTATTTCTTGATTTAAATACTTTACTAATAAATTGATGGTATACTTTACTAATAAATCCCTAATTAACCACTAACCCTAACCCTAACCGTAACCCTAACCTTTACCCTTACCCTAAACCCTAAACCTAACCCTAACCACCCCTGCCCCATCCTCGCACCACCCCAGCAGTCCCCCTCCCGCCCAGCCCCCTCCCCCCACCCCCGCAGCCCCGCCACCACCCCAAGCAGCCCCTTTCTCCCCACCCCCGTTGAATTGCCCACCCCCTCCCCCACCCCCGCCGAATTCCGCACCCCTCTCCCCGTCGAATTCCGCATCCCCCTCCCCCATCCCGTTGAATTCCGCACCCTTGCCCCCCACCCCTAGTGAAATCGCCTTCCACGACCGGGTTGTTCTAAGGGAGGTCCAAAATCTTCCGAAACACGATGGGGAGAGACCGAGGTAGGAAATCGACGGGGGTGGGGGGGGGAGGGTGCGAATTCGACGGGGGTGGGGGAGGGGTGGGGAATTCGACGGGCCGAGGGTAGGGGGTGGGGTGGGGGGGGGGGGGATGTTGGGGTGGTGGGGGGGGGGGGCTGGGGGGGGGGGGGGTCTTTGCTTGGGTGGGGGCTGCGGGGGTGGTTGGAGGGTGGGGGAGGGGTGGTTAGGGTTAGGGTTAGGGTTTAGGGTAAGGGTAAGGGTAAGGGTAAGGGTAAGGGTAAGGGTAAGGGTAAGGGTTAGTGGTTAATTAGGGTTTAAAAAAGAAAATTAAGGTTAATGACTATTGGCGGTTAACGCCGTTAGTCATTAAGGGCATTTTGGTGTATTATTATGAAACAGAGTTGCGGTGGATATAACTATTGTTGATTCTATGAGTTCATGCTACGTTCTAAACTGTGGATAATAAGGGAAACTTGTCAATTGGTAAAATGAAATTCTATTATGTAGTTTTCTTTTCTATAAATGTTTATAATTTTTTTTATAGTTATTAATAAATATTATACTACTTTTGCAAGTGACTAATGAACAATTGCTTAAGAAAATATTTTGCTTCGCATCAAAAGCGGTTATGTTTTTGTATTTCATCCAATGGACATAAATTCATTTGAATACCCTTATAGTGTTGACTTTATTACTAATGTTGATTGGGTTGAGGATTGTGCTTTTCATTTAAGCAAACAATGTCAAAGTAAGACATGTGTTTTAATCTTAAACAATGTAATAAAGTTATTAGATTATTTCATTTTAGATTAAATGTCGAATTTTCTTTGATTTTTTGTATCGCACGTTTTATTATTTATTTTGTACAATTTTGAGCAGTCTTACGTTGTTGTAAGATTAATGTTCGTTTCCATATTGCATATCTCAAGTGCGTTACTTATTTTTGTTGTGCAGTGCGCACACACTTAAGTTTATTCACTTTTTTTTTCCAATAATTTGGCTAACATCGTAGCATTAGATGATAAAATCGTTAAAGGGAAATCGATGCATATTTTGAAAGAAAAAAGCGAATTTATTTATACAATATCGATTAAAATATATTTTTGGCGGAAATAATGGGTTTTAAAAATTATTATTAATATTGAATAACTTCCTATATTTACAAAGTCTAATTGGAGATATTTGAGTTGTAAATATTTGTCTTTATTTGGAACACCGATTTTATAAGTGATTTCAAATAAAATAAATATACATCAAGATAACTTTCCAAATATGAAATACTCTCTTTAAAGATATCAAAGCCATTGCAATTTTTCTCAAAAAATGAAATCGGAAATTTATGAAAATTATTTATACACGTTTTTCCTTTTAGAAAGGATAAGTAAATATTCACTAGTGGAAAAAACATCATCGGTTCCAGTTAAAACAAGGGTTACTAATCCGGTTTTGGGCCGGAATGGTTAGCGTAGGAGCGGTTACAAGAAATTAATTGATCTGATTTTGTCAGGAAACCGGACCAGTTAATAGAGTTAACTGTCCGGTTTTCTGACAAAAATGGATCAGCTAATGCAATTGGCATATTAAAAAAAAGCGCACCTTATACAAAACCAAGTGAGGAAACAAATAAATAATCCACTGATTTAGTCCCATCCAACTTTGTCCCATTCACAAAAAAAGCACTTTATGCAAAACTCCAAAGCTAACAAAAATAAAGAACATGACAACATTCAGCAAGAAATTAGCAGGAAATTTAAACTTAAAAAAGCAACAAATAAAAAATCCACCTCTAACATTAAATTCAAAATTAAAAGAAAACGAAATGAATGAGAGGAAAGAAATTGACTGCTGTAGTTAAATTAAATAAATGCAAGAAAACAAAATAACAACAAAATAACAACAGATCTAACGAAAATTTAACGGACAAAGTTCTAACATAAATTACAAAAATTACATAAATTAACCCTAGGAAAAAAACCTTAAATTAAAACATACGAACGAAGATACAAAAATGAGAAGAAATTCTAGATCTGAAATTACATGAAAATTAATCAAAACATAGATCAAGAATTCAAACAAAAAAAACGAACGAAACCCAGAATTAGCGAGCGAAATGAGGTTCGTCTTTAGATGTCGTTAGTTCGTGAATTGTGGTTCGTCTTCTTTTTGTTGTTAGCGAACGAATGAAACCCAAAATTAGTGAGCGAACGAAACACAGAATTAGCGAGCGAACAAAACCCATAATTAGTGCTATTAGAAGATGGCGATGGCGACAGCGACGGCTGATGGCTAGAGAGAGGCAGGTTGAGCGACGGTCGTGAGATCGAAGAGGGATGGTGGTGTGATTCGTTGGTGTTTCTAGGCTGGTGGGGTCGAAGAGGGGTGGTGGTGTGATTCGTCGGTGTTTTGTTGGTGAACTGATGGTGGGTTAGAGGAGGAGCGATCAAAGAAAGGGGCTGGAGAAAGGAGAGATCGAAGAGGGGTGTTTAGGGTTTGTGGGTGAGAGGAGAAGAGAGGGAATAGGGATGAGAGATCAAGGGATAGGGGTTTTGTGGGTGAGATAATGATTTGATGGTGCTTAAAAGAGATCATTCAATTGGGATGTGTGGGCTGGTGAGCGTTACTTAGGTCCACACTGATTTTGGCCAATTTACTAATCCGGTTTGATAAATGACCAGATCAGTTTATTTTATCAAACTTTTGCGCCAACAAATCTTGAATTAACTGATTTGGTTTGATAAATGACCGGATCAGTTAATTTTAACTGATCCGGTTTTTTCAAAATCGGATCTGTTACCTTGTATCATATAAGGTTATTTCCACTAGTGATTGTCAAATACCCTAGATTTTATTAAACTTTAGATGATTTAAGGGTGATTCAAATTAGTATTAAAAACGACAATTAAGAGATATCAAATCAAATATGTAGTGTATTTTTGGAAAACCAATCTTATTAGTGATTTGAAATAAAAAATATGTAATAAAACTTCCTTAATTTAATGAAATGAAACCCTAATTTCCTTATCTATTAGGCCCATAGTCAATCACCCTAATAAAAAGATACCTTAATTTCCTTAGCTTAGGTCTACACCTTTGTATTATAAAAAGAAGAGGAACTATTAACTAAACCTACTTTTTTGCTTGAACTAATAAAACATGCATGAATTTGGTTGTTTCTCTCAATCTTAACTTTATTCCAATGGAAATATCAGTATCTGGAAATCCAACTACAAAGCCTAATTCGATTGTGAATATTTGGCATTAGAAATTAGAACATTTAAACTTCTATAATGCGAGTTGTATGGTCTTAACCATGTTTCGATCAGGTTGCTTAAGATTTTTTGATGTTTATGAGAAATTTACTACAGATATAGATCTTGATTTCGACATTTGGGATAGTTATTTCGACAAAAAAGGGAATAAGGTTATATTTAGATTGTGATAACATGATATTGTATCACTTTCATTGCACTCCTCCAAGAGCTCATAAAGTTTATACCCCATTTTTTTTAAGATTTTGACTTAAACGATGGAGATGTGCTACAATTGAAAAATATAATGTTGTTGCAATACAATTGAAGAATATAGTGTATAATAAGGACATATTGTCAACTGATGGAGAAGATGGTGCATTTAATGTATTGTTGTGACATAGAATGTTTGATGTATTGTTGGGTAAAACATATTGTTGAGTGTTGAAATTATAGTTATTAATGCTTTTTATGTATATAATCTTTCTTATGCCTCAATTAAGCATAATAAAAAGAGTATTGATATATATAATTTTATTTTGGGGGCTTAACTGATCCGATTACCCAAAACCGGATTAGTTACCTACTAACTGATCCGGTTTTCACTTAAAAATCATACCAGTTAACTATAAAACTGGTCCGGTTTTGTGAAAATCGGATCAGTTAATGAGTAATTGATCGCAGTTGACTTTTGTCAACCGCTCTGAGCCCAACTAACCAGGCCCAAAACCGGATCAGTAACCTCTGTTTTTACCGGATTCGGTTTTTTTTCCCACTAGTGAAAACAAGGTCTCAGCCACTGCTCGAAATTTATTGCTTGGATGTAGTTTTGGCTTTTTTTGAGACTTAAAAAGTATTTTCTTTTTATCCTTGTATACTGTGGATTGTTTGATAGAATTGAAGTAATGAAATGAAACCCAAATTTATCAAAATAAAAATAAAAATCAGTGCAATGAGCCATCAATCAATATTAAGAAAGAGAAAATATTTTCGATAGGATACCTTTGATGTGCACAAAAGAATATAATTTTAGTAGGGGGCACCTAAATGTAAAAGGAAATGAAGAGGAAGGGAGTGAGTTACATTTCCAAATTTTGTTTACAAAAGTACATGAAATTTGGTATAAAACTAGTTGTTGACCAGGGAGATGCCTCAGGGTGAATCTATATTGTGCAATATATTATAATTATTCAAGATGGTTAATGTTTTTCTATTTTTGCTTTTTTTTTTATAAGGAATGCAATCGATTACTGAGAATTTGTTGTTTAGGAGTGTTCCTAACCGGGTGAGTAGTTATTCGGGTACCCAGATATGTGGGTACCCAAATATGCGGGTACCAAAATATGCATGTGGATACCCGCATTTACGGCTAGATATGACTCAACCCTGTTCAATCGGGTGCCCGAAAAAGTGCCATTGCTAATTTTTATTAAAAAAATCATTGTAAGAGCTAAAGAACAAGCTACTACCATCAGTGTCAGCTACCGATCCATGTTGATTACAGTATTTTGGGTTACTACCATCAGTGCCAACTGCCGATTGCATGCCAACTCTAATCCTCATTCCTCAAAAAGAGCTACTACTAGTGGAAAAAAACTCAAATGACACAAAAACAACAAATTCGATTTAGGAAAAACCGGATCAATTAGTTATGTATTGTTTGGAGCAAATTGAAAATGAGATAACTGATCTGGTTAGCCTAACAACCAGATAAGTTTTTGTCAACTCTGGATTTTAGGCCCGGATCAGTTATGAGGACCATGACAAGCGGTATGTCCAAGCCCACTCTCTCAAACCTTATATACTCCCACATTTCCTTCGCTCAACCCCAAACCCACTTCAGCTCCCTCGCCTTCTCTCTCCTTCTCCGCTCAACCTAAACACTCAGCTCCAATCTTTCTCCTCTCCCTAGCCATCATGAAACCCAGCCATCCTCTCTCCTCCCTCTCCTCTCTTTCTCTCCTCCCTTCATCGCTTGGTTTTGCTCAATTTTTTTTACAACCTAAACCTTTATTGCTCGCCAGGCCAGCACCACCGTCATTCCTCGCTCGCTCGCCCACCATCATCGCTCGCTCGCCACGCCACCACCACTATCATCCCTCACTCGCCCACTTTCATGCCTCGCTCGCTACGCTTGCACCTCCATCATCCGTCGTTCACTCGCCTAACCCTAAAATCGAAGTCCAATCTCCCCTTTTTGGTAATGTCTGTTTTTTTCTAATTAGGATTTCGTCTTCTACAATTAGTTTGTAACTAGGGGTTTTTTATAATTAGGGTTTCGTTTTTGTAATTTGTTTTTAATTAGGGTTTTGTATTTTATAATTAGTTTGTAATTAGGGTTTTATTTTTTATAATTAGTTTTTAATTAGGGTTTCGTAGAAAGTTTTCGTTTTTTTTTCGCTTGTTAAATTTGTTGTTAATTTTTTCGTTCTTGTTGGCTGAATATTGGTGAATTTTTTTTTTATTAATTTTAAATTTTGTTGGCTGAATACTGTTTAATTTTTCGTTCTTTAAGTTTGTTTGTTAGTTTCGATTCAAATATAATGTTGGCTTAATGGGGTTTAACTTTTGTTTCGTTCGTTTTTTTTGTTTGGCAGAATATTGTTTTGTTTCATATATACTTTGGCTCACTTGACTGAATATTGGCTGTATTGGAAAGCCTCAAACTTTGTTATTGTGAATGGACCTTTACTCATCCGATTCTGGACCAGATCAGTTGATCACTCCTAGCTAGTCCATGTCCACCCGTTCCGGCCCAAACGGATCTGTAACCCCTATTTTGATCGGATCCTTTGATGTTTATTGTACTAGTGTACCAATCAACCATAATGTAGATATTCTCACTTGGAGATTGCATCACAACTAGTTTTTTTATTAAAATGTTGATTAATTTGATTCATATTTTTTTACAATGTTGATTCATTTGAACTAACTTCTCTTATCAAGTGCTGATTTTTCTTTTTATTTATCTTTTCTTGCCCCTCTAAAAGTCAGAAGTACAACAATGTGATACTCGATAGCAGATAAACAAACTCTAATAAAAAATAATATTAAGATGCGGTTATCCGGAGTACATGTATGCTTCACTAAAAAGCAAGCCCATTAACAGGCCTGATTCTGGCATCTTTTTTCAAGTTGGGTACCCGACCCATTAAAAGAATAGATGCAGTTATTCGGTAATTTTGTCGCACGTAGACGGATCAACATGTTGGGTCTTCTGAATTGGTTTTGTTATAATTTGGTTTTTAAATCAGAAGCAATGTAGTTTGTAATTCTAAATTATGAAATATTAGGCTATAGGTTTTCTAAATGTATCAATCATGTACTTTTTACGAAGTAAAATTATGTGTAAATTATGAAATAATGGTTTTGTTACAATTATTGTGAATGTTATCAGGGTGGTGTTGGATGCTCCATTAATTAGATGTGAGGGTTGTAAGAATGCATTTGGTAGAAAGGATAGGTCCACTATGATAGCAACAGAAGCTGAAACAGAAAAGTTACAAGCTTTTGAGAAAAGCATAATGGATAAAAGCTCAGAAATTCACCGATCCCATGATGACGATGACCAACATTCTAAAGTATGAAATATTAGGTAAACAATAACCTTTATTTACTTTGTATCATTTGTTTGGTTGGGAAGGAGGAAGTACATTTTTGCCTCGGGTTTTAGATATATAGATATAGTCATATGAATATAGATCAAAGGAGAGGGTAAGAGAGGAACCAAAATAAAAGGATAGCAAGAGAAATGAAGTGTATTACATCTTGTAATGGTTGAACTACTTTTTAGTCCCAGGCGATGCTCCGAGTTATTAACATTTTCATGTTAAAAGTTATCATCTAATGTTGATAGCTTATTGGTTAGAACTTTAGTATATTAAATTGAGGTCACGTGGTCGAATTTTATACGAGTATGTATTTAATTTTTTTAATGTATAATGATAACATGAAATGAAATAACTAAACGGAAAGTGTCATGTGGAGCGCAGACTTGTTTAAAAACGTTTTTTAATATATTAGTATAGATAATGAATTTGGGAAGTTGAATCAATCCGCACCTGACATCACACAAGGGGGTTGCCTTCTTTTGGTTCGTGATATAAAAGAACTCCAACAGATGACACCCATGAGTCATGACACTGAGAATAACGTTGGTGCCAATTTTTTTGATATAACCTTTACATTTTTTTCCCTGGTACGACCCTGACATGTTATAAAATAAGTTATCTATAATTGTTTAGTTTAGATCTTTAACACATACTACTACTATGTACTAATACGTAGTATATCTTCCCTAGATCTAACAAATAAAGCCATGAAAATGATTCCAAAAACTAAACGTACAACCATATATAATCAGTAAAAACAAAAAGGACAACAATAAGTAATCCTGAAATGGTTGAATAATGAATATATTTTTCATATAGTATAGGAAGGTTGAATAATGAATATGGGAAGGTATATTTAATCCGCATAATGGCACAATTGTGGCACCACACAAACTTTTTTTGGGGGTAACGGTGTTAAAAGAGCAAATGCTGAGAGATTCTACGAGGCCATATTTTGCATAGCACCACACATTACTCTAATAATAGCTTTGAAATCTGTGCGATAATTTATACTTTATAAAAAAACACGGGATATTTTTTTTTCATATTATTGTGATCATTTCATATTTTATAATTGATAGAATACAATATACATTAGGATATATTTTGTTATTAGAATCCTATTATGGATAGGTTTCCTAATATGTATAGGACTATCTTTAGGTTGTAAACTATAAATATTGATTAGGTTTTTGGGTGTCTTTGTTTTCCTAATTTGTCGGTCACCTCTCCTCATAAATTGGCTCCTCGGTCCACCCCTTGCGTTTTCCTTGGTTACCCTTCCCATCATAAAGGGTATCGGTGTCTAGATTTAATCACTCATAAAGTCATCATATCAAGGCATGTCACTATTGATGAAAAATATTTCCCGTTTAGCAACTTGGGCCAATTTAAACACTCTGACTACACTATCCTTGAGGAATCGGACCCCAGCCCCTTATTTACTCCTCCTTGGCAGCAACTCGTTAAATCTGGGCCAGGCCCAACTTCTTCCCCTCTTCACCACACGTTGCCCACACCTGCAGCTTCTCCCCTTCCTTCGCTGCAGCCCACTTCTCCTGATGGCCTAGGCCCAATTACATATTAATCTCCTCCCCATCTGCGCACGCAGGCTCAAAACCTCACTCAACCACGCTACAGCCCATCGCTACTTCGTGGCTTACCTCCCTTGCGCCCATCCTGCCCACCCCCCCTCTCCTTACCCAATGCGAATCCGGTCCAAATCCAGCATTCTCAAGCCCAACCCCAAGTTTGGCATGACTATCCTCCAGCCCCACCCCCCTCTCCATCGTTCCCCAATTCCAAAGTCTCACAAAATTGCCTTAACTGACCCTGATTGGTTCGCGACGATGCAAGATAAATTTGGTGCTTTAATTAAATATAGGACATGGGAATTGGTGCCTAGGCCTATGGGGGTGAATATTGCAAATTGCATGTGGATATTTACTTTCAAAGAAAATGATAAAGCTGACCTCCAAAGGCACAAACCTCGTCTTGTTTGTGATGGTAGGTCTCAGGAGGTGGGTCAGGATTGTGTTGAAACTTTTAGTCCAGTGGTTCGTCCTGCTACTATTCGTACAGTGTTAGGGTTAGCTATGGCTCGGAATCGGTCTATTCATCAGCTTTATGTGAAAATTGCTTTTTTACATGGTGACTTAGAGGAGTCTGTTTATATGCATCAACTATCCGGGTTTGTTGATAAGAGTTTTCCTCATTATGTCTGTCGCTTTCATAAGGCTCTTTATGGTCTCAAACAAGCTCCCCGAGCTTGGTATCAGCGTTTTGCGCGAATTCTTCTTCAGACGGGGTTTGTTGTTGCTCAGAGTGACAACCCATTATTCATTTTTCGCCAGGGTACTGATATGGCTTATCTACTACTATATGTTGATGATATTATTTTGTGCACTTCTTCTAATGCTTTGCGGGACCGTATCCTTTCTCATTTGAAATATGAATTTCCTATGTCTGATTTGGGGCCACTTAGTTATTTTTTAGGGATTTCTGTAACTCAAACACCTTCCTACATGCTTCTTTCACATAAAAAGTATGCTCAGGAATTATTGGAGCGCACAGTTATGGAGACATGTAAGCCTTCAATGACTCCTGTTGACGCTAACTCTAAGCTTAGTGCAGCTTCGGGTCCTCCTATGGCAGGTCCGACTCATTACCACAGTTTGGCATGTGCTCTACAATACCTCGCTCTTACTCGACCAGATATTGCTTATGCAGTTGGCGGGCCGCGTTTGTCGTGAACGCCACCCGGCCAAAGATAAAATTTCTCCTACTCTCTTTTACACTAAACTAGTATAATGGAAGTAAGGTTCGTATCCACAGGGAAACAGGGACAAGTTTAATATCTAGCGTGAATCAATACCTAGATGACTCTAAAGGTCGAGTAACCTAATAACAAGGGGGGTTTTCAAATAGATTTACTAACAAACTAAAATTAACTAGCAACTAAATAAAATGAGAAGTCAATATGGGAAGATCTTGAATCCGATTAACATCCACTTCAATTCATTATCGATCCTTGAACCTCCACTCTAATTATTTCCATAATTATCCATTGCTGAGAATTAATCTCGTGTTCTCCTTATTCCTAGTTGAATAGCACGATCAGCGTGACTATAAAACCCTAACTAAAGGATAACCTAGTCCGATCGGCGTCTAAGTTCAATCCAATAGCAGCAATAAACACAGAGAACCAACAGACCTGCTAACGTCATACAAGCGATAAACATTCAACAGTTGATTCAATTTCCCCAAGAAATAACCTAGACGATCTGCATCTAAGTTACTTCATAGTTTGCTACCAATTGATAAAAGAATAAAACAATCCGATTCTATTCTTTAATCTAGCATTAGATTAATTACACAATCAAACTAGTAACGTTCCTAGCATAATCATGCAAAAATGATAGAAAGCAAGCATAGAAATTAGACCATAATCAAAGGAACTAAATAGAGAGGAAAGATCTCACAATAATGCTTGAAGCTTCATATTAATCTCGTTCAAGAACGGTTCAAGCTACAATCGGCATAGCAATAGCCAATTCCATAATTGAAATCCCTCAAAACTAAACTAGAAAATAAAAACTAAAAAGAGAAGATAAGAAGAGAAGAATGGAGTGATGGATATTCTCTCTCCTCAAGTGTGTGTGTCTCAAGGACCAAAAACAAAGTTTAGTATTTATACTAAGGCTCAAAAGTCAGCCGACACTTACACCGACCTAGGGGTCGCGAGGTGCGGTACAGGTCGCACCGTGCGATGCGCTACTGCCTCCAACACGAGCTGAAGAATTAGGCAAACCAAGGAAGTCGCACCGTGCGAGCAAGCTCGCGAGGTGCGGCGAGCAGAGGTCGCTAGGTGCGACCTAGCTCGTGTGGTGCGAGCTGCTGCGCCTGGGCGTGCTATGGGCGCTGGGCGAGCATGCTGGGCGTGCGGTGCTTCGAGCGCGCGCTGGCTTACTATGATGGAGCGCTGGGCTGGGCAGCTTGCTTGGGCGAGCATGCGATGCGGCTGGTGAACGTGCACGCGAGAGCTGGGCGATGATGCCGAGCTTGCTAGGCATGCGGTGCTTGGGCTTTGCTCGGCTCAAATGCACTTCACCTTGGAAGCTCGGAATACATGACGTTAACACAAATTATCTCGCAAAGCTCCGAACTTCCGCTAAGGGCTAAATAAGACACGAATGTTAACAATTACAATCAAACCCCTAGCAAAGTGCACCTAAAGTAACGTACATACACCGTATAACATGAGCGTATCAAATACCCCCACACTTGAACTTTACTCGACCTCGAGTAAACTCAAAATGAGGATCACCAAAAGGATCTTCACCCAAATTATCAACACCAACCTACACTCTCCATTAACTATATCATCATCATCACATCTTATCAACATCCGCTCAAAACCTAAACGTAAGGGACGATGATTCCCCCACACTTAGATTCAAGCTCCCCTGAAATATATAAAGACGTAACAACAACAATAACCGGCAACGCCAACAAACATCAAAATGTCAGCTCATGACACACTAAACTATCAGCTTTCCCAAACCTCCAAAAGATGATCTAAAACTACTACTACTACAACTAACTTAGAATAGCAAGCCATGGAACAAAGACAAAAAGGGATAAATTCCATGCTTACTCCCAAAAACAAACAATCAACCAAAAGAATGTGAAAGCCAAAATAAATCTTCACAAAATCAAGGATGAAATAACCAACCCAAACCCGAAAACGCTTTCCACCTTATGACACCATCTTCGGCAAATGAGTTTTCAAAGTACAAAACTTCTCTCTTAATCTCTCATATTGCCTAGAAGCCCTTTTGGGTTTTCATCCTAACTTCACACATTTCTTTTTGGTTGCAGCTCACCATCTTACCCGCTCAATATAAGCCACTTTTTTGCATAGGTTGCCCTTTCGGGTTTTCAACCTATCCGGGCCCCCATTTTTGCCCGAGTCGCCCGCCCTTGCGGGTTTTCAACTCAGCGGGATTCTTTTTATCATTTTTTTTTTTTTCAAATTAAAAGTAATAAATACAACATAGATACATGAGAATGAGAATACCCTCCCCCCTACTTAAACTACACATTGTCCTCAATGTGTCGATAATTAAAAGAAAAAGTAAACTGAAAATGGGGGGGGGAATTTGAGAATCGGGTAAATCGAAGATCGAATTCTCAAAACTCATGAAAAGCAATCCGTCAAACTCAAATTTCTTAACAACACCAACTCAAATCTCTCAACTCGACTCACAACCCTCTCCCTCGAATCACTCAAACAAATGACAAATTCAAATTTTGTTTAGATTTTTGAGATTTGCTCCTAGCTTAAGAGATCGAAAAGATACATTAACAATATCAACCCTCTAGTTGTAGCAACTCCTAGCTATTGAAATCCTCCCAACGGATTTTCTTTTGTGGATTTTGGTTACAAGTGAATTAAGATTGGTTGTGGATCTTTTTAGTGGTTGGGCGGTGGGTGAAAGAAAATTTGTTGTGGTGGTGGAAATTTGATGAGAAATAAAGAAAAAGAAAGAAAATAAAAGGGATCTCGGGTTGCCTCCCGAGAAGCGCTGTTGTTTAAAGTCGTTAGCTCGACTTAGTACCTTTGAGCTCAAAAATTGGGCTTGTGCTCCATATGTGACAATGGTGGCTCCATGTCATCCTCCAATGCAAGTACCTGCAAAACAAATTGAGAAGAAGTCTTGCAATGCATCGTTAATGGTTCAGTTTCAAAACAAAGTGGTAAATCAGGAGGCTTTTTCCGCTCTTTCAACTCCGGCACCATAACCTGCATGTTAGTAGGAGATGCACAATCCTCAACCAGGACATCATCAACATTCATCGACTCATCAACCTGCTCAATATCAAGAACATCATGCAAAACAGAGTCAACAATGTTAATAGAGCAAAGAGGGTTATCATCCTTAATCAAAGGCTTAGAATCATTGATTTTAAACGCCTCTACC
Source organism: Beta lomatogona (assembly GCA_947646795.1). Taxonomy (NCBI): domain Eukaryota; kingdom Viridiplantae; phylum Streptophyta; class Magnoliopsida; order Caryophyllales; family Amaranthaceae; genus Beta; species Beta lomatogona. The sequence continues at coordinate 433,628 of CANSNZ010001104.1, read as the reverse complement.
TTTCCCTCGAATTCCATGGTCAAAGAACCAGCGCAAACATCAATTTTAGTGCAAGATGTTTTCAAGAAAGGTCGCCCCAAAAGGATGGGGGCGGCATGCTTATCGGGGTTCCATCTCCAAAACATAAAAATCGGCAGGGAAATTGCAATTTCCCAACCTTAACTAACACATCCTCTAATTTACCCCTAGGATAAACATTGGATCTATCAGCTAATTGAATCACCACACCAGTTTCATGCAAATTGGCAAGTTTCAAAGACTTATACAATGAATATGGAATCACATTAATTGACGCACCTAAGTCTAACATGGCTTTAGGAAACATGGTGTCACCTATAGTACATGGGATGGTAAACATGCCTGGGTCATTGCACTTTTGAGGTAATTTCTTTTGAAAGATAGCAGAGACATGCTCGCTAGCCTTCACTTTTTGCACTCCATTTTGTTTTTGCTTTCTTTTCGAAGTACACAATTCTTTAAGGAACTTAGCAAACCTAGGTACTTGATTTAAAGCATCAAAAAGGGGAATGTTTACCTCACATTTACGAAAGATTTCGTAAATGTCATTGTTGCGCTCTGCATTGCGGGTTTCTCTCAATGCCTCGGGAAATGGTGGCTCTGGTTCATATTGTGGAGGAGGTGATTTTTGGACTTTCTCCTCTTGTTGAGGTGGCAATGATTTACAATATGTTGTCGGTTCATGCTCGATCACCTCTTCCACTATCTCTTTGTCTCGAACCACCAACCTCTCTTTGCTTGCAATTTCCGCTCCACTCCTCAATGTGATAGCACTCACGTTCATCTTAGGGTTGAGTTCTATTTGGGATGGAAACCTCACCGAATCCCCAGCCTCTAACTTGGTTACGGCTCCCTGCAATTTGGCTTACTTGGCTCTCCAAGTTCTTGATGCTCGAACGGGTCTCCTCCCCGAAACCGAACCATATTTCCCTGCATGTTAGTAACATTTTTAGTTAAAGCATTAATCATATCCTCTGTAGACATGCTGGTATTCGGTCCCTGTGGTTGGCCTTGCGGCCGAAAATATGGAGCTCCTTGCTCCGGTGCCCTCGAATAAGGAGGTGGTGGGCGGTTATACTGCTGTGGCAGCTGATGGTTCCCTGATGAGTTCCCGTACCTCAAATTAGGATGATCTCGCCATCCCGAATTGTAGGTACCAGAATATGGATCATATCTTTTCTGGAAACCTTGGCCCTGAAAATCGGCCGCCTTAACCTCTTCACTTGGTTCTTGTAGATGAGGGCAAAAATCAGTTGGATGATGTGAAGAGCAAATGCCACAAGCCTTCACTTGGTGAGTTTTCTCTTTCACTATGAATTCTCGCATCACGGATGTGAGAGCTTGCACCTGATCTTCCAACTTAGAAGAACTAGAACCCTCGGCGACCACACGTCGAGTTCCGGACCTTCTACTAAACGCCTCGAGCTTTCAAAGAAGCTCATTTAACGGTTCTTTAGCAAGTGAGTGCAGTTTTATTCACAATGGATCCACCACTTGCTGCATTAACCATCCTAGCATCCTCGTCACATAAGCCATTATAGAAGTATAGCACCAAATCTTCCTCTGAATAACCGTGGTATGGACAACTAGCACATAACTTCTTAAACCTCTCCCAATACTCATAAAATGACTCATCACCCCGTTGCTCAATGTTACTTATCTCCTTCTTCAATGTAGATGATTTAGAAGTGGGAAAGTATTTCTCGAGAAAGCTCTTTTTCAATTGTGCCCAAATGGTGATGCTGTCGGCCGGAAGGTAGTACATCTAGTCCTTTGCTGCGTCTTTTAACGAAAAGGGGAAGGCTTTAAGCTTGATTATGTCCTCTGAAACTCCACTTGGTTTCATGCTGCTGCATACCACATAAAACTCTGACAAATGTTTATTTGGATCTTCACCATTTAGCCCATGGAATGAGGGAAGCAAATGTATCAACCCCGACTTTAGCTCAAATGTGTCCCCCACTTCCGGTTCCGGAAATGTGATACACAAAGGCTGTTGGTCAAGGTTAGGAGCAGTGAGCTCCTTTAAAGTGCGGTGCTCAACTCTAGGAGGCATCTCTTCTTCAAATTCAAGCGAAAAAGGGAGCTTTCTAAAGCCTTCACGCAATTCTCTTCTCAACCTGAAAAGGGTTAGTTCTAGATCTCGATCGTACTACAAAGGTTCTTGGTTAGTAGCACGAGTATTAACCATAAACAAAAACCATAAGCAATACAATCCAAAAGCATACACTAAATACAAACAAGTAACACCGTGTCCCCGGCAACGGCGCCAAAATTTGGTGGGCCGCGTTTGTCTTGAACGCCTCCCGGCCAAAGATAAAATTTCTCCTACTCTCTTTTACACTAAACTAGTATAATGGAAGTAAGGTTCGTATCCACAGGGAAACAGGGACAAGTTTAATATCTAGCGTGAATCAATACCTAGATGACTCTAAAGGTCGTGTAACCTAATAACAAGGGGGGTTTTCAAATAGATTTACTAACAAACTAAAATTAACTAGCAACTAAATAAAATGAGAAGTCAATATGGGAAGATCTTGAATCCGATTAACATCCACTTCAATTCATTATCGATCCTTGAACCTCCACTCTAATTATTTCCATAATTATCCATTGCTGAGAATTAATCTCGTGTTCTCCTTATTCCTAGTTGAATAGCACGATCAGCGTGACTATAAAACCCTAACTAAAGGATAACCTAGTCCGATCGGCGTCTAAGTTCAATCCAATAGCAGCAATAAACACAGAGAACCAACAGACCTGCTAACGTCATACAAGCGATAAACATTCAACAGTTGATTCAATTTCCCCAAGAAATAACCTAGACGATCTGCATCTAAGTTACTTCATAGTTTGCTACCAATTGATAAAAGAATAAAACAATCCGATTCTATTCTTTAATCTAGCATTAGATTAATTACACAATCAAACTAGTAACGTTCCTAGCATAATCATGCAAAAATCATAGAAAGCAAGCATAGAAATTAGACCATAATCAAAGGAACTAAATAGAGAGGAAAGATCTCACAATAATGCTTGAAGCTTCATATTAATCTCGTTCAAGAACGGTTCAAGCTACAATCGGCATAGCAATAGCCAATTCCATAATTGAAATCCCTCAAAACTAAACTAGAAAATAAAAACTAAAAAGAGAAGATAAGAAGAGAAGAATGGAGTGTTGGATATTCTCTCTCCTCAAGTGTGTGTGTCTTAAGGACCAAAAACAAAGTTTAGTATTTATACTAAGGCTCAAAAGTCAGCCGACACTTACACCGACCTAGGGGTCGCGAGGTGCGGTACAGGTCGCACCGTGCGATGCGCTACTGCCTCCAACACGAGCTGAAGAATTAGGCAAACCAAGGAAGTCGCACCGTGCGAGCAAGCTCGCGAGGTGCGAGCAGGAGGTCGCGAGGTGCGACCTAGCTCGCGTGGTGCGAGCTGCTGCGCTGGGCGTGCTATGGGCGCTGGGCGAGCATGCTGGGCGTGCGGTGCTTCGAGCGCGCGCTGGCTTACTATGATGGAGCGCTGGGCTGGGCAGCTTGCTTGGGCGAGCATGCGATGCGGCTGGTGAACGTGCACGCGAGAGCAGGGCGATGATGCCGAGCTTGCTAGGCATGCGGTGCTTGGGCTTTGCTCGGCTCAAATGCACTTCACCTTGGAAGCTCGGAATACATGACGTTAACACAAATTATCTCGCAAAGCTCCGAACTCCCGCTAAGGGCTAAATAAGACACGAATGTTAACAATTACAATCAAACCCCTAGCAAAGTGCACCTAAAGTAACGTACATACACCGTATAACATGAGCGTATCAGCAGTACATCAGGTATGCTTTTTTATGCATGATCCCCTGGAGACTCATCATAATGCATTAAACGCATCCTGTGTTATATTCAGGTAATCATTTATCATGGATTACATTTATATCCTATTACTCAGTTGCGCTTGATCACTTATACTGATGCTGATTGGGGAGGGTGTCCTGACACTCGCCGTTCGGCTTTCGGATATTGTTGTTTTCTTGGAAATAACTTAATTTCTTGGCAGTCTAAGCGTAAGCCTACCATCTCTAGATCAAGTGCCGAGGCATAATATCTCGCCAATGTTGTCGCAGAAGCTTGTTGGTTACGTAATCTTCTTTTGGAGTAACATTGCCCTCTCCGACAGTCTACTATTGTTTATTGTGATAATGTATGTGCTATTTATTTATCTCGCAACCCTATTCAACACCAACGCACCAAACATGTTGAGATGATTATTCATTTTGTTCGAGAAAAGGTTGCATTGGGTCAGGTACAGGTTTTGCATGTTCCTACTAGATATCAGTTTGCTCACATATTCACTAAAGGTCTTCCGCGACAGTTATTTTTGAGTCCAGTCTCCTCGTTCGCCCTCCTCCCTCTCCGACTGTAAGGATGTGATAGAATATAATATACGTTAGGATATATTTTGTCCTTGGAATCCTACTATGGATAGGTTTCCTAATATGTATAGGACTATCCTAAGATAGTGTTAGGGGCAACGTTATTATTGTGTAGTAAAAATAGAGTTCATTAGCTCACTTTGTAAAATCATCTCATACTCATCTCTACTACTTACTCACTAGCTAAAGCAACTATCTTGTACTCATAAGTAAACTCAAGCAAACTTAGTGAATTTGCAGGATACCAATCCTCTCGTGGGTTTTCCCCCTTTTCTAAAGGTTTCCATGTAAAAACTTATTTTATGTCCTTTATTCTATTTCGCACTTTCATTTACGCAATTTATTTCATATCGCAAGTTAATTATCAACCCCCTCTCCAAGCAAATTAGCCTTAGTGTGAAATTTGCCTAAATCAATTTGGCGCGCACCGGGGGGCAGATAATTAAAAAGCAATCCTATCAATCCTAATCAATTTGCCACGCAACATGGCCGAAATCAACAAAGTTGGATCCCCCGCAACTCCCAACACCCCTTCCAAGGTGCCGGATAAAGAAGCCAGGGCGCAAATCATGGGAGCCATTGATAACATGAAGATGTCTCTTTGAGAACAAATCGTCATACAAGGAGTCTTGTTTGAAAGAAGACCGACGAACTTCGCTCCCAGAAACTATCCTATGCACCAATTGCGTCCAACTCCCGGAGGCAACACTACAATGACCTCGGCAGCGTAGTCAAGCAACTTGAAACGGAAGATCCAATCCATGAAAACGGCGAAGATGCTAGAGCAGAACAAGTCAACAATGAGATGGCTGCCGTCGCCGCTGATGAATATCCCAGTCTAAACCGCTGAATTGCTTTTGAATGGATCTCTCCCTTCGATGAAGATGCAAGAACTGGCAATCCGCAAGATCAACCGATCCCCAATGGGCCCGCGCCCAAAGTCGGTGCAGATCGTCCGCCACAGCCATCCAATGGGATAAGCAACGTGCCTGTGCAAAATGCGCAAAATGTCGTACATGCAGTTACCACTACAGATCCGCTATATGAACGTCTCAAGCAGGTTGAAGAAATGATCCTCAAAATCTTTGGGGTGCCAAGACTCGTGGAGAAAGCTGCCTTGACCAGCTATGTTGATTCGCCATTTGCAGATGCCATTGCCTTGGTCGAGATCCCGAAGCGTTTCACCGTCCCTGCCATGAAGCTCTATGATGGAACGACGAATCCTAGAGAGCATGGTGCAAAATACAAGCAAAGAATGATACCATCACAGTACCGCGAGAGCTCGACTCATGGGCTCGTCGAGCTTGAAAATTCAAGGCTCGGCTCGAGCTCGGCTCATGGGCTCGACTAAGCTCAGCTCGTGGGCTCAATCTCATTGTTAGACTGGGGCCCATTTTTGGACTCTAGTCCGTTTAGGAACATCATAGTCCAAGTTTCAAGCTCAAAAGTGAAGCAAAAGCTTGTGCGCTCCTTTAATATGAAAGCTATTGTACTCCCTTTACCGATTTTTTCGATGTTGGATCCACTTCAATTAGAAAAATTAGTGTTATGCAGTTAGTTTTAATAAGCTGAGAATGCTAGACCTACTCTCTTTGTCAATTATTTGGATGTGAGATCTAGGTTCACAGCATATTGATGATGATACTCCGCACTATCTATCTTCAACAATACTCCATTTGCATCAGTATACTCTCCCTGCTTTGTACTTGTTTTTTTTATATTTCCTTGTTTTATTTTGAAGAACCTTGTACTTTATTGAAGCTTTAAATGTATTTTTTTCCTTGTTTGTTTATAAATGAGGAAAATTGAATATTGACCTATATCTTTACACATGTTTATCTAAATGTAATATGAATATAGATTTCAAATATAAATATATATGGATTTACATATGTTTATCATATGCAATAATAATCGAGCTATTCACGAGCTTCTGGAGCCGAGCTTGGTCTCCTTCTTTACTCTTGTTTTTATTTTCTTTTTTATTTTACCTTTTCTTTTTCTCTTTCTTTCAATGTATGACCGTGGTAGTAGTAAAATGTAATGTTAATTGTTAGTTTGTTACATTAGTTAATATTTAAAAAGTAATACTTAATATAATTTCAAAGATATATAAAATTATTTTTAAATATAAAATAATTTTTCAATATATAATAATAATCGAGTTGTTCACAAGCTTTTTGAGCCGAGCTTTGCCTAGCTTGGCTCTGCTCGTTTAAGTCTCAAGTCGAGCCAGAACCCAAGCCGAGTCGAGCCACAACGAGCCGAGCTTTGACCAAGCCGTACCCGAACTGTTCGCGGATAGACCAGGCTCATTATCACCCCTAGGTGGTGCCGAAGAAGAACGGGAAATGGCGAATTTGTATTGACTTTACAGATCCCAAAAAAGCTTGCCCAAAAGACCAATTATGCTGCCTCACATTGACGCCATGGTAGATGCCACTGCAGGTCACGAGTGCTAACTTTCATGGACGCCTTTAGCGGATACAACCAAATCCTCATGCACCCTGCGGATCAAGAAAAAACAACATTCATAACAGATAGAGAAATTTATTGCTACAAAGTGAGGCCCGTTGGCTTGAAAAACGCAGGCGTAACTTACCAAAGGTTAGTAGATAAATTGTTCGAAGAGCAGATTGGGGACACCATGCAGGTGTAAATTGATGACATGCTGATCAAATCCAAAAAAGTTGGCGACCACATCAAGCATCTTGAAGAAGCATTCAAAATCCTTAGGTGAATCCAACCAAGTGTTCCTTTGGTGTTGCATCCGGCAAGTTCCTTGGGTACGTCGTAACTGAGAGGGGAATTGAAGCAAGTCCAGAGCAAATTAGGGCAATTGTCAACTTGCAGTCCCCAAGATGCATCAAAGATGTGCAAAGCTTGACCGAACGAGTTGCGGCTCTAAACAGATTTATATCCATATCGTCAGACACGTGCAAACTATTTTATGACATGCTAAGAAAGAATCCTTTGAATGGACGAGCAAACATGAAGAGGCGTTCCAGAATTTGAAAACCTACATGATGAGGCAACTTCTCTTGTCCAAGCCAAAAGACAAAGAAGCACTACAACTCTACCTAGCTGTAACACACGCAATTGTAAGTGCTGTTTTGGTAAGAGAAGAAGATGGAGTCCAATCCCCGATATATTATGTATGTAAAACTCTAGTAGATGTTGAAACAAGGTATACTTCATTAGAAAAACCCATACTTGCTTTAGTTATGGATTCTGTCAAGTTGTGTCCTTATTTTGAATGCCATCCTATTTACGTAAAAACTAATCATCCTACAATATCCTTAATGAATAAACCTGAATTGTCAGACATAATGGCCAAATGGCTAGTGCACCTAAGTGGATACGAAATCAGGTACGAACCAAGAACAACCATAAAGTCTCAGGCCCTAGCAGAATTTGTGGCTGATTTCAGTCCAAATATGCAAACTAAGGCTGATGAAGAGTTACTGCAGTTGCTAGAGCAAACAGCAAGTCCTAAGTGGACATTATGCACTGATGGAGCATTAAATGCAAACGGAGGACTTGAATTTGTACTAAAATCGCCACAAGGGGACATAATAACCTAAGCTATACATTGCGAATTCAAGGTAACTAACAATGAAGCAGAATACGAAGCCTTGATTGTTGCCTTAAATGCCACAGGAAAACTCAAAGTCAAACGCATCGAGGTGAGTTGCGACTCGTTGCTAATTGTTAATCAATGTCAAACGGATCTTATGCAGCAAAAGATCAAAAGATGGCAAAATACCTAGACATAGTCAATCATGTTACTAGCAAGTTTGACGAATTCACCATCAAGCAAATTCCTAGAGAACAAAATGTCGAAGCAGATGCCTTAGCCAACCTAGGTTCAGTATCAGCAGCACTGAACTTAAGCAACATCCATATTGTGTATCATGCAACCTACAACAGATCACCATCAAGTGAATGAAACTAGCACTGAAGATGCCCCCAAGGAAGCAGATTAGACGGAAGAGTACATCCAATGGTTAAAAGAAGGCATCCTACCTAAGCAACTTGGAGACACACGACTTTCAAGGTAAAAGTATCCCACTTCATCTTAATTGATAACAAACTGTTTCGCAAGTATGTCCTTACTTGAGATGCCTAAAGAGAAACGAAGTACCCATCGTTTTGCGTGAGTTGCATGATGGCGAATGCGCCAACCATTCCGGAGGCAGGAGCCTATCCAATAAAGCACTCAGGATGGGCTACTTTTGGCTAACTATGAGAAAAGATGCCATGGAATACGCCGGCAAATGTGATGCTTGCCAAAGACACGCTGTAATTTCGCATGAACATGCTGAGCAACTCCATCCAATTTTAGCACCTTGGCCATTCATGAAGTGGGTAATAGATATAGTTGGCAAACTCCCACAAGCTTCAAGGCAATGAGAATTTATGCTAGCAATGACAGATTATTTTTCACATTGGATCGAAGCAGAAGCATACAGGCATGTCCCCGACTTAAAGGTAATATCTTTCATTAAACGCAACATAGTATGCAGGTTTGACATCCCCTCAGAAATCATTTGTGACAACCAATCGCAATTCATAAGTGGCAAGACGCGCAAATTCTGCCAAAAATGGAACATCATACTTGATACGTCTATGCCAAGATATCCGCAAACTAATGGGCGGGCATAATCCTGCAGCAAAATCATCGTCAACAATATCAAGAAGTGAATTAAAGAAGTCGGAGGAAGATGGGGTGATGAGTTGCCTATGATACTTTGGGCTGATAGAGCAACTCCTAAAAATGCAACTAACCAAACTCCTTACTCTTTAGTTTTTGGTTGTGAAGTAGTTATCCCAGCAGAAGTATACATACCAACAGCAAGATATGGACTCATGATAGAAGACAAGAACAATGCAGAATTGTCTTATGATTTGGATACCATCGACGAAATTAGAGATGCAGCCAAAATCTGGATGGCAGCTTACCAACAAAAAGTCACAAGAAGCTATAACAAAAATATGAAACTCAAGCAATTCCAAGTTGGCGATTGGGTCCTCAGGAAGACATTCCAGGATACAAAAGATCCTAAGGTAGGCAAGGTAGTTGCAAATTGGGAAGGACCATACCAGATTGAAAAGGTAATTGGCAACGGTGCATATAGGTTAGTCACCAGAAATGGTGTGCAAATCCCATGCAGTTGGAACACGACTCATCTCAAACAGTATCACTTCTAAACTCTACTTGTCATTTTACTTTTACTTCTTCTTTTTTTCCTCCTCAAGCATTTACTAACTGAAGCATCGACGGCTGTTGGCAAAATGCCAACGGTCTAGGTTTACCAAGATGATTCATAAGGGGCAGCAAACGGTCAATATGTAACTCCACGAGTAATTCTAGCAATGTTCATCCAAAATTACAACTTAGGTAACTTGTAAGTTGCAAAAGCCTATTAGGCAACTTCTGGTAACATCTTTTTGCAAACTCCCTTGTTGCATTTATTTTTCGCTTTATTCCCAAGAACACATACAGACATAAGCAACGGAGGGCTGTTGGCAAAATGCCAATGGTCTAGGTCTGACATGTTGTTTTGCAAGGGGTTAAAATGCGGGAAGCAACTTGTACGCATGTTTTTATTTCGACTACGTGGGATGAGCGCGTATTTGACTACCTTATTGTAAATGTTGTATTGAAAACGTTTTTGAAGTCGCCAACAAGTCTTTAAATGAAGACTCATAAACCTAATTAGATATTGGAAAAACGTAGGGACAACTTAGGGACTTATCCAATGAAGATTTCTCCGTCCTGACTCTATAGATGGTCAATGAACCATAGATTGAGTTCGGAGGTGAGGATACGAACACGGTCGGGAACCATATTCGTCCATTGCTGGCCTCTACTTAATATCGATTCTTGTCGAGTTTTATACAAAAGAATAACCAAAGAATATTTTCATACACCCCAAAAATAATTAGTCTAAGTTGGTTCAGGAAACACATAAAAATACTATTTTTTAGTGACATGTTATTAAGCAATCAAATTACAGGGAACCTAGCAGGTTGTTCAAATTATCTGATTAATATTAGAACATTTCCTTAGGTCTTTGATTAGCAAAAATAACGTATGAGGTGATGAAAGCATAAATAGGACAATCATGTAATATGCATATGAATAATAAATAAAAATGAAGAAAAGGGTTAGACTGTACAAAAAGAACTTTTTTATATTAAAGATCTACATCAGGAAAGAAATAGTTAGTAATTTCAACATAAAAATAAACAATTTATTCAAGGACCCTCATGATTATACCGTGGCTTGGGTCTGACAGATTGACAACTTTCGGGACGAGCAATCGTGAAGCCTGAAGATCTGAACGTGTATGTATGTCTGAAAGTGTGTGTGTTTGTATGTGTTTGTAGATTTGAAAAGTATGATTTTTGTAGAGAGGTTTTCTAAGTATGTCGAAGTGTATAGTTGAAGTATTAAGTGTATGGAAAACCGTGTGGAAAAACGTATGAAGAATTGTGCCTTTGAATCGCGAAATCAAGCCCTATTTATAGGAAAACAAAATCAGCATGTCACGCAAAGAGTGCACCAGGCGCACGTCTCTGTGTGACGCATAATTACACGTGTCAGACGCAGATTGGTACGCCTGACGCAATATACACAATCAGTTGGGTACACGTGGCACACGCTTCAAAAAAGATAGAATTGACAGCTTGCGTGTTGCACAGAGGAGTGCGCCAAGCGCACGACTCTGTGTGACACACAGGGCCACGTGTCAGACGCACATTGGTGCGCCAGACACAGCTTGGCTTGTGCTCTTCGCGCACCGCCTTTCTTTTGACACGTTTTGACAACTTTTTTTTTTATAAAACGCGTTTTAACAATTTTATTTTACTTGTAGAAATATCTTTGAATATATTTATTTATTAAAATAAAATAATTAATTATCATGAATAATTAATTATATGGGCTTTTTTAAAGAATTAGGCACAAAATGCAATTAATTAACAGGAATAATTAATTGCGCTTTCAAATAGGATTAAAATAAACTTTAACACTTTAAAAATAGTTTTGTGATGGCTTTTCGGACTACTCTCCCCTTTGTGTCAGACCAATTAAGACTGCGATATGTTTCATCATCAGATCCTTAAATGGGGAGACACGATTATGTGTCTACCTAACTTCGTAGGCAACTTCAACCAAACTCCGCCAAGTCCAGAGATGTGCAAAAGGCAAGGATTACATATCAAGCAAATTCAACGAGAAGTAGTCTGCAAGTTGGCAACTTAGGAGCAAAATGCAGAAGTTGCAAAGTGTTGTATTTGGATAAAACAACATGTCGTTTACAATTAAGGATGTATTGCAAAAAACCTCCTATTCTCCATTTCTATTTTAAGCCAAAGTCGTTAACGACATTTCAAGTTTATGATCTATTAACATTTACCAAATAAAACCATTTTACTTCTATCAAAGTGAGTTATGCCAATTTTTTGATAGGCAATAACACCACAGTTACAAAACAAATGGATACGGAAAGCAACTTCAAAATGGGTCGACGTGTTAGTTTGCTATAACATGCATGCATGAGACAAAAGACATACAAGTTGTCCTTAGAAACAGGATAGCGAACAAAATCCAGCAAAAATTGCAAAAACAACTATCAGCAAAGCCAGTTGTATAAAACAAACCACAAATTACTATTAAGCTTCTTCCTAGCAAATGGAAAAGCTCTTCTAATAGGATGAACGATTAAATCTTAAGGTAAAAATTCAGGTGGATATAATAGGACGATGGACTATCAAAATTCAGATATGGCTCATTGGTACCACACTTATCTTCCACGAAGAAGACCAAGGATCAAACTTTGTTAAGAGCACATAATGTGGTTGGGTAGGAGGTGGGGGTGGGTAGCACACTAATTAAGAGAGAGAGAAATATTGTAGTCGGAGAAGTAGTACAACCTAGTATTATAAATAGCTAGCAGGATTGTATAAGGAATTATCCAGAAAATTATTCGGTTTAAGCATTGTTGTAGTGGGAGTGTGGATTACAACTTACCTATTTTTATCTTCTTATACCGCTGGTTTTACCTTCTCTCAGTTTCATTGTATTGATCCTTGATCTTATTTGTTTTACCTTCTTGTGCTGCTGGTTCTATTACAACTTACTGAAGAAATCTAATGCTACCCAGTATTATTATTGAGTTGATATCAACTGCTAAATAAGTGTGCTGTTGTGAACTTGATATATCTCCAAACTCTTGCTAGACTCAGTTATCTTTTCCTATTTGTTCTACTTCATCTCTGCTAATTGTTTATGAACCATATGTTCTACATCTACAAAGGATAAAGATTATTAGGATGTCTTGTTGAATATAGAACAAAACACGCCTGCTTCACTTGAGCTAACTGCATCAGATTCTTTTGATAAAAGATTAAGGCTTTTGAAGTTAAAGAAATAAAATGCCACTATTCTACTTAATTTTCAGGATTTTCTCCTCTGTCTTTCTATCTTCATGAGGTACATAAAGGATTAGCATGATAGGTTATGTGTTAAGTATTCAAGTACAGATTACAGGATGAAGATACAGATTACAGACTACAAAACACACTTCATCAGCTACCTCTAATGCTATTATAAATTTATAGCAGAATTGGGGCCATATACAAGTGTCACCCCCTAAAACTGTCCTCATTTCACGCACGGAAAACATCAGCAAAAAAAAAAGATCAGTTAGATTATTTTCACAACGGGTAGCTTTCTCTTAAAGAGAACTTGGGTGTACACCTGCTTTTTGAAAGTCATTATAGTGCACTATGACAGACGACAATTTGCTACCAACACAAATCTCGTAAATTGTTTTGAAAAGGGGGAACGCGTCAAAAAAACTGTTGCTTTTTAAGACCTCACATATTATGGATGTAATAAGTATAGCAAATTTAATAAGTAAACGGATAACATGAGAAGGAATTAACCTCTTGTTTTTCAGTACTCCAATGATTGTCAATCAACCAATCCCAATGGTCTTCATCAATAGTCAAGGGTCTGTTGCGTCTTGCTTGTGACTTTGTGTAGCCTCTATAGAATCTTTCCTTGAGCCTAAGTCTCCAATGTCTATATAAATTAAAGATGAACATTGAAAGCTCAATGCGTCAACAATATCCTCTCCACCAACCTTTTCAGGTAAATTATACTTTCCATGACACCATAAATGATAAACCAATAAAATTCCAGCGAGCTTCATTCTATGTTACGAGAGGAATCTTGTTAGAAGTGTACATAATTCATTAATGACTTACTAAGATCTTGTCATATAACCTTTGCTTCTTATCTGGGTTCATTTTAGCCCAATTCCTATCAAAGAATTTCATTCATTACAGAGTTTAGAAATGTGCTTTACACAAAAGAAACACTATAAATAATAAACTACGGTAAACATAGACATATTTAGTATTTAGGGGACAAAACTCCTCTACCCACTTGCTACAATCACATAGAAATTCATCTGCTTTTTCACCAATCACATGTCGAACGTCATCCATAAACTGACTGTGACTTTTTCTTCAGAATTTCTTGGCCTTTTAGTGTAATATTTCATGCCCTAGTAGGCCCACGCCTCTTACGATCGGGAATTTTTTGTCGAAGCTCATCTTGATCAAGTCTTCGTTGCTCACAGTAAGTAAGCTTTGGTGGTTCATCATTAGGTTGATTTTGTTCGGATGATGTTGGGACAATTGACATTCTCCTAAAAAAAAGTTAGTTGACTTCAGATGAAAAGATAGATAAAGGAGATTAACAGATGCTTACCAATTTCAAGTATTATTATTGAAATATCTTAATAGAAATACATATAGATATCAAAGTACAAGCACCACAAGTTAGAAGTATTGCTCTTCTAGTATTGTTGTTCTTAATATCCTGTTATGCAACAGCAAGTATTGTGTCTTCTAGTATTGTTGTTCTTAACATCATATTATGCAGCAAGCTTTGATATAGTGATGTGTTTTCTAGTATCAGTACACAAATGCAAGTTATATCTTTTCTTATAATTTAGACAAATAAACACACAAACATAAATTCTCCAAACCCTGAACTATAATCTGCAATCAACTGCCAGTATTTTTATGTCTCATACAAACAAAAATAGTCACTGGGAAAAAAACACAAATGGTCACAAAAAATATGGTATCTCGATATTTGCTAAAATGTAAATTTAACAAAAAGAAATATAGCTTTAACATAATTCTTGAATAGGGCTCTGCTTAGACATTATGTAACTCTTACTATCGCAACTCTTCAAACACTGTCAAACAAGCAAAAATTTATAGTGTATCTCGATAAAATATACCATTACTCAATTGCTAGTAGATGAATCACTAGAACTATTACTTTGAGATTCCTCGTCTTCAAAAGAATTGTAAAAATCATGCAAGATAGGTTCATCTTCCGTGTCCGAAAAATTATTATCACTTTCTTCGATCTCTTCATCATCTTCATCCTGCTCATGTTCATCATCCACTTCATTCAACAAATCTTCCTCGATATGAGCTTCAACCAAGTTATATTCAACATCATTTCTCACTATAAGAATATCCTCATCTTGAACATCTTCGTAGTTGGTTACAGATGGTGGCACATGTTCCTATAATGATGCAATTTCTTCAGGTTCTTCGTCATTAGGGAAATCAAAAAAGTTCCTTGGATTTGCCTTAATAACAAATCTCCATTGTGGCTCATTATGACATGGTACATAGAAGACTTGCTCAATTTGAGAAGCTAATGCAAATGACTCATTGGTTTTTAACCTCTGAGTAACATTAATAAGCACTGCTCCTAAATTACCATTTTCCCTCGTCGAATACATTAACCACTTAAACTTAAACAACACGATATTGGGACTACTTCAATTCTTAAGAGCATCATACTCTAGCACAATAACCTTCTCTAAAACCCCATAGAAATCCTTTTGCCCACTTTCCTCGTCCCTTTTCACAACTACGCCACTATTTTGAGTTTGTTGATTTCTTTGGCGCTTTTTGATGTGAAATCTAAACCAGTTAATGATGTATCCATCAAAAGTGACAACACTTTTCATTGGTCCTCGTGCTGAACACAACAATTCTTCGGTAACTCTTGGATCCCCTTCTTTCCATAGCTTTGTAATCTACATATCATTCTTAGTTAACCACAGAAACAAAAAAAAAAGATACAAAAAATAAAATTAATGCGTTCACTTACTCTATCATCAAACCACTTGCAAAGGCAATCCTTTGAGAAATTGGTGCATGCTCATACTCACTAGACATTAGAATGTAAGCAACTAATTAGTTCTATTAATTAAAAAAAATCATGCATGACAAATAGAATCACACTTACGTCAAGAAAGGTTGTGCTTCATCACAATTAAACATGACATAAAGTGGAGCTTCTCGTCTCTCCTTAGCAATCATTTCTGTTAGACTTGTCTTTCTTAAAGGCTTGCCTATTTTAGAGAAGACAGACAAGTTACAGGATTAAGGATGGTTAATGTCATCATTTCGATCTGGACGATTGTGTAACATCTCAATCTTAGACATATATCTCGAGCAAAATGTCAGTCATTCCATTTCAATGTACCCGTTAGCAATTGAAGCTTCTGGGTGAGCTTTGTTCAGCACGAATGATTTGAACGTTCGCATTGCCGTAAAAGACAAATATTAGTAAAACACACTACATGTGTACAATCATATGATAACAATAACTATTAACTACTGACCATTCAAAGCGATACATCCAACGATAATGTACAGGATCGGCCATTCTAGCTTCAGTAGCCAAGTGAATCGGGAGATGCATCTATCATCACATCAAAGAAGGCAGGAATGAATACGCGCTCTAGCTTACATAAGGTGATTGCTATATTCATTTCCATTTTCTCTAGTTCTTCTACCTTTAAGGTTTTAGAACACAAATGCTTGAAAAAAAGACTGAGCTCTTATAAAGGCGTTAGAACATTCTCATCTAAAACACCTTGGAAGGCAGGTGTCAGTAAGTCTTGCATGAAAACGTGAAAAATTACCTTTCCGTCTTGCAAGGAGGCACACCTTGAAATGTTTGATGAATAAGTGTCTGGAAAAGCTAACTTGGATAGAAATGTGACTATTTTTCTCCTTTCATTCAAAGTCAACTTGTAAGGTGCTGGTGGTACTTGCCATTTATCATTCCCAAGTGACTTTGGATGTAGCTTATCATGCATTTTCATGTCTTTTAAGTCTAGTCGGGCATTTAAGGATTCCTTATTATTTCCCTGTAAATCAAGCATTGTGCCTAATATACTTTCACAAACATTCTGTTTCCACATGCATCACATCCAAGTTGTGTCGAACCAAGAAATGTCTCCAATAAGGTAATTGGAAGAAGACACTACATTTTTTTCCATTAATGCACGATATATCTTTCACCTCTCTTGCGTTTTCCCATAAAAGCTTTTCCAAACTCCACATTTGAGTATCTACTTAATTGCTCCAAAACATCAAACCCCGTTAGAGGAACTGGAGGAGGACCCTTTTGTACTTTACCACCAAAGGAGCTCCTATTAAGCCTCCATTTGCATGTGATGGATTGGTAGCCACCTTTGATGTTCTTTATAGCAATATTTGTGTCCATACTTCAATTATTGATATTTTGTGTCTAAATGACAATTAAGGCATGCAAGGGCCATTTTGGTACTCCAACCAGACAAATTAGCATAAGCTGAAAAGTCATTAATGGTCCATAACAGCACCGCTCGCATATTAAAAGTCTCTTTCGCATTGGCATCAAACATTTTTACCCCAAACTCCCACAATTCATTAAGTTCATCTACTAGAGGTTGCAAAAATACATCTATATCATCTCCTGGAGATTTAGGGCTACGAATTAATAAAGATAATATCATATTATCACTCTTCATGAACATCCAAGGGGGTAGATTGTAGGGCACCAACATCACTGGCCAAATACTATATCTACTACTCATGTTAGCCCCAGGATTAAACCCATCACTAGCTAAACCCAATCGTACATTACGTGCATCTTTAGCAAAGATCTGGAAATGTTGTGTCCAAAGACTTCCATGCTTTTGAATCCGTGGGGTGTCTCATTATCCCATCATCTTTATGCCATCGCAAATGCCTTGCTAACTTGGAAAATATAAACATCCTTTGTAGTCTTAGAATTAAGGGGAAATGACGCAAGATCAGTTGAGGAACTCGAGTTGTCTTTTGGACATCCTCGCCATCTGAATACTCATCACCACCTTGCACGACTTTCTCCTTCCATCTAGGAGCCAGACATTTAGGACATTTTCCCTCATTCGCAAATTCCTTTCGAAACAAAATACAATGGTTAACACAAGCATCGATCTTTACATAATCTAACCCCAGTGCTTTTGTGTATTTTTTTGCTTCATATGCATTTGCAGGAAAATTCATAGTTAAAAGCCCTATGCAAGGTCTTCAATAACATTGAAAAAGATTTATCACTCCATTTATTGCTAACTTTATTATGTAGCAATGAGATAAGAAACTCTAATCTTTTGAATGTCGTCAACCCTGGATACAACTCGGCCTCCATGTCTTCCACTAATGTCATTAACTCCTTAGGATATTCATGATTGTCTGACTCTCTATTGTTTCCGTTATCATCAAGCACAGAATAAGTAGTTGAATTCCACGCATTTGTCGCTTCAAAAATTAATGGAGCCATGTCGTCAAAGGGCATTTATGTTTCATTTTCCTCGTTATCTGAAACCACCTCTGTTTCGCCTTCAAGCTCAACTAATTCTCCGTGACTACCCATGGATTGTAACTATTATCGATACCATGTACTAGTAAGTGAATTTGCATTGCTTTTCGATTTTGGGCAAAAAGTAATCTACATTTCACACAGGGACATTTCAACGATGTTTCATCACTTTTTTCTTTGAAAGCAAACTCTGGAAACTCATCGACCCCTGCTTTATACTCCGGTTTTCGCCTATCTTTATCCCACTATGATTGATCCAACTCCAATCGGTATTCATTCTTTCAATCAAGTAAGAAAAAATCCTTAAGAAAGAAAAACAAAAGATGTCTCTCATTCAGTTAGGAAAAAAAAAATTAATTATCTCCAAACTTACTAGCTTAGGTAATTGAATGCAAAAATTTTTAGTTTAATTATTAACAAATTCACTCAATAGGCCATAATAAAAATTTCATATTATTTTGAAAAAACTAGAAAATTCTTTAATTTAACGCGCAAAGGAGTTGTACTGAAGAGCACTTGTGCTCATTTCATGCGTATAGAACTTTATGAAACCATATTTAATTTGGATTAATTTCACTAAATTAGGATCAAATGAGATGCATTGAAGAGCACTTATGCTCATTTCTTACAGAAAAGAAGATGTAATAATTTTGTTAAGGTAATTTATAAAAGTTAAATCAAATGTATGAGGATGGCTGATAATTTCATGAATTCATTCCTTTCAACCTTCCATTAAACTCTATTCAAGTCTCCACTCAGTATCTTCTCCTCCTCTAATTGCAATTCCCATAAATAATTAGACTTTCTATATTCCACATTTCCATTATTCTACAATTATCATTTTTTTTCTTGCGTTAACCATAAGTTTCCGTAACACTTTCAATCTTGGGAAATTTCCTCAGGTACCTCGGAGGTTTGACGTAATTCTCAAATTACCCCTCACATTTGGGGAATTCCTCATATACCCCTGAACTTTGACTTTGTGCTCAAAATACCCTTATTATTAACGCAACCCTAATGTCGTTAAGTATTTTTTTTTCTCTCTGTTTTCCACCTTCATCTTCATCATCTCTCCTCCCACCATCCTCCATTGATGACATCCGAAACCTTCAATTTTTTTTCTCTCCTTCCACCTACATGTCTTTCTCTCTCTTCCCCATCTTCATCTTGTGAATTTCCCCCATTTTTGATGATGGTGAAGTTAATTATCTCTCCTTGTGAATTTCCCCCAAAATTAGTGATGGTTGTTATTGTTCTTGTTGTTGTTGAAGATGCCATGGGAATTTCTGGGTTTTAGAAATGGGTTTTACAAACCATTTTTCATGGATTTGGTCATAGAAACTTGGCATGAGTTTTATTTTCTTCTTCTCGATGTTGGAAAGTTAGGTTTTTAGGGTTTGTGATCAATATTGTTCTGAGAACAACGAGGAATGAAGTTGAAGGGGGTTGAAAAAGGATTGGTGATACATTGAAATTGCCACAACTAATTGTCACATGAGCATGGAGAAATTAAAGATGAAGAAGATGAAGATGGGAAGGAGAGAAAAAGGCATGTAGGTGGAAGGAGATAGATAATATTGGAGGTTTAGGATGTCATCAATGGAGGATGGTGGGAGGAGAAATGAAGAAGATGAAGATGGAGAGAGAGAAAAAAAATATCTAACGGCGTTAGGGGTTCGTAAATAGTAAGGGTATTTTGAGCACAAAGTCAAAGTTCAGGGGTACCTGAGGAATTCTCCAAATGTGAGGGGCAATTTGGGAATTACGTCAAACCTCAGGGGTACCTGAGAAAATTTCCCTTCAATCTTTCATAGTCCTCTCTCAATTACAAAGGAATGGAAAAAATAATTCCATATTTATACTCAAATAATCACCAATCTTTCCTATGTCAAAGGGCTAATTATTGTTTTGTGTTACTAGGCTCACCTGAAATTTTATTGATGATTAGATATACTATCCTGAAATCTTCATTGCTTCTAACTGGGTTTGTTGATGACATTGAGTTTTATTCTACTGTTTATGAAATAGGCAACTTTTTATTACTACCTCCGTTTCTTTTTAATAGTTACACTTTCACTTTTGACACTATTCACAAATTTTCCTTTGACTATCATTTGTGAATTATGGTTAAGAGAAAATATAGTCATGTGGGGTCTTGTTTGATTCGTCTCGATATGTAGTTTTAGAATATCGACTTTTTATATTTTTTACAAATACAAAATTAGAGATATAAAGGCTCAAAGTAGTGCATCCGCTTGCGTGAAAAGTGTAAGTGTAACTATTAAAAAGAAACGGAGGTAGTATTATGTAATTTCTTCTATTTGGGTTAATTTTGGATTTTAGTTTTCCACTCTTTTTTTTTTTGGTGAACTAGTTTTCCACTCTATGAATGGGTAATTTGATTGCTTTCGCATGTGCCTCTCTGGTATGACTTCTTTTTTTGCTTTCTAATCACAGTGAATCAATTTTGTGTAACTTAATTGCCGATGATCTTATAGGATGAACGTGAACCGAAATCGATTGTCGTAATAAAATAAACTCTTGATTATTGTGCATTTGTTTATATTAGGGCCCTAATTTTAAAATTAGAACAAGATTGGAACAGGGCCTCCAAAAAATTTAAGACCGCTCTGGAGAGTAGTACTAAGTAACTATAGATTGTAAAGGATGGCTATATGAGAATTAACTGTCACTAGGTCCACGCAAAACTTACTTTTATATCTTGACACATATAGCTTGATATAATTTTCCTCATTGCATAGTGGTAAGTGATGAATGGTGATAAGGTGCGAAACAAACTTAAGATAAAAGAGTGTAATAGTAGAGTGAGGAGAGATTGAATATGATGTGTGCAACTGATAATGATATTTCTTTTAATTTTAATCATATCTCTACTTTTCTTTTTTTCTTGTTAAAGTGATTATCTTAGTAGAAATTAGGGTGTTACTAATAGGTATAGATACTAAAATATGTTTTTTTTCCTTCCTACTTTTTTCTCAATGTGATCTTCTAGATTAAACATTGACCATAATGATCTCTTATAATAGGTTCTCGATCCAAGATCAAACACGGTTGAATTAACCATAAATTTGTGATGTAATACAAATTAATAATACATGGATATACCATTTTCTTATTCATAATCATATATAATATGGGCAGATTCACCCACTCAGCTAACTAGTGTGATATCTCCACTAAAGGGCTTGTTGATCAGAAACTAGAAGCAAAAATATATATACAAAATAGTTTTCCACCTACATTAGAACAAATCTAACAAAACAACACACTCCTTCCACAATCGAGCAAGGCAAAAAGACAAAAAAAAAAAAAAAAAAACAGATTGTAGCAGAAACCAGCCAAAAACTGAACTATATGACTACAAGGCACCGGCATCAGCCAAAAAAAAATAATGCCTCCAAACTGCAAATTGCACAAAAAGAAAAGCTTCAACTATTATGTCCAACTATCTGCATCTCAGATTATTATTTGTCCTGACTCCTAACTCCTTAAGTTGAGAGAGAATACAAGTAAGAAATTAATAAAATAGAACTCAAAACTACATAACGTAGAATCCTCTTACTAAGAAAATGGAGCTGTTGTTTTCTCTGCCTAGCAACGCAAACAGGTAATAGTAACACGCCCCAAATTTCAAAACATTGTCAATGATGCAGGTAATGAGATATGTAGTCCAAGTAATGAAATCAAACGCATTACGCACACAATTAAAAAAATAAACACAAGAACGAATTGCATCTAAAATAAAACACAGAAAGCCAAAACAACAAAGTCATAACAGAGATGTCGAGGATTGAAGATGGGATATGAGTGAAGGAGAAAGGAACGCATTGAACTTGAAAAATACCAATCAAAACCTTTTATATTACTCGTAAAAAAAATCTAAGCAATTCAAGAAAACATGACAATTTCATACTAATAATCAAGGATAAACAACTATTTTGCTTGACAAGGAGGTTGGTTCGTGACTTAGGGTAAATAACAAAATATACCAACCTTGCCACCGAAATCGCCGCTAGCCTCACCGCTGATCTACGGCAGCCACCCACATCACCACCTTCATAATTTAAAAAGTTAGGGCAGAGCAGAAGAGGGTAACAATTGACCATCAACCAAATTTTCAATCATAATTAAAGTATTCACCAAAGAAACATCACCTGAGAAACGTCGAGATGCTGAGAAACGTGAGGTGGTTGAAAATGTCGAGAAACCTGAGAAACGTCACATGAGATACGTCAATCGTCGCAGTTTGATTCATGAGAAACTCAATTGGCTATCATAATTAAACTTGTCACCTGAGAAACGTCGAAGATCTGGTCGGAAGCGTCACCAATTCACCAGGAAAAAGAGAACGATGAGGGATGAACCGAAGAGAGTGTGAGTTGAGAGAGATGAGTAGTTGAAGTCTTGAGGGTGTGAGTGGAGGAAAAACATACGTGATTTCGTGGGAAATTTTTGGAGGGGGTTTTTTCCGCTATTTTCTTTTGGGTATGGGAAACAAATCACAAAATTTGAACTGGCCCATCACTAAACAAGGGAAACGAAATACATAGTTTTGTCGCCGAATTAAGGTAATGGGCAACCGAAACTTAGATCGTCGCCCAAATATGAGTTTGGCAACAACAAAAATTGTAGTCGCCCAATAATGTACACTAGGGCAACAAATTCAACTCATCACCCTTGTTTTCAACTATGGGCCACAAAATTCAGTTTTGTTGCCCTTGAGTTTCAAAACAGTCGCTTAAAACCTATTTCCTTGTAGTGAGCAGAGTTATGATATTAAATGTTTTTCCTAAAAGATTATATTTCTAGCAAATAGAATGAACACACAAGCAAATATAAAACCTGCTCCTATGAGCAGGCACAAAAACACGGTTTCATCCTAACCTTGCTCCCTTGAGCAAGTAAAAACACACATGATTTAAATTATTTGAGAAATGATTAAAGCAACAAAATTAAGGAGCATCTTCAAGGGGCTTGTTTGCGTCCACATCAACTGGAAGACAAGATGCGCCAGGGGCTAAAGTGGCCACATTAGTAGACGCTTCGTCGGTAACTTCCTCTGCCGTCACAGCGATGTTAGCAACCTCCTTCATATCATGGTGCGTCTTGGCATCCTCATAAGCCAATCTCTCTGCAACTAGGTCCCAGTCCACATGCTTCCCCTAAGCATACTCCTCCATGGCCTTTATCCTTGCCAGCCATGATTGCAAACCTATGTCGTCAAGGTGCTCGTTGTATTTCTTCACAACCTCCTCAGCAGCTTTCTCCAACTCCCCTTTTAGGCGTTGCACCTCATCCTGCTCCACCTTCACTTTGTCCTACACCTCTCCTCAGCATTGTCCCTCTCTTTGGTAAGGCTGGCAACCTTAGTCGCCATGTCAGAC
The DNA here is from genome assembly GCA_947646795.1 of Beta lomatogona. NCBI lineage: Eukaryota > Viridiplantae > Streptophyta > Magnoliopsida > Caryophyllales > Amaranthaceae > Beta > Beta lomatogona. The sequence continues at coordinate 410,038 of CANSNZ010001104.1, read as the reverse complement.
AAGTTCTGATGGGTACAAAGGAAAGCTTGCAAGCACTGAACCAGAAGTGACATTACGAAAAAGTAAGAACAAAGACAAGAAAAGCAAGATACCAAGAAGTCAAGGTAAAAGAGAAAGGTACCCATACACCCTGAATATTTTTGCTCAATCTCTGCTGAATCTGCCATTATAGGAAGTCACTCACAGAATCTGCCCTTATAAAAAAGTATCTTGCGGCCTAGCCCCTGTCGCGGCCCCTGTCAACTTTCTCCACCAATCCATCACGACCTTATTCATTGGTGCCTAAGGTAAAACACCCTTCCCCAAAAGGTTTGATTTGGTAGATAAAAGCTAACTCGTCTACTGTGAAATCAATGTTTTAGGTTTTTGCTTAAAACTTCCACGGTCGTCAAAATCCTCCATGTCCCTGGCAGGATTTGACAAGGTGTCATATCTGTCGCAGCGAAAAACTGACGAATAAAGGGAGAAAAGGGAAATTTTGCCCCAGTTTTGCAAATGGATAATCGTAAAAAAACCAGCCAGCCTGCGCTGCCCCAGTCCATTCTTTCATGCTCTAGAGGCAACCTAATCACAACATCTTTAGGAAACCCATAATTTCGCCTAATTGTTTGCAGATCTGCCACAGATAATACACTAGGGTAGATGTTCTTAACTTCTTAAATTTCCAAAGGGTGAAATACATTTGCTCCCTCGGGAGAAGAACCGCTTCTAGAGGAAGATCTAGGGTTCGCTCTTGACAGGCTAAAGTTGTATCACCTAATCAAAAGTAATCCTAAAGTCCTCTAACAAATAGTAGTCAGGGAAGTAGGGTCGAATCCACAGGGAAACGGTGTTCTTTTCCTAATTGTGATCAAATCTAGATTATAGGGAACGAGTGTTTGGGTTGTAATTATACTAAACTAGTCAATAACTAAATCGAGAATATCAATAATAAAGAGTCTAGGGCATATGTTCACCAATGAACAATAATCCAGGATGAAACACAATAATCAATAATAAATAATGCAGTCAAACAGGTTGATTTCCTCTCTCGAGTCGAAATTAACCATAGAATGATATTAACAGGCTCTCGTAATTTATTAATACCAATTCTACCTATTAAAACTAGCCTTAATATCAAGTTTATACCTCTCGGTGCATAACCTAATATTGCAATACTATAACAATCAAATTTGGCCAAATCGAATTGAATAGAGATAATAATACATTCAATAGGAATCAACATACATCATCAAAAATCAATACTTTATAAACATCCCTTCATAAATATTCATGGATCCCCTTAACCCTAGAAATAAACTACTCAATCATAATTAAAGGAAACATATTCATGATGAAACAAGTAAACATGGTGAATCAATAATCAAGGATTGAATAAGAATAACAAGAGAAGAAAAGAAATACCAATGTAGAACAATCTTGCAAAATCCCAACTTCTATTGAAAACCCAATGTCAAAATGTTAAAGAGTAATACTATCTGGTTCTTGAGTAATTAAAATGTGCTTAGGAAAACTAAAACTAAAACTCTAGTGTAAAAACGTCCCCCTTCAACCCTAAAAGGATAAGTATTTATAAGAAAATAAGAGTCAGCGCAACAAGCGCTTAAAACTCCTCAAAAATCGCCCCGCCCGGGCTGCCGGGGCGGATCCCGCCCGGTCGGGCGGTTGACAGGTCAAAACCCGTAGAAAAAGTAAAACAGCGATCCGCCCGGCCGGGCAAGATTCCGCCCGGCCTGGCCCGCAAGAAATACCAAAACTGCTCATTTTCAAAACTTCATAAATTTCTCGTCTCTCGTCGAAATTCAGCGTGTGACCAGTCATTGGAAAGATATTCAAGTCTACTTTCCAACCCAATTGGAATCAATCCATTATCATTTGTGTATCAAAAGTTATGAGTAAAAGAGTATACAAGAGTCAGTTTTGGCACTTCTTTCAGCAATGCTTTGCTTCATTCTAGCCCAAATTCATCCCAGAGAGATGCTTTGTGATCCTCATGCAATCTACCTTCTTTATTCATGTTTTCTTAACTCAAGATTAGCCAACCATAGTCTATTTGCATTAATATCACCTGAAATCCATCAAAACAAGCAAACGGAGAGCAGTATAGCCAAACTTGAGTAAATCATGCAAATATGCACCTAAATGCTCTCATTTGAACTTGAAATGCAACCTAAATGAACCTAAAATCTATGTATAAATATGATTCATCAGCTCTAGTTATGTTGAAGTAGATGGGGTAGAAAAAGCGAAGGCAATTTATGCACAAATTGAAAAATAAACAGATTCGAAGAAAAATATAAGGAAAACCAGCAAGAAGTAGATTAACTAAGAAGAAGAAACTTGAACGAACAGATAAGAATGGTGAAGAAGCTTACCGTCGCCCAAGAAACTGCATATATAGAGGAAGTGGGAGGCTAGTTTTCTAACCAGCGCATGCAAAAGGAAACTGTCATAATTGGGCACGTTTTACAAGGCCGTTAGCAGATTTAAAATAAAATTTCCCTTCTTTCGTTTGCCACCCAAAAGGAAAATTAGAAGCTATTATGAGGGGTCAGTTTTTATCCTATGTGGCAGCAGGTTGAGTCATGTATTTGTGCTAGTTTGTGTGAACAGGTGGCATCTTGTGAGCGCATAGCAAGAGAAGGAGCGGATCACTAACCTGTATAGTTGTTGGGGAATTCCTACAAAATAAGAAGAGAACGCTGCATTGAGGGGAAAGTGGAGCGGAAGTACAACTGCAAGTTTAAAAGATATCCCATATTCCCTTGATATATAATAGGATCTAAACCAATGGTGACTTAAGGAAGAAAACGACTACAAAAGGCAACGTTATTATTGTGTAGTATAAATATAGTTCATTAGGTCACTTTGTAAAATCATCTCATACTCATCTCTACTACTTACTCACTAGCTAAAGCAACTATCTTGTACTCATAAGCAAACTCAAGCAAACTTAGTGAATTAGCCGGATACCAATCCTCCCGTGGTTTTTCCCTCTTTTCTAAGGGTTTCCACGTAAAAACTTGTTTTGTGTCCTTTATTTCGCACTTTCATTTACGTAATTTATTTCATATCGCAAGTTAATTGTCAACCCCCTCTCTAAGAAAATTAGCCTTAGTTTGAAATTTACCTAAAACAAGTTGTAAACTATAAATATTGATCAATGATAATTGTTTTCCCAAATCTAGCAATAATCAAGGTGAAGCCTAAAGTGGTTCATTATTATGCTTTAGTGATGAAATAGGAAGATATTGTTTTATAATATAGTACCCATTTGCAAAATTAGATAGCACTATTTCGGATCCTTTACATTAAAAAAATTGCATAGTTTATAATGATCACTTTAGTGGAAAAAACCTTATATGACACAAGTTCACTGATCCGGTTCCTTAAAAATCGGATCAGTTATTATCCGTTTTGGAGCGAAAAATATCAAAAATAAACTGATCTGGTCCATTTGAGGAATCGGATCAGTTGGGATCAAATATTGTCAAACCGATCAGCCTTAAATAAACCATTTATTTTAATTTTCTACAAACTTAACTGATCAGTTGGGCTCAAACTGATCAGCGCGACCCATTTCTTTTTCTTTTCCCCTCACTCCTCTTAAACCCTAACTCCCTCACTCCCGCTGATCTTCTCCCTCCTCACATGCCTCTCAAATCCCCCCAACAAACCCTAAATTCCTTCTCCTCTTCTGATCTCCTCCTCCCTCCTCACTCTCATAACCCGGCCAGCACGCGTCCATGACAGCCCAAAATTCGCCAAACCCACACCACCATCTCTCTCCTCCACATCATTTCACTCCTGACTTCCCCACTTATTCTTTCACGAAGTCTTTCTCTCTCCTCAGCGCAACCACCACCCAACAAGTCATCTCCGTCAACAATTGATGCTCTCCGGCGCTTCGATGCTCTCAACGCACAACCCGGAGCCTCCGTCGTCCCACGCCATCAATGAACACCAACACCACCAACGCTCGCTATCAACGAACATCAAAACACAACTATCTTCGCCTCGCCTTGTCACAATCGCTCCCTCTTTCTCTTCCTCACCATTTCGTCGCGCTCAAGTTTTATTCTTTCAAGCCCAGATTTAGGTTTTTTGTTAAAAAAATTTTATTGTTTAGCTTTCTTGTAATCAAGCCCAAATCCGGTTAGTTCAACCGGCAACAGGGTTCAAAAAAAAATTTCTTAATTTTTTCTACAAAGTTTCATTTTTTAATTTTATGTATTACATGATATTTCTTCCTTTTTATTTCGTCGTCTATAATTGATTACTTGTAATATATAATATTTAAATTTTTTTTCGTTTTATTTTAATTTCTGTTTGCTGTTCAATTTTTATTTCGATTGTTGATTTCGTTTTCACTTTGTATAAATATAATTTGTTGTTGTTGAAATGTTATTAAAATGTTGTTGTTATTGTTGAATTCTCGTTGTTGGTGGTGTTGTTGAAATCTCGCTGTTTTTGTTGTTGAAATCTTGCTGTTGTTGTTGAAGCGTTTTTTTTAAATCATCCCCACACTTAGGCTATATTTAGTTCACCTGAAATTTTCTGATCTGAACTTATCTGATCTGATCTGAACTTATTTTTTCTGATCTGATCTGAACTGATCTTTTATAAAACATATTATTACTTTGTATTTCATTACTAGTATTACTATTACTATCATTTTATTACTATGCACAACTTTCAATAATAATAATATTAATAATTTTATAATAATAATAATATAAATAATATTATAATAATAATAACAATAATAATAATAATAATAATTATTATTATTATTATTATTATTATTATTATTATTATAGCATAATTAGTTTTTTTTTTTTTGGAAAAGAGCACATTAGTATATGAACATACAATTAAAAATAAAAGACTAAGGACTCTTGGGTCCAATGGTATGGCTTCTTACCTCCCACATGAGTGACCAGGGTTCAAATCTTGGTGGAAGCATATTATTACTTTGTATTTCATTACTAGTATTACTATTACTATCATTTTATTACTATATAATAATAATAATAATATTATTATTATTATTATTATTATTATTATTATTATTATTATTATTATTATTATTATTATTATTATTATTATTATTATTATAGCATAATTAGTTTTTTTTTTCTGGAAAAGAGCACATTAGTATATGAACATACAATTAAAAATAAAAGATTAAGGACTCTTGGGTCCAATGGTATGGCTTCTTACCTCCCACATGAGTGACCAAGGTTCAAATCTTGGTGGAAGCATATATTTCAATATTGTTGTGGGTGGGGAAAGGGGGTTGGGGCTTGTTGGGTCTTTAGGTGAGTGACCATGTGCGAGGGCAGCCCAGAGAAAATTCATCTTACTACGGGATTCCCGAAAGGGGCCAAAAAAAATTAAAAATAAAAGAACACTCATGTTCAAGGTCCGTTAATAATAAGAATTTAGCTAGTAATTAAATGAACATATAATGATATTAAAAAAAGAACACATTTTTAAAATAAAAGATAGATGTTATTTTATATTGATGACATGTTTGGATTTAACTAACATGCTCTTTGTTATATCAATAAATTGTTCTTTTTTATAATAATAAACCTATAAATATATATAATCATATGATCTTGAACAAAATGGTTAAATATTCTTCTTATATCGTTGTCTTGTTCTATATAAACTTTGTTTTTAAAGATAAGTTGAAATCCTTTGTAGGAAAAATTTTGAACGTGATGACAACACCATTAGGTTATCCCATGCTACTCAGGTTTTATATAAACTAGTAATATATAATTTATATTATTCTACCAAAATTGTTTTAAAAAATAAACATCATATACTATTGTCATGTTCTTTACATGTACAACATCAAAAAGAACATCACATATCAAAATTATTAATTAGAATAAATATAAAAAAGAACACTTACAAATGCCAAAAGAACATTCTTCTTCTTGAACACAAATAGCTTCAAATAGTGACATCAATGACATTATAATAATAACAACAACATTAATAATAATTACCAATACTAATAATTAATAAGTACAACAACGACAATAATAATAATCTTTTTGAACAAATGTACTAGTAACTAGTAATAATAATAATAATAATAATAATAATAATAATAATAATAATAATAATAATAATAATAATAATAATAATAGCATTAGTAATACTAATAATCATAATAATCATGATGATGATAATAATAATAATAAGTTTTAAAATATAAGCATAATCTGAACTTATCTGATCTGATTTGATCTGATCAGATCTGAACTTATCTGATCTGATCTAATCTGATCTGAACTTATTTTTTCTGATCTGATCTGATATGATATGATCTGATTTGAAATAAGCAAAAATAAAGTGAACTGAACATAGCCTTACTGGTCCGGTTCTTTTTGAAAACGCACTGGATCAGTTACCTAGGAATTGATTTGGTTTTCAACCGGAGTCAACTGCTCCGAGCCCAACCGCTCCGGTCTAAAACCGGATATGTAAGCCCGATTTTGACCGGATCTGATGGGCTTTTTTCCACTAGTGTCATAAATTTGTTTTTTTCTTAATACACATTTACAAAACCGGACTTTTCAATAAATGACCCTCGTCAAATTTGTCGTTCAATTTCCTGAAAGTATTTTCCATTCTTATTTGTAGCAATTTGTATTGCCCTTTCACAAATAATTAGATAAGCAGTCTAATTTTAACATAAAAATTAGACAAATTATGCCTACATTTTCCTAATAACAAACCCATTACATCTTACTCTAATCCAACATTATCCTTAGACATCTCGCACGAAGCTAGCTAGTTGCCCTTTCTGTTCTCCTTCTTCCTTTGTTTCCATTTGAATCTCGAATTACAGCAGATAATTTTAAAAATGACCCAACAATCTTATGGAATGGATTAAACTAGTTACTAAATGAAATGTGAGAATTGAATGGATTAAACTGGTCCCTAAGTAGATTAAACTGGTCACTAAATAGATTAAATTAGTCACTTTATTCATAAAGGTGGTCCGTTCTTTAATTAATATTGAGTTCAGGCCGTCGCCTAATTTTAAATTCTAGGCGGTCTCTTATAAGACCAATTATTGCCCTTTTTTGGCTCACATGTTGCCCATTCTTGTTCAACATATTGGGTACAATAATTAAATTTATACTTCAATCATGTAATTTTATTTATTATATAATTTAGTAGTATAAGTTTCATTATAATATTATAAGAGAAATATTGCAATAAAATAAAACACATCTTTTTATGTATTAAGACCACTAAATTAAAAAATATTCCCTCTGTATTTTTTTGTTCTTCCTAATTTTATTGTGAGCGTATGTCAATGCACTTTTTTGATCTTAAGTATCTTTCATTACATATTAGTTAAAATTATAAGGATTGAATATTAATAAAGTAAGACGAATCAAACAAGACCCCAAATGACTAAATTTTTTCTTATATATTGAGAAGTTTAGAAGATTATTTCTAATTGTTAATAGTGTCAAGATTTAAAGTAGGAAGAACGAAAAAAATACAGAGGGATTACTCATAAGGTATAAACTCTTCATTGGGTTAATGTGTAGGCGCTCTTTATCTCTCCCTTTTCCCTATGATCTTAGCCTTCTTTCTCAAAACTCTAGCTTTCTTTGTCGGTCTAGGGGAGTACGACCAGCCTTTTTGTTGGTAGCAAGCCTCTATTTTCTTGCTTTTTCTAGTTTTTGTTTAATTTCATATTCACAAAAAAATTTAATTCTCTCTCAATTGGAGAGTTTTTATACCCAATTATTGGATCTACCCAAATTTGGATCTTATCTCTCTCCTCATATGGTGATCTTAAAATAAAGAGCATCCAACTCTCTCTCCTCTTTCTCTCTTTGTAAAATTCATTTCCACAATGTTTTTTTGGAATATGTTTCCTTAACAATGACTAAAAGTAAAAAGATCATCAAAACACGTTTTAAAATATGGAGGAAAAAATTTATTATTAAAATCTAGCAAAATGGATATCTAATTGTAGAGCTCTAAAAAATAGAGGCAACGGTCTTTTTTATATTTTTTAAAATTGTATTTTTCAAGATATAACTTTTATAATATTTGCAACAACTAATATTTTCTCTCTCATCCATGCAGTGACACTTGGCATAAAAGCATTGGTAAATAGAAAAAAAAAGTGTGTTTTTCCTTACTTTGCTTCCTAAAAGAAGTTCATGATCAGCAGCGAGTTTCGATCATCCCTTGCCCGAAACCCATGACAATCATCCCACAATCTTTATTTCATTTAAGGGGGTGTTTGGTTTATCAAGAGGAAAGGAATGAGAAAGGGTTACAAGTAGAATGGAAATTATTACCCTTAGATTTCAAAGGTTGTTTGTTTGAATACATCAAAGGGAAACCCTAAAATTCAACCACCACAACTTTCCCTCTTTAACCACCAGCACCACCACCCATGCTCTTTTGAATTTTATTTCCTACGGTGCTGCTCATTCTTCTCCTCCATCGCTGCCGCCCCCGCCTCCATTTCCCTTTCCTTCGCCGACACTTCCTTTTTCCCTTTCATTTTAGATTTGGGGGTTATGGGTGAAGGTGGTCGTTTCTTCGCTTGGGATGGGGTTGTGGTGGGATGGGTGGTGTTTTTCGGGTCATAAGCTAGTCGTTTGGGTGGTTGTTCTAGTGTTTCGGGGGGGGGTGAGGTGGTGATTTTGCGTGGTGTGGTGATGTTTTCGTTGGGTCTTACGGTGTTTGGAGTGTTGTGCGATGGTCGTTTCTTCGGTTGGGCTGGGGGTTGGTGGAATGGGTGGTTTTTAATTCAAAGAATGGTGGTGGTGTTGTTGCAGTTGTTGTTGTTGTGGTGGTTGCGTGGGGGTGGCGGTGGGGCTGTGAACATTAGGATTGGTGGAGGTGGGTAGAGGATGGTATTTGTGGGCTGGTGGAGGAGTTGATTGTTGAGGGGATTGGTCGGGGGTTTTCAAAACCCCCATTTCTAAGTGGAGGGGGGTTTGGGAATCAAGTTAGAGGGATTTGGGGTAATGGAGGGGGGAAAGGGAAATGCAAAACCACTCAACCAAACAACATTTAAGGGAATGGAATGAATCTACTCCCTTTCCCTTTCCTATAACCCCTTACCAAACGCCCCCTTATTGTTAAGGAGCAAAACTAAAAAATTAGGCGAACTTTAATTTTCAATCACCAATAAGGATGCTTCAAGAGTTTGGGGCTATGTTTTCAATGTCATTGTGGAATTTAATTTAGTTATCCCCAATTTTTTTTTCAAATAATTTCCCATTTTATATTTTAGATCATTCTAATTAACTAACTGCCATAAAAAAATTATGAGTTCAGTTAGAAATCTTATGTTCTCTTTAATCCATTTATAAGTATCAAAATTATTTCTTATCAGCTCAATTTTAATTGGTAAAAGTTTACATATTATGATTTAATGGTGTCATATGTGGTTACTGATTTCTACTTATCGAAATTCATATTTCTATTGAACCAAAAAATTACTTATTACTAATTAAAATCTTAATTCGTTGATTATAATTTATTTATATTAACCAAAATCAAATTTAATTTGCACGTATCTCTATTATATAAGCCAAGGGGGGAGCAATGGTGTCCCCTTAGGAATTCACTTAATTGCCCCTCCACAACATAAATATTATATTCCAAATTTCCAAATATGACCTCTAGCAATTAATTAAAACCAATTTCAATCATAAACTTGTCAAAAAAAAAAAAAAATCAATCAAATCTCTATTAAACTCAATCAACTTATATAATGTTCAATCACATAAACTTGCCAATAAAAAAGATTCAATCAAAATAAAAGATTCATAATCAAGAATTTACCACACATTAATACCACATACAATAACATAAAACAAATACACGACATTCTCATTACAGAGACAACTCGAATTCAAAGTCAAATAAATTTTTCCATAATACAAACTCAATTACAAACACAAACTTCAAACCAAAAAAAAATCAGTTCTCTTCATAGATTGGAGCTTCACGGCATTTTGAAATACGACATTCTCACATTTGCGGATACTTTACTGTCAATCAGGTACGCAATTTGTTATTGAAAATAAAAGTATGCGTAATGTTCTATGTTCAGTAAATCTTAAGAATATGTATTATGTTCGAGTAAATTTAAACTCAAATTACAGTAAATATTACGAATATATGCAGTGTTAGAATTTTTATTTTTTTAAAAAAATTAAACTCAAATTACAGTTTATTTAAAATTTCATTCAGATATAGTTGAAATTCTAATTAAAATTACATCAGAAATGGTCGGAAAGAAATACCAATGTAGAACAATCTTGCAAAATCCCAACTTCTATTGAAAACCCAATGTCAAAATGTTAAAGAGTAATACTATCTGGTTCTTGAGTAATTAAAATGTGCTTAGGAAAACTAAAACTAAAACTCTAGTGTAAAAACGTCCCCCTTCAACCCTAAAAGGATAAGTATTTATAAGAAAATAAGAGTCAGCGCAACACGCGCTTAAAACTCCTCAAAAATCGCCCCGCCCGGGCTGCCGGGGCGGATCCCGCCCCGTCGGGCGGTTGACAGGTCAAAACCCGTAGAAAAAGTAAAACAGCGATCCGCCAGGCTGGGCAAGATTCCGCCCGGCCTGGCCCGCAAGAAATACCAAAACTGCTCATTTTCAAAACTTCATAAATTTCTCGTCTCTCGTCGAAATTCAGCGTGTGACCAGTCATTGGAAATATATTCAAGTCTACTTTCCAACCCAATTGGAATCAATCCATTATCATTTGTGTATCAAAAGTTATGAGTAAAAGAGTATACAAGAGTCAGTTTTGGCACTTCTTTCAGCAATGCTTTGCTTCATTCTAGCCCAAATTCATCCCAGAGAGATGCTTTGTGATCCTCATGCAATCTACCTTCTTTATTCATGTTTTCTTAACTCAAGATTAGCCAACCATAGTCTATTTGCATTAATATCACCTGAAATCCATCAAAACAAGCAAACGGAGAGCAGTATAGCCAAACTTGAGTAAATCATGCAAATATGCACCTAAATGCTCTCATTTGAACTTGAAATGCAACCTAAATGAACCTAAAATCTATGTATAAATATGATTCATCAGCTCTAGTTATGTTGAAGTAGATGGGGTAGAAAAAGCGAAGGCAATTTATGCACAAATTGAAAAATAAACAGATTCGAAGAAAAATATAAGGAAAACCAGCAAGAAGTAGATTAACTAAGAAGAAGAAACTTGAACGAACAGATAAGAATGGTGAAGAAGCTTACCGTCGCCCAAGAAACTGCATATATAGAGGAAGTGGGAGGCTAGTTTTCTAACCAGCGCATGCAAAAGGAAACTGTCATAATTGGGCACGTTTTACAAGGCCGTTAGCAGATTTAAAATAAAATTTCCCTTCTTTCGTTTGCCACCCAAAAGGAAAATTAGAAGCTATTATGAGGGGTCAGTTTTTATCCTATGTGGCAACGAGGTTGAGTCATGTATTTGTGCTAGTTTGTGTGAACAGGTGGCATCTTGTGAGCGCATAGCAAGAGAAGGAGCGGATCACTAACCTGTATAGTTGTTGGGGAATTCCTACAAAATAAGAAGAGAACGCTGCATTGAGGGGAAAGTGGAGCGGAAGTACAACTGCAAGTTTAAAAGATATCCCATATTCCCTTGATATATAATAGGATCTAAACCAATGGTGACTTAAGGAAGAAAACGACTACAAAAGGCAACGTTATTATTGTGTAGTATAAATATAGTTCATTAGGTCACTTTGTAAAATCATCTCATACTCATCTCTACTACTTACTCACTAGCTAAAGCAACTATCTTGTACTCATAAGCAAACTCAAGCAAACTTAGTGAATTAGCCGGGATACCAATCCTCCCGTGGTTTTTCCCTCTTTTCTAAGGGTTTCCACGTAAAAACTTGTTTTGTGTCCTTTATTTCGCACTTTCATTTACGTAATTTATTTCATATCGCAAGTTAATTGTCAACCCCCTCTCTAAGAAAATTAGCCTTAGTTTGAAATTTACCTAAAACAAGTTGTAAACTATAAATATTGATCAATGATAATTGTTTTCCCAAATCTAGCAATAATCAAGGTGAAGCCTAAAGTGGTTCATTATTATGCTTTAGTGATGAAATAGGAAGATATTGTTTTATAATATAGTACCCATTTGCAAAATTAGATAGCACTATTTCGGATCCTTTACATTAAAAAAATTGCATAGTTTATAATGATCACTTTAGTGGAAAAAACCTTATATGACACAAGTTCACTGATCCGGTTCCTTAAAAATCGGATCAGTTATTATCCGTTTTGGAGCGAAAAATATCAAAAATAAACTGATCTGGTCCATTTGAGGAATCGGATCAGTTGGGATCAAATATTGTCAAACCGATCAGCCTTAAATAAACCATTTATTTTAATTTTCTACAAACTTAACTGATCAGTTGGGCTCAAACTGATCAGCGCGACCCATTTCTTTTTCTTTTCCCCTCACTCCTCTTAAACCCTAACTCCCTCACTCCCGCTGATCTTCTCCCTCCTCACATGCCTCTCAAATCCCCCCCAACAAACCCTAAATTCCTTCTCCTCTTCTGATCTCCTCCTCCCTCCTCACTCTCATAACCCGGCCAGCACGCGTCCATGACAGCCCAAAATTCGCCAAACCCACACCACCATCTCTCTCCTCCACATCATTTCACTCCTGACTTCCCCACTTATTCTTTCACGAAGTCTTTCTCTCTCCTCAGCGCAACCACCACCCAACAAGTCATCTCCGTCAACAATTGATGCTCTCCGGCGCTTCGATGCTCTCAACGCACAACCCGGAGCCTCCGTCGTCCCACGCCATCAATGAACACCAACACCACCAACGCTCGCTATCAACGAACATCAAAACACAACTATCTTCGCCTCGCCTTGTCACAATCGCTCCCTCTTTCTCTTCCTCACCATTTCGACGCGCGCAAGTTTTATTCTTTCAAGCCCAGATTTAGGTTTTTTGTTAAAAAATTTTATTGTTTAGCTTTCTTGTAATCAAGCCCAAATCCGGTTAGTTCAACCGGCAACAGGGTTCAAAAAAAAATTTCTTAATTTTTTCTACAAAGTTTCATTTTTTAATTTTATGTATTACATGATATTTCTTCCTTTTTATTTCGTCGTCTATAATTGATTACTTGTAATATATAATATTTAAATTTTTTTTCGTTTTATTTTAATTTCTGTTTGCTGTTCAATTTTTATTTCGATTGTTGATTTCGTTTTCACTTTGTATAAATATAATTTGTTGTTGTTGAAATGTTATTAAAATGTTGTTGTTATTGTTGAATTCTCGTTGTTGGTGGTGTTGTTGAAATCTCGCTGTTTTTGTTGTTGAAATCTTGCTGTTGTTGTTGAAGCGTTTTTTTTAAATCATCCCCACACTTAGGCTATATTTAGTTCACCTCGAAATTTTCTCGAGATTCGAACTTATCGACGATCCGATCCGAACTTATTTTTTCTGATCTGATCTGAACTGATCTTTTATAAAACATATTATTACTTTGTATTTCATTACTAGTATTACTATTACTATCATTTTATTACTATGCACAACTTTCAATAATAATAATAATAATATAAATAATATTATAATAATAATAACAATAATAATAATAATAATAATAATAATAATAATTATTATTATTATTATTATAGCATAATTAGTTTTTTTTTTTTTTGAAAAGAGCACATTAGTATATGAACATACAATTAAAAATAAAAGACTAAGGACTCTTGGGTCCAATGGTATGGCTTCTTACCTCCCACATGAGTGACCAGGGTTCAAATCTTGGTGGAAGCATATTATTACTTTGTATTTCATTACTAGTATTACTATTACTATCATTTTATTACTATATAATAATAATAATAATAATATTATTATTATTATTATTATTATTATAGCATAATTAGTTTTTTTTTCTGGAAAAGAGCACATTAGTATATGAACATACAATTAAAAATAAAAGATTAAGGACTCTTGGGTCCAATGGTATGGCTTCTTACCTCCCACATGAGTGACCAAGGTTCAAATCTTGGTGGAAGCATATATTTCAATATTGTTGTGGGTGGGGAAAGGGGGTTGGGGGCTTGTTGGGTCTTTAGGTGAGTGACCATGTGCGAGGGCGGCCCGGAGAAAATTCATCTTACTACGGGATTCCCGAAAGGGGCCAAAAAAAATTAAAAATAAAAGAACACTCATGTTCAAGGTCCGTTAATAATAAGAATTTAGCTAGTAATTAAATGAACATATAATGATATTAAAAAAAGAACACATTTTTAAAATAAAAGATAGATGTTATTTTATATTGATGACATGTTTGGATTTAACTAACATGCTCTTTGTTATATCAATAAATTGTTCTTTTTTATAATAATAAACCTATAAATATATATAATCATATGATCTTGAACAAAATGGTTAAATATTCTTCTTATATCGTTGTCTTGTTCTATATAAACTTTGTTTTTAAAGATAAGTTGAAATCCTTTGTAGGGAAAATTTTGAACGTGATGACAACACCATTAGGTTATCCCATGCTACTCAGGTTTTATATAAACTAGTAATATATAATTTATATTATTCTACCAAAATTGTTTTAAAAAATAAACATCATATACTATTGTCATGTTCTTTACATGTACAACATCAAAAAGAACATCACATCTCAAAATTATTAATTAGAATAAATATAAAAAAGAACACTTACAAATGCCAAACAACGACAATAATAATAATCTTTTTGAACAAATGTACTAGTAACTAGTAATAATAATAATAATAATAATAATAATAATAATAATAATAATAATAATAATAATAATAATAATAATAATAATAATAATAATAATAATAATAATAATACTAATAATCATAATAATCATGATGATGATAATAATAATAATAAGTTTTAAAATATAAGCATAATCTGAACTTATCTGATCTGATCTGATTTGATCTGATCTGATCTGAACTTATCTGATCTGATCTAATCTGATATGAACTTATTTTTTCTGATCTGATCTGATATGATATGATCTGATTTGAAATAAGCAAAAATAAAGTGAACTGAACATAGCCTTACTGGTCCGGTTCTTTTTGAAAACGCACTGGATCAGTTACCTAGGAATTGATTTGGTTTTCAACCGGAGTCAACTGCTCCGAGCCCAACCGCTCCGGTCTAAAACCGGATATGTAAGCCCGATTTTGACCGGATCTGATGGGCTTTTTTCCACTAGTGTCATAAATTTGTTTTTTTCTTAATACACATTTACAAAACCGGACTTTTCAATAAATGACCCTCGTCAAATTTGTCGTTCAATTTCCTGAAAGTATTTTCCATTCTTATTTGTAGCAATTTGTATTGCCCTTTCACAAATAATTAGATAAGCAGTCTAATTTTAACATAAAAATTAGACAAATTATGCCTACATTTTCCTAATAACAAACCCATTACATCTTACTCTAATCCAACATTATCCTTAGACATCTCGCACGAAGCTAGCTAGTTGCCCTTTCTCGTTCTCCTTCTTCCTTTGTTTCCATTTGAATCTCGAATTACAATGAGATAATTTTAAAAATGACCCAACAATCTTATGGAATGGATTAAACTAGTTACTAAATGAAATGTGAGAATTGAATGGATTAAACTGGTCCCTAAGTAGATTAAACTGGTCACTAAATAGATTAAATTAGTCACTTTATTCATAAAGGTGGTCCGTTCTTTAATTAATATTGAGTTCAGGCCGTCGCCTAATTTTAAATTCTAGGCGGTCTCTTATAAGACCAATTATTGCCCTTTTTTGGCTCACATGTTGCCCATTCTTGTTCAACATATTGGGTACAATAATTAAATTTATACTTCAATCATGTAATTTTATTTATTATATAATTTAGTAGTATAAGTTTCATTATAATATTATAAGAGAAATATTGCAATAAAATAAAACACATCTTTTTATGTATTAAGACCACTAAATTAAAAAATATTCCCTCTCGTATTTTTTTGTTCTTCCTAATTTTATTGTGAGCGTATGTCAATGCACTTTTTTGATCTTAAGTATCTTTCATTACATATTAGTTAAAATTATAAGGATTGAATATTAATAAAGTAAGACGAATCAAACAAGACCCCAAATGACTAAATTTTTTCTTATATATTGAGAAGTTTAGAAGATTATTTCTAATTGTTAATAGTGTCAAGATTTAAAGTAGGAAGAACGAAAAAAATACAGAGGGATTACTCATAAGGTATAAACTCTTCATTGGGTTAATGTGTAGGCGCTCTTTATCTCTCCCTTTTCCCTATGATCTTAGCCTTCTTTCTCAAAACTCTAGCTTTCTTTGTCGGTCTAGGGGAGTACGACCAGCCTTTTTGTTGGTAGCAAGCCTCTATTTTCTTGCTTTTTCTAGTTTTTGTTTAATTTCATATTCACAAAAAAATTTAATTCTCTCTCAATTGGAGAGTTTTTATACCCAATTATTGGATCTACCCAAATTTGGATCTTATCTCTCTCCTCATATGGTGATCTTAAAATAAAGAGCATCCAACTCTCTCTCCTCTTTCTCTCTTTGTAAAATTCATTTCCACAATGTTTTTTTGGAATATGTTTCCTTAACAATGACTAAAAGTAAAAAGATCATCAAAACACGTTTTAAAATATGGAGGAAAAAATTTATTATTAAAATCTAGCAAAATGGATATCTAATTGTAGAGCTCTAAAAAATAGAGGCAACGGTCTTTTTTATATTTTTTAAAATTGTATTTTTCAAGATATAACTTTTATAATATTTGCAACAACTAATATTTTCTCTCTCATCCATGCAGTGACACTTGGCATAAAAGCATTGGTAAATAGAAAAAAAAAGTGTGTTTTTCCTTACTTTGCTTCCTAAAAGAAGTTCATGATCAGCAGCGAGTTTCGATCATCCCTTGCCCGAAACCCATGACAATCATCCCACAATCTTTATTTCATTTAAGAGGGTGTTTGGTTTATCAAGAGGAAAGGAATGAGAAAGGGTTACAAGTAGAATGGAAATTATTACCCTTAGATTTCAAAGGTTGTTTGTTTGAATACATCAAAGGGAAACCCTAAAATTCAACCACCACAACTTTCCCTCATTAACCACCAGCACCACCACCCATGCTCTTTTGAATTTTATTTCCTACGGTGCTGCTCATTCTTCTCCTCCATCGCTGCCGCCCCCGCCTCCATTTCCCTTTCCTTCGCCGACACTTCCTTTTTCCCTTTCATTTTAGATTTGGGGGTTATGGGTGAAGGTGGTCGTTTCTTCGGTTGGGATGGGGTTGTGGTGGGATGGGTGGTGTTTTCGGGTCATAAGCTAGTCGTTTGGGTGGTTGTTCTAGTGTTTCGGGGGGGAGGGGTGAGGTGGTGATTTTGCGTGGTGTGGTGATGTTTTCGTTGGGTCTTACGGTGTTTGGAGTGTTGTGCGATGGTCGTTTCTTCGGTTGGGTTGGGGGGTTGGTGGAATGGGTGGTTTTTAATTCAAAGAATGGTGGTGGTGTTGTTGCAGTTGTTGTTGTTGTGGTGGTTGCGTGGGGGTGGCGGTGGGGCTGTGAACATTAGGATTGGTGGAGGTGGGTAGAGGATGGTATTTGTGGGCTGGTGGAGGAGTTGATTGTTGAGGGGATTGGTCAGGGGTTTTCAAAACCCCCATTTCTAAGTGGAGGGGGGTTTGGGAATCAAGTTAGAGGGATTTGGGGTAATGGAGGGGGGAAAGGGAAATGCAAAACCACTCAACCAAACAACATTTAAGGGAATGGAATGAATCTACTCCTTTTCCCTTTCCTATAACCCCTTACCAAACGTCCCCTTATTGTTAAGGAGCAAAACTAAAAAATTAGGCGAACTTTAATTTTCAATCACCAATAAGGATGCTTCAAGAGTTTGGGGCTATGTTTTCAATGTCATTGTGGAATTTAATTTAGTTATCCCGAATTTTTTTTTCAAATAATTTCCCATTTTATATTTTAGATCATTCTAATTAACTAACTGCCATAAAAAAATTATGAGTTCAGTTAGAAATCTTATGTTCTCTTTAATCCATTTATAAGTATCAAAATTATTTCTTATCAGCTCAATTTTAATTGGTAAAAGTTTACATATTATGATTTAATGGTGTCATATGTGGTTATTGATTTCTACTTATCGAAATTCATATTTCTATTGAACCAAAAAATTACTTATTACTAATTAAAATCTTAATTCGTTGATTATAATTTATTTATATTAACCAAAATCAAATTTAATTTGCACGTATCTCTATTATATAAGCCAAGGGGGGAGCAATGGTGTCCCCTTAGGAATTCACTTAATTGCCCCTCCACAACATAAATATTATATTCCAAATTTCCAAATATGACCTCTAGCAATTAATTAAAACCAATTTCAATCATAAACTTGTCAAAAAAAAAAAAATCAATCAAATCTCTATTAAACTCAATCAACTTATATAATGTTCAATCACATAAACTTGCCAATAAAAAAGATTCAATCAAAATAAAAGATTCATAATCAAGAATTTACCACACATTAATACCACATACAATAACATAAAACAAATACACGACATTCTCATTACAGAGACAACTCGAATTCAAAGTCAAATAAATTTTTCCATAATACAAACTCAATTACAAACACAAACTTCAAACCAAAAAAAAATCAGTTCTCTTCATAGATTGGAGCTTCACGGCATTTTGAAATACGACATTCTCACATTTGCGGATACTTTACTGTCAATCAGGTACGCAATTTGTTATTGAAAATAAAAGTATGCGTAATGTTCTATGTTCAGTAAATCTTAAGAATATGTATTATGTTCGAGTAAATTTAAACTCAAATTACAGTAAATATTACGAATATATGCAGTGTTAGAATTTTTATTTTTTTAAAAAAATTAAACTCAAATTACAGTTTATTTAAAATTTCATTCAGATATAGTTGAAATTCTAATTAAAATTACATCAGAAATGGTCGGAAAAAAAAATCAATTTTCGTCAAAAAATATCTTCAAATTTGTGCCCATATATTAAAAAAAAAAATTGAGACAAAATACTTCAACACGAATTATTTTTGTGCCTAGATATTAAAAAGAATTTGAGAAAGAAATACTTCAACCCATATATTAAAATCAAAAAATTGTGCCCATAATCGAATTTCAGCCCATCAACTTGATATTCAAAAATACCTTATCGACGGCATGAAGAGCATCGCCATGACCGCCAAAGCCAGCTCCAATGATGGCGAAATCATAATCAAATGTCTCGGGAGAGTCAACTCGGCGAGAACTCACTGAGAAACTCAATGGTTCTCTTCGAAGTCCATAGAAGTGGAGATTGAGATTGAGAGGTTTAGCTAAGAATAAGGAGAAATCGAGTGTGTGGTTTGATATGGGGGACATTGAGGAAGATGATCCAAAGGAGAGAAAAAGTGACGACTGCATTGTTTCAATTAAATAAAGAGGGAAAAAGAATTGCGTGAAATTGAGAGATGGGTTTGGGAATTGGTAGAGTAGCTGAGAATTGAAGCGAGAGAAAAAGGAATGCATTAATTCTGTCTCTTTTTGTCATGGTTCATGAGGTCGTTTAGAGTTTTGACAAAAAACATTAGTTAGAGATGCAATTTCATTACTTATTACTTATTTATTAATGTGTTTTTAAATGCTATTTGTAAGTATTTCAATCTTTCCTATTCACAAAATAGAGGTGAACTTAGATACGAACTTTCGTTTTTTGGTTTGTTTTACTACTGAGTAATAGTTATTAATTCTCAAAACGTCACCGCACGCATAGCGTGCATAAAAAACTAGTTTGTATAAATTAAAGCGACATACAAACTTTAATCATTTGGAACTCCATCATCTTAGAGCTCAGTGTAAGCTTAATTATTTTTCTTTTTTTTTCTTTTTTTTTACAAGAAGAAAAATGATTTCATTTAAAAGGGATAGCCTGACGGCACTTACAATAATCAATTCCTGAAAAATCAAAAATGCCAACACAATTATATAACACCTTAGAACTAGATACATCGCAGATTCGTTTAAAAATAGCCTTAATAAAAAAAAACTTCATCTGAAGCAATACAATATGTGAGTTCGCTCTGATTCGGCTTAACTTCCGCTGATGCATAGTCGTTTGGGTGAACATACTTCTGTGGTCTTCTAGATTATTACAGAAAATAGAGATTGTTAGATCTTCCTCCTTCATCAGACGAACAAAAAAAGAAATTGAACACCCTAAAATAAATATCATCTTAAGGATGGGATATACTTATTGGAAGCAATTAAAGGGAAGGAAACCTTGGGGCTTACCACCTGTACAAACAACAGCGGAAGCCCCTATAAAGATTCACAATTGAGGCCAAGAAGAAAAGAGATGAAAGAAAAAGAGAAATAAGGGTAAAGAATGAAGGAAAAACTTTCAAAAAAAACAGAAAAAACCTAGCAATAGAGGCTAGGAAAAAACCGTCCCTAGGAGAAACCCTAGAGAGAAAAAACCCTCCCAAGAAGAAAACCTAGAGGGAACTCAACGAATAGATTTTGTAGGAATAATTATATTTCTTTAATATAGAAGGACATTGTTAAATAAATCTCCCAAAAGTCAATTCAATTTTATTCATTACTGGTCTTTTAATATATAGGTTAAGATCTTTGAGGGTGGGGGTAGGGGTGAAAAGGGGATCTCACCCCAAAACAACCGTTGATATAATTTGACGCCATACTTTGTAAGGTTATGAGCACAATCCTTACATGCTACAAGAATTTAGTAAAACAAGCCAACAACTACGTCAAGAAAAAGAAAAAAGAAGATAACTTTATGTTGTTTGGTTGGGAAGAACCTAAATAAAAGTAAATAAAGAGAAATAACATGAGTTACATTTTTGTATTTGTTTTAGAAAATGAATTCATAATATTTGGTATGAAATGAAAGGAGAGGGTAAGATATTAATGTATTTATGAGTTGACAAAGTCTATCTAATATAATTTTAAAACTATAATATTCAAGATAAAACTTTATCAATAATTGCCGTTGTTGAATGAAATAAGATATTAATGTACTTCCTCCGTTTCAATTACTCGCTACACTTTGACTTTCATGCTTGTCGATGCACTACTTTGACTATTGATATCTTTAATTATAATGTATTAGAATAAATTATAAAAATTTGATTTTCTGAAAATATACATTGAGACGAATCCAACAATATATTACATTATAACATTTGATTTTATCTAATAGTAAATAATGCATGGTCAAACCTCATAGATGAATAGTAGAATTTTCAAATTGTAGCGAGTAATTCGAAACGGAGGAAGTATATATAAGGTTGTAAATTGACAAGTGTATCTAATATAGGACAAAGAAAGTAATCAATAATACAAGATAGAATATATAACAAAAATGGTGATAGTAATAAAGGCATATAAGCCCTTCCGGACCGCCTCTCTCTCTAACATTCTCTCTACCCCAAAAACCCTAAGCAACCCACAACCGCACACAGCAGGTCGATGGTGATCGGCCTGAGTGTGCACTGCTCCAACACTGCAGCCGCAACTGTTTCATCGCCAAGCGTTTTATTCGTTCATCGACCGAGAAGAAGAACGCATCCTCACTAGCACATTCCTTCTCACCGGTGTTTCTGTTTTGGACTTTTCGTCAGGTTTTCACGTCTATAGTAAGGATCTACTCAGACCCAAGTTCACAAACTCAGGCAGCTGCTCTTCAAAGCTTTCCCAAATGTCGACAGTAAAGGTAAAGTTTAGGGTTAGGATTTCTTGTTTGGGTTAGGAAGTGCTAAGTTCGAGTTTTGTGGGGTCTGTTTAAATAGCGAATTTGACAACCTTTTACTGGAGCTAACCTTGTCGCTGCCATCTTGTGGTTTCGGATTGACCCTGATCTTGACGATAAAGGTAAAGATTAGATTAGGGATTCTGTTTTGGTATTGCGTCTTGTTCGTTTTCTGCAATTCCGTCTTTGCCGTTGTCCGATTTAGAGGTGGTTTAGTTGTGGTTGCCTTCTTGTTTGTTTAAGTATGTTTACAGTTAGTTGTTACCGGTGGATAACTTTACTTTGCCTTCTCGTTAGTTATCTATCTTAGATGTATCCTTGTTAAGATTTTTGTTTTGAGTCATAATATGTGGGAACAGTTGGATTTAATGCACAAGCTAGTAGAGGCATTACTAATTGGTGTCTATTGCTCCTCCTATGAATGGAGTTTGGCTTCGGAGGAGATGTAATGTGGTTTGGTGGTATGCCAAGGAAAAAAGATTTGAGTGGAAGGGGGTTCAGGGTTTCAGGGGTCGGGATTGTCAGTTTTATGTGGATTAACGGAGGTCAATTCTCCATCTCGATTAGCGATGATATTTCTTTTCATCGCTTTCAAAACTTTTTATATCAACGCTGCTCCTCATTTTATGGGGTTTCATAGTATGCTTATCGAGTCACTTGTAGTGACTCTTATGGCTTGTGAGACAATCACAAGTCTGTTGTCAGTGTCACCGGCTTGAGTCTTTACTACCCTTTTGGTTCTTTCCTTGGTTTCTAAAGCCCGAGGTTCTCAAGGGTTCATTCATCCAACGGGAGCTCAATCTCCTATATTACAATCACTAATGATGGCTTCGACAAGTTTCAACGTTGTCGATCAACCAATTCATCTCAACCATCAATGATCCGTTGGAGAAGCGCTTGTTACACTCATAGTTTCTTATAATATGTTTTTATTATGTTTTCTCAGTGTTGTTAGGGTCTTTAATGACCCTAGTGGCCGGTAGTGTGTAAACTTCTTTTATTTATGCAAATCTTCGCGGTGTCAAAAAAAAAAAAAAAAAAAAAAGGCCTATAGGATCGGATAATATTGAATGTTGCTTAACATCTAGCTTTTCTTTTATGTTTTTGCATTAAACTAAAAATGTGCTCAACCCCAATTCTCATATATTACTGCAAATATATGAGATTTCTATTTCAAAAAGAAAAAAAAGGCTTTTTCTATGATATACCCCTGTGTTTTATAAAATTCTACGTTATACCCCTAATGTTTTTTTCTTCTACACTGTACCCTTAAGGTTTTAAAGTTTTCTACATAGTGCCCCTACGTTAAGTGTACGTAACGTTTAGCGTTAAATTCTCTTTGCATTTCTGTGCTTCTCTCTCAACCCTTCCCCCGCCGGTCCCAGCCCCCCCCACCCCATCCCCTTCCCCTCCACCCCCGCAACCACCATGACCGTCGTCGGCCCGGCCCCACCCCCCCTCCCCCTCCCATTCGATTTCCTTGCCCCCCCCTCCTCTCCTCTACCCCTTCCCTCCCTCGCACAAAGATCCGTGAACAACAACCACCACCACCCTCGCCATTGTTTTTTAAAAAATCAACCCGCATTCAATCGTGTTTCAACGCAAAATCAACACTCGATCTCTCTCTTCCATCTCGCAACCGTACGATGCATTGAAAATTGCTACGGGAAATCGAGGGGAGGGGGGGGGGGCTGCGGGATATCGAAGGGGATGGGATTGGGGGTTGCGGGAAATCGAAGGGGAGGGGGGGGGGGCTGGCGGGGGGGAGGGGTGGGGGCTGCGGTGTAGGAGGAGGGGGGGGGGGATGGGTCAAGGGGGGGGGGGATAGGGAGGATTGGGTGGGAGTAGATTGTACTAAACGGGGGTTTAGGTGGGAATTCAAAAATTATTAACGTCCGTTTTCATTAATACACATTAGGGGTATTTTGTAGAAAACTTAAAAAACACAGGGGTACAGTGTAGAATAAAAAAACATTAGGGGTACATTATAGAATTTTAAAAAACACAGGGGTATATCACAGAAAAACCAAAAAAAAAATATTGCCAAACTATCAAAGGTTTGACCCAGACCTATTTAACGATTGGCTAATTTTGACGTAGGCCTAAATGGTTTTTATTCCAACTCCTCTCGTCCTCTAATTTCTCCGTTGTGATCTCCTACCATAAGCCATTGTAAATTGTAATCCTTCACTGCATGGTCGTGCATATTGAGGGAGCAACAAGTGGCTTACGGTGGAAAATTTAAAAGCGCAAACGAAAGACATTCATATGTCGCATGCTAATGTTTTATATAACCTCATTCTATATATGAATCCAGCTCTTCTTTTCGATATGTCCAAAACCTTGTTAATCTACCTTATGATACAATACTAATTTATTTAGGCGCATTATTCTATAGGACTGAAGAAAGCCTCAAAATATTGTCCAAACTCCAAAGAAAGTGTCCGTTTTGACAAAAAAAAGTAGTGGCTGACAAATAGATCATATTTGTGTATACTGCGGAAACTAATGAAAACAAAATAGAGTTACGAAAAGAGAAATTGAACACAACCACCATAAACACATCAAATTTGAGAACAACTGGACAAAAATAAATATGAAAACAATGTGATAAACTTTGGCTAAGCTATCACTCTCTGCCATAGCCCAGTTTATACATCACCATCTTGCAGTTTAGTATATGGACCACTTGACAAAACGTAGCTAATCATGTACACAACACCACAAGTTGTCATATTTGTTGCCAAGTCCGGAGTGACACAGATGTATATAGCCTTGACCTTACCTCGCTCGAACAAAAAAATATAGTAACGTTTCACTATTAAGCAACCAAATTTGAGCAATCAAGGATAGTAGCATTTTATTCACGGATTAATTGCGTGATTGTAAAAGAACAATAATGTTGTTGCATTGTAGCAGCTGTTTAAAAGGGAATGCCTTTTATTTGTTCTTTCGTAACATATAAAGTATATAAAAAAAAAAAAAGAAGCTCCAATAGATTTTCTTCCCCTTCTGTTTGGACTTGAAGTGGTCCTTTTTAGATTTGCTGGCGTGAATTGGAAGTTTTCATAGTACATATGCATTGTAGGAACGTACTTGGCGACATGAACGTCTCAACTCTCAATTGGCTTTTCCACTTCTCCTCTTTCTATCTAGAGTGGCATCTAGAACTAGAACTATCAATTCAGACACCCGGGTCGGGTTTCAGCCTTGGCAACTCAAGCTTTAGGACTTGTTTGGACAAGGTTATCATGGTCAACAAACCACCTAGGTTGGGTTCCGGTCGGTATGGGTCAAACTGGCAACTGGTCAGGTTCAATAGTTTATCCTTTTGCGTTCGGATTGATTTTAGGTTGGGTTCAGCTTTGGGATGGCAATGTGTTTGTAAGGGTAGGATGTGTTTTAGAATGCAACTTGGGGCTCAGGTTAGGTTTGGATCAGATTAATTATCGTGTCAGATCAAGATCATGTTAGATCATTCTTGGGTGATGTTAATTTTAAATTAGGAACTTATCCTCAGATTGGGTCAAGTTCTGATCAATTATCCATCAGGTCAAGTCATGTTGGGATCAGATCATAGAAAGTGTTTTCAACTTATTATAACTTTTATTATATTTTGATCAGGTCATTTAGCTAGCGTTTCCACAAGCCAATTCTAATACGTATCGACCGATTAGTTCGAGTTTGGAGTCAAGTTTTTATCTAGTCTTCCGAAGAAGTGAAAGGGTGAAACATCTACTCTGAATCGTTTGTCGTAAATACGTTTGTCAATAGAAGAACATGTATGCATGGGTGATCAACTTATTATTAGTAGTTGTTTCTTGTTTAATTTGTTGATCAATGCCAAAATTATGCTATATGAGTTTTCTTTCCCCCTCTTTATTGTCCCTTCCCTTCCCTTCCCCGTACCTAGCCTAGTAGAGCCTCACGCAACTATCATCATCTAACCTTCAAAATTGTTTAGAGGTTACATTTTGAGAGAGCAAACTCTATAATTGAGATTATTATAAAACAATTCATGAATAAGACTACTTCCTTTGTTTCGTTTTAAATGCAATAAAGGGATATTTTTTGTGAGATGTAAAATATTCTTTTGTTGCATTTAAAACGAAACGGAGGAAGTATTATACAACGTCCAAATTTAGTTGAAATTTTTCTATGAAATTTCGCTTACTTTATAGTTTACATGTAGTATCACATTAATGGCTATATATTATACGTATTAATTCTTACAAATTCTCGATTGAATAGAGAAAAGGCCTTCAAGGAAGGATTGAAACACTACAACAAACTTCTTAGTTGGATCAAACTTGCACAAATTGATCCAAACAAATAGAAAAAGGAATTGGATTCCTAATCTTTGCATCTTATTTGTCTGAAATGTCACAGTAACGCGTGAAGTACAACAATGCTAATTATTAGCGATGAGTGGTGTAAATCTTTTATGAGATATTTCATTGATTAATGATTGACAGAAATATAAAGATGCTAATCATGCTATGCTACAACCCACAACAAAAACAAAAACAAAATCGAAGAATTCGTAGCTGTGAAATTAGTTTGTTCAGGTCATATAAATAGTTAGTTTCTAAGTGCCCTAAATGTTTTTTGGAAAAAGATTCCATGAAATTGCTTGCCAGCTAATGGACGGAAAAGGGACAATCTTGATTGGAGAAGATTAAAAGGCTATGAGTCAATGAGTTTTCAACGGATGGAAAGTGCAATCCTAAGTTCATAACCTTGCGATTTGGAAGTATGTATAATGCTTGTAAATACAGGAACTTGGGGACAAATGAAAGTAACTAGATTTGAGCTCGTGCATGTGTTTTAATATTCTGCAATTGTAGAGAAGACACAAGAACAAAACTCTACCAACATAGTACAAGGTACATACATGACAATATATGGGTGATACGTTCGAACCAAGCTTGCTTGGTGGAGGTGGTGGGGAACTCGCCTTGTAATTTTAAGTCACAAGTTCAAACTCACAACCTACTTGTGCTTGGGAGTAGGGGTTTCCTTATATCCCCTACTGTCAAGCGTTTACCTGTGTAACTGGATTGGCTGACTACGAGAGGTGTTAGTCCTAGGGCTGCTTATCGAGCGAGCCGAGCCCGAACAGAGCTGGGCTCAGCTCGAGCTCATTAAAGAATATGAAGGCTCGGCTCGAGCTCGTGGCTCGTCGAGCCTAGATTCCCCAAGCTCGACTCGGCTCGAAGAGATTAATTAAACGCTCAGCTCGGCCCGTGAGAAACTCGAGGCTCGACCCATTCTTAGTCAATCCAAAAATTCAGCCCAAAGTATATTGGCTTACACATCTACAAAGTCCAAACTTAGGCCCAAGGTATTGCCTATAAATATGCAAAGTCCAAACTTAGGCCCAAGCTTTAATTGAATACACACAGCAGCAAGTTTGTTTTCATTATATAAAGTTACTACCTTCCTCCCTATTCTATTTGGCCGATGTGTATTTCATAACAAGTTACTCAATTTCAATTTCTTTTGATGCATTCACTCCGTCCTTGTTGAAATTGCTACTTCACTCCGTCCAATATGCTTTGTCTCTTTTTTTTTTTTTAATTTATTTTTTGTCATTATACACATGATTTCCTAGAAGACATCCTCAATTAACCAGATCACTGCCCACCATCTATCCTTCGCGCAAAGTATATTTTACTGCCCAACCCCCACCTTTAGTATTTGTTCTAAGAGGATTGTAATTGCTTAATTTATTTAAAATTTCTAAAAACTTCTATAAATGAGAATCATAATTTGGTCATTCATATTTCTTAATTACACAACTTGTCACATTATTTGAATGTTGAATAGTTATAGACTAGTAATATAACACCCTTTACTTGTCTCCTTATGATACATGTCGATGTGGACAATTATTATTATTATTTTTTTAATTCTATAAATATCTTGTTGAAAATAAATTATTCAAGTTGTTCACAAACTTATCAAGCCGAGTTCAATCTTTTTCAGCTTGGCTCGTTAAAGTCTCGAGCGGAGCCCGAATACAAGCCGAGTCACAACGAACCGAGCTTTGACCGAGCTGATCCCGAACTATTCGCAAACAGGCCAGGCTCATTAGCACCCCTAGCTGGTCCAGTAGAGTCATTCTTCTTACCAAGGGTTTCCCTAGTGGCGGCTAGGGGTGTTCATCGGTCCAGGACCGAAATAGACCGGACCAGAACCGGTTGGATCGGTGGACTGGAATCTGAAATTTTTTTGGACATGGACCGGACAGGAATTTTTCCGGTCTGATCCGATTTTGAACCTGTTGGACCGTAATCTATATATTTTTTAAAAATAATCTTTCTTATTTGATATAAACATATTTATAAATTAGATACATTAAAATTTAATAATCTTAATAAGAATATTCCTAAAGGTAATAAATATTAGGTTTATAACTTTCTACCTTTTAAACTTTATAACATATAAACTTTTTTTTTTTACTAAAAATCAGAAATTCCAGTCCACGGGTCAGGTTCGGACCGGACTGGACCGGAAACACGGAATTGGTATTTTCCAGTGGACCGAGGAACGGACCGGAATCTTCGGTCCGGTGTGGTCCGGTCCTGTCCAAATTCCGATCCAGTCTAGTCCAAATTCTGGTCCGACCCTAATCTTTGCACATCCCTAGTGAGGACCCTAGAGAGAGAAAAAAAGATAAAAAAAGGAAAATGATTAAATCCTTGCCCAAGCATTCCAATGGCCACCTCCAATCTGCTTCACCAGATCAGCCCCCCTCCATGGTAAATCCAAAACTATATTCCCCATCTAACCTCCATCTAACCTCCAAATCTAGAGTCATTATTTCACTTTTCACAATCTTAGCCCTTAAATCCCTATGCTCGCGTATTTTCAGAGCATCAACCCTTTTGTTTCTTCTTCAGGTTGTGCAATTGGCAAAGAACGAAGCATTAAAGACAAAACCCCAAAAGTAACTATTGCAATCCGACGGTGAAGATGAAGATCAAAGCTGGCTTTTTTGTAGGGGTGTTCATAACCGGGTATCCGCATATTCGGGTACTTGAAAAGCCGGCCCATGACCCGACCCGCGGTTTTCCCGGGTCGGGTCACAGGGTACCCGATTCGTTTTTCCTTTTTTTTTTTTTTTAAAAAAGCTGGATTTACATATACACAAGTTCCATGCCCACTGCTTACAGCAAATTACCGCAAGTCAACCCAAACCCCTATGTTCCAATGCAATTTGTTTGTATTTTGTAAGCCCACTATTATATATTAAAGGCCCACTGCCAATTGCAATACAAATATGAAATATACAATGCAATATTGCAATTAGTTGCTTGCTTCTAAGTTCTAACATTTTAAACTCCTCATGCACTGCGTCAAATTCACAAACAATGAGATGCATCTCAAATTAAGTGCTTACAAGTTACAAACTTTAAAGTTCAAAGTTTCAAACATCACAAATTCACAACCCACAAAATAACACTAAAAGGGAAGGAAATTAAATAGTTTTAAAATACAAACTCCTTAATGTTTCTCAAAGTTTTTTACAAACAAAAAAAAAGAACAACTTCAAAGCTCATATTCATTTGTGAAGTCTGAAGGATCGGTGGTCTCATCAATTGCAATTGTCGGTTGCTCGGAGATCAAATCTTGCATGCCTACAAATAATAGAAAAATGTATATGTTACAAATTTACAGATGAAAAAAATATGAATAAAGCAAATATTTAATATGAAAGTAATTGATGACAAGATAAATTACTAACCTTCCTCCATAATCTCCAACTCTAGCAAACTTTCCTCTATAGTAATAGGATCATAAGAGGTGCGCATCCAATCTTGAGAACAAACAAGGGCTTCAACCATCCTTGGAGTAAGAGAGGTGCGGAAGGAATCAAGAACACGACCCCCCGTGCTAAAAGCAGACTCCGAAGCTACAGTTGAAACCGGAATTGCAAGTATGTCACGTGCCATTTTCTTAAGAATGGGATAAGTCTTACTTTGTGAAGCCCACCAATCCAAAATATCAAATCTCTCATCATCATCGGGTTCGGCTTGGTCACTCAAATACTTTCCAACTCCGTTTTTGTGTTATAATCGATATTCACATTATCCCTCCTATAATCCTTTCTTAAACTTTTTCTCTTAGATCCATTTCCAACTCCATTTTTCTCTTAGATCGATATTCACAATGAGTCATAGAAGAAGTTTGAGCGGTCGAAGTTGACCCCATTTGTTTTGTTGGAGGTTCGGATGATGCATAACAATCAAACAAAGATTCCAAAACATTTCTAATATTTTGACATAAAAGAATAGAAGGACTAGTGTCATACGATCGACGAACAATGTACTCCACATAGTTTAACTTATGCCTAGAATCAAGAACTAAAGCAATGAACATCAAAACATTGACATTATTAACATTTGACCAATACGTGTCAAATTTGAGCTTCAGTTGTAGTGCCATGTTTCTAAGCCCATCATCATCATGACTAAGATAATCAGAAATTTCATATCCAATATCATATGTGTCCTCTACAAGTGTATTACCGGTCACATACCGAGATCCCGACAATGTCAATGTAGCTTGGTAGAAAACTTCAAGAAAAGGCAAGAAACAAGCAACTTTGTCCCAATCCACATCATCCGGGGCCCCACCTATCCTCCTAAATGTACAAATTTCGCATTTTAGCATCAAGAAATTTTAGCATTACAATGTACACATTTCGCATGATCATTATCATTCACAATCTTCTCAAAATGATCCCAAGCAGAAGAAGTTTTCTTTCTTTTACCTCCTTCGCTAGATGGTTGCTCTTTCTTTTTCTTCTTAGCTTTTCCCTTAGTCTCCATCACTATCTCCGGCTCGTCGGAATCTTCATAAGTTTCTTTAGAGTTGACCTCCATTAGATCATCATCACTATTATCTCCAAACCTTGACATATTCTATAGGAAAAATGAGAAACTCATTACAATTTACCAACCAAACTACTACTTACTAGTTACTACTTTACTAGCATAATTTAAATCATACCAAGTTATCAACTAAATTAATTGAGCATTATAACAACAATCAAGTGTACTACTTACTACTTACTAGCATTAAATCATTAATCAAGCTAACTTAAATCAAACAAATCAATCTTCTTTTTTTCTTAGCAATTAGTTTAACAACTTTAAGACTAACACTAATAACAACAAATAAACTAACACTAATAATACTAACAAAGCAACTAATAACATACAAAAAAAAAACTAGTAACAAACGTGCATATCCATGAAAATACTAACCCTAACTAACAAATACTAACACTAATAACAAGTACAACAAATAAACTAACAAAGCAACTAAACATAAAAGAAAACTAGTAAACAAAGTCACTTCATTAAGCCATTATTCAACAATCAAAAACATAATTAATCAATTAGTCGATTATTCAACTAAAACATAATTAAACAAAGCAAAATTAACATAAAAACTAAAAAGGAAAAAAAAAGACTGATTTGTTTGATTTATTCAACTACCAAAAACCCTAAATTGAAGGATTGAAGGAGAAAAGAAGAAGAGTTAACTTACAGCAGTGGGGTGGACGACTTCGCGGTGTGGTGAACGTGGTGCGGAGATCGACTTCGCGCCGCGGTGGACGCCTGGACGGTGGTGCGAGTGAACGTCTCACGTGAGGCAGTGAGGCAGTGAGGGACTGGGTGAGGCAGTGAGGGATTGAGTGAGGGCGTGAAGCACAGAAGCAGGCAGTGAGGGAGCGTTAAGCCATTAAGGGTTTTGCTTTCAAAATTCAAATGGATGAAATGGGCTGAACATTTTTGGTTATTGTGGGCCAAAACAAAGGGCTGGTTAGAAATGGAAAATGAAAAAAAAAATCGAACTTTAGCCGGGTAACGGGTACCCGCCTTCCTAGTTTCTCCGGCCCATGACCCGACCTGGATTTCTTTGTTTTTTCCGGGTCGGGTACCCGGCCCGGTATAATCCAGAAAAATCAGCTTTTGACCCGACATTTTTTGGTTGGGTCAGCGGGTTTTCGGGTCGGGTTTTACGAGTCGGGTTTTTCTAAACACCCCTACTTTCTTGAGGTCTTGCAAGAAAGTAATTATTACTTGGATAATTTCCTCCGTAATTGCGTGTTCTTCATTAACAAGCAAGCTTGGTTGGCCAATCAATGCAAAAGACGCAATTTCTTTAATTCCTTCAGAGTCGAATCCACCTTGCCAGGGAAGTTTTGTAATCGCCCACAATTTTATGTATTTTATAAATTCATTTTACTGTATAATTATATATATTTTAATGTTTAAATAATTTATTTCTCAAAAGGTTGACTATTTAAAAGTCAAAAGAATTATTTAATGATTTGAAGTAATCAAATATTTTAATTAGTCATACTTTGAAACTTATTTAAATAATTTGAACATCTTTGAATTTAGTAAAAAGGATTTTAAAATGGGTTAGAGGAACCCAACTATGCCAAGTGCCAACCATTAAATGATTATTTGAAGTCCAAACACAATTCCCTAAGCTCACAAGACACAAGGGTTAACTATATAAACCCACAAAATCCAAAATTTTCCCCACATCAAAGACACTTTATTTTCTCTCTCTTCTCTCTCTTTTTTTTCGGCCCCCTCTCCCGATTTCTCTCCTCCTCCTTCGGTCTTCTTCGGCCCAGCAGCACCGGGCAGCCACCACCGGCCGACCACCACGGTCACTGACAGCAGCTGCCAGAGGCAGCAACTCCGCCCTTCCCCTTGTCGTGACTTTCTTTCTCTCTTCTTTTGGTTATTTCTTCCTCTATTTTTATTTAATGTTAAGTTTATGTTTTAATGATTGATTTAATGTTTTAATGATTGAAGTTTATAGTTTGATGATTTAAATATAAATTTCAGATTATGTAATTTATATAATGAAGTAATTAAAATTTCAAATTTATTCATTTTGTTTAAACTAGAGTTTTAAGTATCAAATTATGGATTTTTAGGGCTTTATGAGTTGGAAAATCATAGTATTATATTATAGTTTATGAAATTGGATACTCTTATGATTATGATTAAGTCTAAGCAAGTTTTAAAGGGTTTTAAACATATTATAAGTTGCTGGAATTTTTATTAGTATGGTTATGATGGATTTTTGAGGATTTTTAATGACTAGTATAGTGGTACTATACTAGGAGACGTTAATAGTAAAGTTTTAATGGTTAGAAAGGATTTTGAATACTTTTAAAGAGGGTTTAACATATTTTAATGTTGTTGGAATTTTGATTGAGTATTGATTAGTGGTTGTATTGATAATTGGTAGGCAGAGATTTCTCCTTAGGCAATTTCTAAGGTTGTTAAAGTGTTGTATTGCCTACACAAGTTACGTACATACATATATGTTGGTTGGATTAATTAGTATCATGTCCTAAGGATGGGATTGATGGAGTATCGTGTATAGGGAACTATTTATAGTTCATATATGAATTATATTCAAGTGAAATTGCATGTTTTATGCCATTCTGTGAAGCATGTTGATTATGGTGGTTATATTATGTTAGTATGGATGATTGATGCAAGCATATGGAACTGGGAACTTTGTTTTATTAATTCACATGAGGGATTAATAATTAATTATGTCGTTATTGGATCATGAATTGGATCATGTTGTTGTTCCCTTTGGATCATGTTATTTACTTTATGAGGACCGACAACCTTATTTGGTAAGTTGGTTATTCACCAATAAAAGGTTGGTTGATTGTTGACTTGGATCAACAAATAAATAATGGTTATGAAATTTATAATTGGAATTACTCTTGGATTGTTAAGTTGATGATCACCTCATCTAATCCTAAGATAAAAATGAAAGTTTATGTATCCTTGATGATTGTATTGTTTGTTTTAGCTTTGTGAGTCATAACAAATAAATAATTTATTAATCACTTAAAGTGGAAAGAGAATAGCAATAAACTTTAGACTTGTGCACGTCAGAAGTGTTGGACTAGTATGAGTTTGAGTACATGGTGGTAGCCCATGACTTTTCTTGGGACCGGATTGATCAATATGTCCTATTTTATTGAAAATGTTCCTCAATATCGTTGGTCAGGGAGTACGGAGTCGCGTCCGTACTTCGTCTTCTAAATTGAAGACTAGTTTGGTTTAGATAACTCTTTTCATTGCCTATTCAATCTAAGTTATAATCAATTTGAGTTGTAGAGTCAAGTTCAGTAAAGTAGTCTGTTATGTTATCATATTATTATTTATCTTTGCCTCAATGTTTATTAGTATCATGTTAGGTTTTATATTTATTACTATGTAGTACTCAGCTTTGCTGATTACGTGCTTTTTGTGTTTGTCGATCATAGATGTGCCTTATTGATCCTGTGATGACCCATTTTGTGAGCAGTCTCTCGGGATCAATATGCATTATCCATTTCAGGTTGGAAGATGATGCATCACGGGTTCGGCATTCATGGAGAGCTTGTGTTTAGATTTTATACTTTATAGTTGTTTAAATTTGGTCGACTTTGACTTTGACTTTAGTTTGGTTGACTTTGACTTTGGTTTTAGTTTGGTTGACTTTGACTTTGGTTTGGTTGACTGTTGTTTTTGGTTTTGGAGTTTAACGTATGGTTGACTAAGTTTATTATTTTCAAAGTTGTTTATTATTTTCCGCTGAAAATTTCTGAATAAGCAAAAACGTTATCACACGGTTGATAATGCTTTGATAATTCTCTAAGTTTTATATGAAAAAGATATTTTGAAAAATAGAGAATTGTCGGGGTGTTACAAAGTGCTATCTCAGAGCTTAGATTTTTATTGGCCTTTCGTGCCAATCTTAAATTTTAGGCGCCTAGTTACTTAAAATGAATTTCATAGAAAACGAGCTCCTACTTATTCGTTGTGCTTAAATCACTTTTCGAAACATGTTTCAAAATTTCAAAAATAGGTTCGAAAATATTTTGGTTCGAATTATTTTTAAGAGGTCCGAAAATATTTTTTTTATTCGGTTCGAATTTCTTTTTGTTCGAAAATTCTGACTTTCGTTATTGTTTTTTCGGTTCTTCTCATAAGTGAGAAAATTTTACATATTATTTATTAGTTATTTATTTTAATACTTCTATTTTATTTTGGTTACTTTATTAATTTTGTGAGAGATTGGTAGTATAGAAAGGACATATAGGGTAGAAATATTATATGTTTGCATCTAAATATTTAGTTTAGCATGTTTATATTTTTCTTATCTACTTAACTATTTAGTGTTATTAGTAGCTTTAAATTATTTGTTTGTTCTTGCTTATTGTTATTATTGGGAATATACGCTAAGTGAGGGTGTTATATACTTACAGATGTCTTATTCATCTGTTATAGGATCTCTAGTCATGTCTGATAGTCAAGTTGCCCGACTAGGAAGTTACTTCAACCCTATTGTGCTTAGTGATGATGACTTCGATATGGAGTCTGATAGCGAGAGTTTCACTAGCCTAGATTTAGAGATGCACCGTGTGTTGAAAGTTAGCAATCATGATAGCGATGATGAGGTTATTCAGGAGTTTGACCGTGCAAGGGGGCAAACCCGAAAGGATATCTACACTGCCATTATGAGGACTGTTTTTAGTGGACGTAGTGATTCTGAATCAGAAGAGAATGAAGACGATGAAGACTTGGAGGATAAGACTGATAATGTATCTCCATATACTTTTATTTATGCTTTAAAATTAGTTGTTGGATAAGTAGTCAAGTTACAATGGTTTAAATTTCTTTCTTTAGTATCTTTATCTTGGTTAAGGCATAAGTATAGTTGTTATGGATTGGAAAAATATTATCATCATCATTTTGAGGAATAAAAGTGACTATTTAAATATTCAAGTGAGCAAGAATTTATTTTAGTACGCGAATAGGTAATATTTTATTTTATTGTTATGATTGAATTTTATTTGATCCTCATATACATATATATATACACATATATATACATATATATACACATATATACACATATATATACACATATATACACACATATATACACATATATACACACATATATATACAAATATATACACATATATATACATATATATACACATATATATATACATATACATATATACATATATATATGTATTGGTGATGTAAATATTTATTTATGAATGAGTATATGGTTGTTATGGTTCATAGTGTGTGAACTTAATGTTGTTGTGATTCCATAAAGAATTGTATGTTGATGCGACCTTGTTTGGTCAAATCAAGTGATGCCTTCGTAGAAAGTGGTAAGTAAGTTGTAAATCGAAACCTAAAGTAGATTTACGTTAAATTTCAGGTCACAAAATAGAATGACAAACAACGATAACGCCTTAGCTTCTGCTATTCGCTTATTGGTAGAGAATTTTACTCACGAAAGAGCTGAGCGTTGATACGTATCGTTTACCGTACACAAATTAATAATTTATAATACCTATCTTAGACCTTCAAAAATATTAACAAATAGAAAAAGAGTAAGAAAGGGTCGATCCCACGGAGGGACTACTAAATTCCTAAACTCAAAGTTTAACTGAAAAACAATATTAATAACATAAATAAGTTAGACTCCACAACTATTTACTTATTTGCATAGATTTGGGGGGGGTTTAAACTTTAAGATAATACTAAAAACTAGAACTAAGTAAAAAAATAAGACTAATCTACTATCTACAAGTGATGACAAGCTACCCATTAAGCACATAACTTAAAAATTTTAGCCTTTCAATAGTGAATTCGGGTCAAACACGACTAGTTGCAGACATAATATGACTGATTAATGTTAGGAATTTTGGTAGCAAAACTTCCCCTTATCCCTCTTCTCCAATCTAGCCAAATGAAATTAAAGCAGCCCACTATGACTAAATTATGAGTGGCAATAGCTAACTTTAAACTAGGCCAAAGTTAACTCTTAATAATCCTACAATCACTAGTAATTCACAACTAGCAAAAATTCAGATTATTAGCATTAAGAACTATCAACCCAATTAATCAAAACACATAGAAGTATTAATTAACTTGATCAAATTATACTCTACTTTAAACTGGAATTATGTCGCAAATTCTAATTTAAAATAGTTACTACCCGGATTACGTTACCTGTATTAGGACAAATTATGTAATTAGCGTAAGAACACACTATATACTCAAAAGATAGCAATTAAGCATAAAAATATAATCTTTATTAGCAAGAACAAGTATAACTTGATTATCATATCAAGATTCGAACTAAGTATGTAAATACTAGAATTCAAAGACCCAAAAACACAATTGAAAAATTAAATAATCCAAGTATAAGATCATAATTTGTGAATATAAATTTCTTTGTAAAACTAAAGAGATTGAAGGAGAGAAAATAACTTCTAATAATCCCCGAAAAATCGCTGCTCGACTTCGGTTTCAACACCTCCGACGACCCCGACTCTTACTCTTCTTCGCTGCACAGTAGCTGGACGGCGATGGACTGTTCTTCCTCCACTTCAAACCCTCAATCTTTGCCCCGAAATTTCACACTCAAACTCCCTTTATTTTTAATCAAAAATCTACCCAGCTTGCTTGCTTCTCTCCACCGAGTAAGCCAATGTATTTGTAGTAGAGTAATGCAAAATTCCCCTCACAAGATGATAGTAAATTCATGCAATTTTATCCCTAAATTCACGCAATATTTTTCCATCTCCTAATGTGTATCAACAAGAGGGAAAATTCTATCCTCTTCACTTTATGTTGTTAGATATGAGTACTGAATAGGAAAGGAAGAAGAATGGAGGCTTTAGGAAAGTGACCAAGAGACCCACGTGACATTCACAAGCCTTGACTCCTCATCTTCTTTTATTTCTTTTCTTGAATTGTAGTTTGCATGTTTCTTGGGCTTTGTCAATCACGGCACACACAAAATGATGGGGTGTGATCTTCTTTAATGCATCACTGCTTGCACAAAACAAAACTACCACTTAAGCCCAATAAACAATAAAAGTCATTACTCACTAATAATCAACCTATAATAATAAAACATAAATATTAATGCAAGATAACATTTATAAGACACCCAAAAACTTTAATATTAGGGAATAAAAATATACAGAATTTAACAATTATCAAGCGTCCCGATCCTGCTGGGGACATGCTTGAAAGACTAGCTAAGATTAAACCGCCGTACTTTAAGGGGCAAGCTGACCCTACCTTCTTAGAGAATTGGATTAGGGAGTTTGAAAAGATTTTTGGGGCTGTAAATTGTCATGAAGCTACAAAAGTAGGTCAAGCGGTGTTATATCTGAAAGATGAGGCTGACTTATGGTGGAAAGAGAATGGAACTAGACTTAGTGTTGTTGAAGGGTTTAATTGGGATTCCTTTATTGCTGCTTTAAGAGGAAAATTTTACCCTGCTTTTATGAGAAAACAAAAGGCTCGAGAGTTCATAAACCTTAGGATAGGGAGTTGACTATTTCTGAGTACTATAACAAGTTCATAGCATTGTCTAGGTTCGCACCTGAGGAAGTAGCTACTGAAGAGCTAAAGGTTCAAAGATTTGAGCAAGGTTTGACTAAGGAAATTCAACTGGGGTTAGGTGGTGAGACTTTTGCATCCCTTGATGATGTTTATGGAAGAGCCGCCATTCACTCGAGGCGTGACAAGAAGAATGTTGTAGTGGGTGAGAAAAGAAAGGATTTCAATGCTGGAGGAAATTAGGGAAACTTTAAGAAGAATAAAAATGGGAATGGGAATTTCCAAGGAAGGAATGGTCAAGGCTTTAATGATAAGGACCAGTCTGAGAGGAGTTACAACTGTAAGAAGTGTAACAAGAATCACCCTGGTAGAGACTGTAAAGGATACCTAGTAACATGTCATTACTGCCAAAAGAAGGGGCATAGAGAATTTGAGTGCTTCACCAAACAAAGAAAGGAGCATAATGGTAATGGGAGTGGTAATCATGGAAGGTCTAAGTTCAACCAATCAGGAAACCAAGGGTCGAAGCCTATAGGGGCGCAGAACAATCAAGGAAGCTACAGTAAGCCTGCTAGTGAGAACAACAACAACAACCAGAGTAAAGCTCCAGGTAAGCTGTTCGTGATGAGTCGCAATGAAGCTAAAAGATCTGCTGACGTAGTTCTTGTACTTTCTCTATTAACTCCGTTCTCGTTAAAGCGTTATTTGATTCTGAGGCGACCTATCGTATATTTCGTCGTCCGTTATTAAAAGTTTGGGGTTGGTAGACTTTGAAGTAATTGACCTGCCTATTAGCATTCCTACTGGAGAAGTCATAAGGTGTACAAAGTTGTATAGAAACTTACCTCTGAAGATAGGAGACTGTGTATTTCCTTCTAATTTGATAGAGTTTAATCTGGGAGACCTAGACGTTATTCTTGGGATGAAATGGTTAGGTTTCTATATGACCAAAATAGACTGTGAAGCTCAGAAAGTAGTGTTGAGAAGCCCTTTGGGGAAGTTGACTTCGTATCGACGTTTTGGGAAGCCTAAGAGCTTTGGGTCATTTCTGCAATGCAAGTGAAGAAGTTGGTCAAGAAGGGATGTGAGTTGTTTTTATGTAGCGTGCAGGATGTAAGTAAAGAGGTTGGATTGAAGAATGAGGACGTACCAATTGTGAATGAGTTTATGGACGTGTTTCCAAGTGAGATTTCTAGTATGCCGCCTGAAAGAAGAAAGATGAAAGTATGAGGTTGTGCATTGACTATAGGGAGATGAACAATGTGACCATTAAGAACAAGTATCCTTTGCCTAGGATAGATGACCTATTCGATCAGTTGAATGGAGCGAGTATGTTTTCAAAGATTGATTTGCGTTCGGGGTATCACCAATTGAGGGTAGCTGATAAGGATATACCTAAGACTGCGTTTAGGACGCGTTATGGTCATTATGAGTTTACTGTGACGCCGTTTGGACTGACCAATGCTCCGACTATATTTATGAATTTGATGAATAGGATATTCCATGAGTTCTTAAATAAGTTTGTTGTGGTGTTCATTGATGATATTTTGATCTATTCAAAGAGTGAAGAAGAGCATGATGAGCATTTGAGGATAATATTGGAGACGCTTAGGAAGAACCAATTGTATGCCAAGTTCTCTAAGTGTGAGTTCCGTTTAAAGAAAGTAGCATTTTTGGGTCATTATGTGTCTAAAGGAGTTTCTGTGGATCCTGCAAAGATTCAAGCTGTTAGTGAGTGGCCTACTCCGAAGAATGTGTCAGATATTAGGAATTTTCTGGGATTAGCTGGCTATTATAGAAGATTTGTGAGAGATTTCTTAAAGATAGCAAGGCCAATGACCAATTTAATGAAGAAAGAGTCAAAATTTGAGTGGAGTGATAAACGCGAGGAAGCTTTCTAGATTTTGAAGAAGCGATTGACCTCTGCACCTGTTTTTACCCTGCCTGATGGAAATGAGGGAATTTGGGTGTATAGTGATGCTTCGAAGAATGGTTTAGGATGTGTTTTTTGCAGCAGAATGGGAAGGTGATCGCGTATACATCGTGTCAGTTGAAGCCGTATGAGTCTAATTATCCTACCCATGACCTAGAGTTAGCTGCTGTTGTTTTTGCCTTGAAGATTTGGAGACATTACCTATATGGGGCAACTTGTAAGATCTTTACCGACCATAAGCTAGTGTGAAGTACATTTTCACCCAAAAGGATCTCAATATGAGACAGAGTAGATAGTTAGAACTGATCAAAGATTATGACCTAGATATCCAGTATCATGAAAGGAAGGCGAATGTAGTTGCCGATGGTTTGAGTAGGAAATCAAGCCATAGCATGAATGAGTTGGTACACTGGAAAAAACCGGGCTTACCTATCCGGTTTTGGCCCGGATCGGATGGCCTAGCAGCAGTTCGTAATGATTAACTGATTCAGTCCTAAATCAGATCAATTAATCATTTACCGATCCTATTTTGGGTGAAAACCGGAGCAATTAAGGATGTTAAATGCTCCAGTTTTGACCCAAAACTAGAGCAGTTGACCACCTCAAAAACCAAAAAAAATATTGTTTTTTTTTCATTTTTTTCATTATTAATCGATACAAAATCAATAGTATATATCAATACTCATTTTATTAAGCATATTATGCTCAATTGAAGAACGAGAATCCTTTACAATGTCTATCAATGTAGCTCAACTTAGCATCCTAATAAAGCATCTTTTACAATGTCTATCAATGTAGCTCAACCAACAAACCAAACGTCGTCCACAAGCTTGGAGTCTTTGACTGTGTACAAGAGAACAAACATAAATCACTTTTACAGCAAGGGATGGACTCTGTTCAGATTTCTCCACATATTTAGTAAATAGTTTAATCAGTTAACTCCAATACAGAACAAACACAAGATCTAGTATGTTCCAACATCATACCTCTGGGTGTCGCAATGGAGACTTCTTCCTGTTTGTCCCGGGCTTTACAGCATCGGAAACTGATTCGGAAGCATATTTCTCCTTCAAATACAGCTGCTCTGAAGCCTAGAGATCAGAAGCATATTCTCTACATGTTAATCTCGATACTCTAATCTACAAAGTGAAGTAGGATACATTAATGATGTATGTATGTCACATGCAAACGGATAATGGACACAAGTATACAGTTTTGACTAACCTCAAACTTGGCACATAGCTCTAGGTGTTGTTAACGAATGGCCTCAATGCAGAAAGTTCCTTCTCTAAAAGGAAGAATAATTGACAGAATGACACATCTCCCTAGTTTTGACAAATCCACCTTCAAGTTCTTTATATGAGAAAGCACAACACCATTAGACGTTAACTGGATTTCTATCTCTGGTATACTCTTGAAAGAAATTATGTTGTCATATTCACCATAACAGGCAACTGTCAATGGTGGGAAACAAGAACCTGCACTGTAGGCAAGATATGGCTGGCATTAGCTGCTGTTAATGTGGTTGCAGATAAATCCCAGAAATTCACTCTTGGTTCAGAAAGCCTAGAGAAAGAAGCAGCTTCAGCAACAAAAGTAAAAACATCAAGAATGATACATCCACTCATAGAAAACAAATGACAAATTTTTATGGCTTAGTGTATTAAAGGCTTTAGGCATATGTGCATTAGAATAGGATGAGAATTAAAGCCTTATTTCCACAAACTCTAGATCTTGCAAACTCTTCTCTTTCTCCCATTTCAGAGAAAGAAGAAAGAAAAGATCTCTTATATAGCACCCGGACAATGAAAAACTAAGAAGAAAATATATTACTCCTTCCAGATCTAAGCAGTCTAATTCCAAACAAAAATGCAGGAGTAAAAGCAACCTACTATCTTACTTAGAGGTAGATGAAAAGATAATACTCATCCATCCTATACAGGCAATCTAATTGCACCAAAAATGCACGACCATATGCAACTTACGATCTTGCTTAACCTACATCACACGAGGAAAACCAGTTTATCTATAAGTAGCTGCATAGCTGACTTCGGAAACTACCATCTTTTGTACAAGTCAAAAATCTTAACTATAAGATTACGTCGAATAATCAAAATAGATTGTGTGCAGGGGGTCAGAACAATAGGAGTATTATCTATCAAATGTAAAAATCCAAAGCCAGGAGAAATAAAAACAAACAATCTAGTACGCCTAATAGCAATTCAATACCTTCGATGGTATTGGATTAAAACCAACATCGGTGTCTGCAAAAAAAGTAGTCCATATAAAAAAAAACTGAAAATGGGAAAAATGAGTGCCCTAACACATACTCAGTCTATCCCTCAGTAATCTTCACATCTTGGGTTGGAACAGAGATCAAAAATAGGTGTTAAGTGGGTAGATAAAAGAAAAGGTAAGAAAAAGCGTATGGAGTGACAGAAAAGTAAAGAGAGATGACATTACTTTGTTAAAACCCAAAATGGAAAATGTCAAATTTATCAAACACATAGAAACTAACTTTTAGAATAAGAATTTTGGTAAGGTTAAGAATATTACCAATGAAGCCCTTAACTCTTGAACAACACGACTTCAAGATTTCAACTTTGCTTCCCTTCTTCTGTAGCACATAATAAATAAGTTCAGCTCATTCTCACATGATGTATCAAGTAAGCACATTGAGGCAAAGATGCCAGATTACTTTATAAGAGAACTGCTGTTACCAGAAAAAATAACAAAAATATATAGAAGTAGAAGAAAATATGTCCACTAAAATATCTCCTCGATCAATGGCCATAAAAAAGGAACTACAAAACAACAAACTAACATTTGAAGCGTACACACTAAAGCAGTGCGAAAAGATTTATACTCTCCTTTCCCTGCAGAGATCATTCAAACATCAATAGACTCAAAAGCCATAAAAAAAAATCTACACAAAAGCCTATACCTCAACAATGGGAAAGTAAACACACTTCAGGCGTGCATTCCATTCTTGCACTGCTTTTACAACTGAAAGCACAGTTAGAAGAAGTTAATCAACATCTTAAAATAGATAAAACACGTACACAACTAGTCAAGAAGACAGGAAGAAAGTAACTATGAGAACTAGACGCTAACCAACTGAGCAGCAGGGCGAGAAATCTTCACTATCAGAGGCATACTTTCTAGAGTAGATTTTAAAAATATAGATTCAGATATAATACTGGTCTTACTTGGAGATTTAGACGCAACCTTATCTTCTTCAAAAGAAACGTGCAGATTCAGGACGAAGTCTGGGCCATTAGAAGAATGCAGATTCGTCACTGCGACTTCACCATCAACTTCAGCTAAATTGATGCTATCGATCTACAAAAACCGAAGATCAGTAAATAACACCAGTAAGCACCTGGGAAACCTTGTAGATAACCAAAATATGAGCTTATTATGACCACCATGAAATAACTTAACCAGATGGCAATCCGTTCTTATAATGTGACATGAAGCAGCCACCAAGGACTGTGGCTTCTAATCTTAGTAGATAGATAGTAACTTGATAAAAGCACAATTACCAGTCATCAGTACTCATTATCATCTAATGATTT
Source organism: Beta lomatogona (assembly GCA_947646795.1). Taxonomy (NCBI): domain Eukaryota; kingdom Viridiplantae; phylum Streptophyta; class Magnoliopsida; order Caryophyllales; family Amaranthaceae; genus Beta; species Beta lomatogona. The sequence goes on along the minus strand of CANSNZ010001104.1, from coordinate 366,227 downwards.
CTAAATTTAACGGTTTTTTCACCATATACCCCCGACAAATTGGAAAATTCACCATATACCCTCAATGTTTAAAATATGCACCATATACCCCTGAGTTTTTGAAAACGTTCACTATATACCCTTTTTCTAACTTTCGTTAACTCACCGTGAGCTTTATTTACCATTTTGCCATTATTAACCCTAAACCCTAATTCTAATCTAACCCTAACCCTAATCTAACTATAACCTTAATCCTAATCTAACCCTAATCAAACCCCTAACACACTTTCCTCTCCCCTCCACACCACCCCAGGCCCCCACCCCTCCCCCTCCACCTCGGCCAGCCGGCCCGGCCCCTCTATTCCACCACCGCCGTGCCCCCCACCCCCACCCTTCCCTCCCTTCCCCTTCCCCGTCGCTGCTTCCTTCCCCCTCCCCCTTCCCTCCGCCGCACTCTCCTCGACACCTCTCGTCGGAAAAGGCACAAAAATGGTTCGAAAATTTCGAACCTCCAAACCTCACAAAACCGCACAAAAGTGTGCAAAAACCACACAAAATTTGCAACCAAGTGTAAATAAAGACTCCCCTAGCCTAGATCCGAAAGAATTTTCAAGTTTCAAGCCAAAATCGGAGGTCAAAATATTCAAAAATGGAGGTTTGAGGTTAGAGAGAAAGAATTCGAGTCGGGGAGAGAGAAATCGCGGGGAGGGGGGGGGGGAGAGAGAAATCGCGAGGAGGGGGTGGGGAGTCGGGGAAATTGCGGGGAGGGGTTGGGGGTTGGGGGTTGGAGAAATCGCGGGGAGGGGTGGGGGAAATCGCGGGGAGGGGGTGGGAATTCGCGGGGGAGGAGTGGGGGGAAATCGCAGGGAGGGGGTGGGGGTGGGGCTGCGGCGGGGAGGGGGTGGGAGTGGGGGGGCGGGGCGGGTGGGGGCTGCGGCGGTGGAGGGCTGGTGGAGGGGGGGGGGGGGGGTGTGGGGGAGGGGAAGGGGTGGGTTAGGGTTTAGATTTTAGGGTTAGGGTTTAGATTAGATGTTAGGCTTTAGATTAAGGTTTACATTTTAGGGTTAGGGCTTAATGATGGCAACATCGTATTCGAAAAAGGGTATATGGTGAACGTTTTCGAAAACTCAGGGGTATATGGTGCATATTTGAAACATTGAGGGTATATGGTGAATTTTCCAATTTGTCGGGGGTATATGGTGAAAAAACAGTAAATTTAATAATAAAAGAAAGCTAGTTCTCCTTGTAGAAGTGATTATGAGCTTCATATACAAGTCTTTGTTGAATCCTACAAGAAAGTAGGATAGTCTGCTCACAAAACATCAAAGAAATGAAAAAAATTTGGTGGAAGACCTGGAAATCCACCGATATTGTAGTCCTCCCGGTCTTGGATATCTCATCACACTGCAAAGAAATGCTCCACGATATTAATCCAGTATATGTTATCTAATACTAATTCAATCTCATAGAATAGAAGCGATTAGGAGTAGAATCATAATACTTTTGGAATTCACGGAATAGTGAGAATGGATGTGCGTTTATAACAATTATCACATGGACAGTAATGCTAACAATGCAAGTCTTTGTTCTGATAAAAGCCCAATAACTTGTATTCTCTCCTTCGATGGACCACCCAAATCAAATATTTTATCTTCAGCCTAGACAAGTGAAAATTCGAACATCATTCCTGGACAGCTAAAATACAGACTATAAGCTCAGTGATTATAAGAATGTGAGTGAAGGTTTCTAAATTAACACATTGACCAATAAACTCACTTTTATCTAGTTCTCCATAGAAATATCAGTAAGTACATATAGCTAAATTAAGAATGACAGTTATGCTTCATTACCATTATTTGGAGAATAGTCAAGATGCTATTTAAATTAACGCACTAGTGGAAAAAACATCAAGTGCTCCGGTTAAAAACACTACAAGTGCTCCGTATTTCACTCGTAGCAGACCCCATACGAGCACCTGAGCATTTTTCAAGTGCTCCGATTTTTAACCGGAGCACTTAATTTTACAAGTGCTCCGGTTGCATTAACAACCGGAGCACTTGATGATTTTTACATGCTTAGAGTATGTCAAGTGCTCCGATTGATAATAGACAACCGAAGCACTTGTGCATCACGTGCTCCGATTGTTTATTATCAACCGAAGCACTTGTTGTAAATTTTTTAAAAAAAAAAAAAACCAGCGCTAGCTAGGTATATTATTAGCTTCCTAGAGTATATATTACAATAGAGCACTAGCTGCAACATTTACAAAACACATTTACGTAGCCTACAGCCTCATTTTCACCACCATACTTAACCTCCTCTTGCACCTCATATATCACCAACATAATATGCACAATGATACAAAAAAGTGCACATGAAATTCAAAATCCAACAAATAAACATTCAAAATTAAAATACGTACTATTATTATATAAAGTGTAGAATTGAGTTACAAAACAATACCGTAGATTTAAAGTACGTGTTTACAACATATTTAGAATTCAAATTCATAGACAACAATTGGTAACGAAGGAAGCAAACTTGTCTCGAACTTCATTGATTTCCTCAACAGTAAATGACTCCTCCCTTGGTGTGTTGTAAACCTAATAAGATCAAATAAAGACAATTATATATATATATATATATATATATATATATATATATATATATATATATATATATATATATACATACATCATAGCATGAAATTTTAGATCACATTATATTCTATATGTTGTTTAAGAACTACTAGGACGACTACAAGTCTGATTTGATCGTTCTAGTCAAGTTTCTGCAAGTAAAGGCCATTTTAAAGCCATTTTATGTCAAATTCATCCATTTCGTACCATATCATGTAATTTTAGGTTACATTCTAATCTAATATGTTTTTTAAGGACTACTAGGAAGATTACAATTCTAATTTGATCGTTCTAGTCAAGTTTGTGCAAGTAAAGGTCGTTTTAGGCCATTTTGGGTTAAATTCATCCATTTCATACCATAACATGTAATTTTAGGTTACATTCTAATCTAATATGTTGATTAAGAACTATTAGGACGATTACTAGTCTAATTTGATCGTTCTAATCAAGTTTGTGCAACTAAAGGCAGTTTCAAGGCCGTTTTAGGCCGTTTTGGGTCAAATTTATCCATTTCATACCATAGCATATAATTTTAGGTTACATTCTAATCTAATATGTAGTTTAAGGACTACTAGGACAATTACAAGTTTAAGAACTACTAGGACAATTACAAGTCTAATTTGATCGTTCTAGTCAAATTTGTGCAAGTAAAGGTCGTTTTAGGTCAAATTCATCTATTTCATACCATAGCATGTAATACATTCTATTCTAATAAGTTGTTTAAGGACTAATTAAGATGAAACTAAGTCATAGTTTATATGGGGACGGAATGTTACGAACCTTCTCAAGATCATCGACAACCGTGCAACAAGTGAGTATATCGAACATAAACCTCATCACGTAATAGCCGCAAGCAACTCCATCATGTTGTTGTGCACACTAAATTCAAAATTATATCCAAAAAATAATTCTCAAAATGACGATCAATAAAATTAGGGAAACTAATAACTTAAAGATAGGACAATCAAAATCCTTTACCTTCACTGATTTCCATTGAGGAAGTGTGGCTCTTCTTGGACCACATCCACGTAATCTTTTCATCACACTACAACACCACATTTTATAATAGTTACAATGTCATGATGTTAATAAAGAACAAAAAGGAAATGAAAATAAAGCAATACCTATTCAATATGCTTTTGATTAGTAAGCCTCGGGGTGGTTCTCGACGCATAGAATCAAAATGATATATTGTGTGATTTGAAGGAGATATTACAAAGAGCATCCAATGGAGACTACAACAAAAAATTAAGTTCGACAATCATGTGTATACCTTATCCAAAATAGTATTATGAAAAGACATTATCAACTAGGTACTGATACATACTCTTCAAGGTATGGGGCAATAATATAGTTATCTTTAGATCGAACACATGCGGTAATACTCCTTTCAACGTACTCACTCGCTTCAGCATGGTTGTTCAAGCAATTGGCACCACGAATCTCTTGTGGACATAACCACCCAACTTTTGAAACAGAATCACATCCAAGTAAATCTTCGTAAAGTGCACTAAAAGAAGATTAAGTTAATTTAGATTGAAAATCGTCAACAACTAACAAAATATAGAAGTAGTTATTTTTATTAGATCACCTCATGAAGACTTGTAATATGGATACATTTAACATCGCGCCGGAGAGGAACTCACGAATATCCACTTTATGTACCCAAGTAGCTGAATCGTCATCTAAGTAGTGGAATTGTGATTTCTCCAAATCAACCTTTATTGGGGAAGAATCAGGCAAGTTGGTAACACGAGCATGTAGCCAAGAACATGACTTGCTAAGAGACTGGACCACTTGTTCACACACAAGTGGAGTTCCTTTTGGAGTCACATCAGGAGATGAGCCCTTAGATGAAATCTTTCCAACAACTGCACTCTTAGGTTGTGAATCAGCCTTGTTATTGTTAGCTTTTGAGTCCACCTCATTCTCTTTTGATCGGTTGTCTTGCGAACTCTCTTTGTCCACATCCAAATTCTACACTTTTTTGGCCGATTCTGTTTTTTTCTTCAAAGCCTGTTTAAGAAAAGACACCATTACACAAAAGAACATAGTTGAAATAATCATTTGGAGGATCGGATATAGCACATATTTTACCTTATCTGAAAATCGCACCCAAGCACCTGGCCATATCACAAAACTACCTTGCGCGTCATTGAGAACAGTGAGGCTCCACTCTGGCCTAGGGACCGGCAATGAGAAATCTTCAAATCCACATATAATGGTGTCTACGGACACAATAAAATAAGAACCTGCTACCGGCAGCAAATGTGATGTATGGCCCTCTCTCGGTGGTTATGCCCGACCATAAGCGGCCACAACCAACTCACTATCTGCTGATTTGGGAAGTAAAAGATTGCAAGGGGTCTCCTCCTATTTAAAACATAATTGGCTAAGTCAAACATTAACAATATATATCATACAGTTTGTTGGAAAAGAAACTGAAAAAGTAATTAATCATTTACCTCTATATCAGGCACTGGGGGTCAAGTAGCAGAGGTTTAGGTATCGAACCAAGTACCTCTCTAGGTGTCTCGGGATCTTGCTGGCTTAATTTGTCCCCAGGAGTGACATTGAGCTCGAGCTCGTCAAGACTAGGTAATCCCATGTGCTCCAAGATGGCGCTGAATGGATTCTTCATCCTTTTCTCAAGCTCCTCTATTGCAGATTTCATTTTGCTCTCCATATCTTGTGATGCATTAGACACTGAGCTTGATCTTGTTGCAGAGTACTCTGCACCATAAACTTTTCTCAAGCCTAGTCGTACCCCTCCTTTGCCTTTCACACGTCCATCATGGTCCTTACCTAGTACCATATATAAGGCATCCTTGTTCGCTTTCGGAACGAAGTCGCCTGTAACCTCTTTGTGCCTCCACCCAAGCTAGTGAAAGAAAGAACACATAAGAAAGTGGTTAGTTGGAAACTGAAAAAGCTAAATTTAAGTGAAATAACCATAAATACTAACCACTGCCTCGGCTATCTTCTTTGTTCCCGGATCAGAAATGGTTCTTCTCCCACTTGCATCTCGACTATGAAGTGAACAATACCAATCAGCAACTCGATCAATGTTCTTTGTCGTAAGTGTAGAGCCAGAAGTTGCCCCAGATGACGAGGTCATGCTTGGGTAAAAATCTTTTTCTTGAATCCACTCATTTCTTTTCTCTTCATAAGTTTCAGGACCCATATGATGATAAAACTTCTTCTGGCTTGAACTTTTGTAAGCTTTAGCACGCCTTTCCTGTAGATTTAAAATAAAATAAAAGGTAAGTTTAAGTAAATAAATGCATATAATACAAATAAAGAAGTAACTTTAGACATAAAAAAAGCTACTGTCAGCTAACTCTCTTAATGCTGGACTATCTCTAAGACTCTTAAGTGTTGTGGTTTCTGCAGTTTTGCTTAATGAGTGAGATATAGTACAAATTTCACTGCATGGACTATATTAGTTAATTGTCAGATTTGCTTACTGTCAGTTTTGCTATTGTCAGTTTTGCTTACTGTCAGTTTGGGTATTGTCAGTTTTTCTTACTGTCAGCTAAATGCTCTTAATCAGTGTTGCCCCTGAACATTTTATAGGAACTACCTTGTGAAGAAGAGTGGATCGTTTCTTGTTCCAATACTAATTTCCTACATACCATGCACTAATATTTAGATAAGCTTAAATCAAACCAGCCATAAGAAGTCAAGAGGGACAGCATGAATATAAACCAAAAAGAGCTGAAACACAACCGAGGCCAGATTTAACCTGCAATGAATATAATGTTTTCATACAATATGTATCAGACACAACAGTTAATGTTAACCCTTTGCTATTCCTCTCTGTTTCCCTCACTTTATTTACCAGTATAACATTAGCCCCCTTCTCATCCTTTTTTCCGTTCCCTCACTCTCTTAACCAATCACCATGTACAACATGAATATAGATAATGAGCAATAAAGGAAGTCATGAGGGACAGCATGAATATAAACCAAAATACACAGAACGCTGCCACTGCTCCTATAGTCCAATAAGAGTATGCTTGTATCTGATCTGCAGAAAGCATGAGTAAAGAAAGCTGCCCAACCTAGAAGAACTTCCTTTATTGCTCATTCTTTATATTATTTTGTCCAGTTCTGAGAAAGGATATTGTGCTACACCCATGTACTTTAGCTCCTCATTGCCTCCTTATATACTGTCTACTTCTGAGAAAGGATATTGAGCAATAAAGGAAGTCATGAGGGACAGCATGGATATTGTCCAGTTCTGTTTCCAACTACCTAACTTGCTCATATTGCTTGAGGACTATCTTTCCTATGAAAAAATTAGAAGAAAAACAATATAGATAATACTCCTAATTACAGAAAACAAGAGTTTGGACTTCATAGCAACTTATACGCTTCCCTTTATCGCCATCCTTTGATCTACAACTCATGCTCACAGGCTTATTGATTTTTGCTGATGATCTGGATTCTTTTTCTTCTATTCTTTTTCTGTTTATTTTATTAAAACTGTTTGAGTACTGTTGTCATGAATTGTTGGGGTTACTTGATGTGAAACATTGTTCTTCGATTGATAATATGCAAACTTGTTATTTATGAAAACAAAATACGAGATAAAAACTTACAACTTCTTTCGGAGTAGTTTTTTTGGCAACAAATGCTTCCCAATCCTCTTTTGTTATGTGATCCCATATTTGATAAGGCAACAATGTCCGTACTTCCGTCTTTTCAGATTGCTTTTCATTTTCCCCTCCCGCCTCATTTCCCGCTTCCTCTCCTCCCTCATTCTCCTTTTCCTTTCCTTTTGTCAACTTCTTAGACGCAGTTTTTTTTCTTCTTAAAGTGATCCATCCACTCACTAACTTTGTCTTGAAGTCTCTGAATCTCTCCGCAACAGCAGAAAGAAACACTTCCTTCTTCACTTCATCGGGTTGAATATGAAATAGATTCTAAAAAAAGGGAAAACAGAATAGTTACTTAACAAGTATGTTATATATAATATGCAGCCAAATACTTGGGTAAGCTTCTACACTTACCACCATATCTTCCCACAACGCCTTCTTCAAACCCTCTGACACCTCACTCCATTTAGACAAAATGGAGATTTTGCGCATGCAAATGCCAACTTGTGTCCCATACTTCATACGCCACTTACCACATGGTTGACCAAACTGATTGTATTCAAGGTGCATGGGATCCTTCATGTTACTCACAATTCCTTTTGTCGGACCTCGTCCTCTTCTCTTTTTTGGAACGTGACTCACAATTTCACTTGTTGTGGTATGGACTTGTAAGCCGCCTTGAGTTTGAGGAGCTGACACCATCTCATCCTCCTCTTGTATAGGGGTTGCATTATCGGTCTGTTTCTCACCTTTATCCTCCATCTCACCTTTATCGTCCTCCATCTCCGGATCATACTCGACATCATCATCATCACTAAGATCACGCTCTATTTCATCATTCCCAGTATCATCATCATGCTCCTTACTCCTGCATTTGCGTTTTGTTCCCTTCTTTGATTGGGTTTCATATGCCGTAGAATCAATTCCCAATTCTTGCATTTTTAATTTATTTTCCGCTATCCTCTTTTGTCTACATTTCTCATAATCTCCCATCTTGAATGTCTACAATGAGACTAGCTTCTGCACAAAGAGTTGATAGACATTCAGATTAATAATTCTATTGAACATATTTGTGGATAAATCAGAATGCACGCAACCTCAGTAGCATGAAAACAGAATAACAACGCGAAAAGGACATTCATCAAAATCAAAGAAACGTTGGAACACTTATAAAAGTACTAAAATTAAATCCATATGACCTACTGGCTATTACACTATCCCCCCCGGCTCTCCCAAGGCAGTTACATTATTGCTGTTTTCCAGTTATTCATCCATCATACTTCATCTTCTTCGCTTGATTTCCATATTTTCTAACTAAAATCTGTCCTAAGCCATGTCAGCTACAGTAACATCTTTCAGGCAACAACTCAGCCTGAGAAATGTTGATGCCGAGGAGCTGAGCTTGGAATGTGCCCTAGGTGCTAATCATTCTGCACAAGCATTGTGGGTCAGACTGAATAACATTCTTCAGAGGATCACAACAAGAATCAGGTGGATCAGGAGTGCTATTCAAGTAGTTCAGGCAAGGCGAAAGACTGTTGATACACGATGATCCGTCTTAAGCTTTTGACATCTGCATATTACTAGCCAAGATTACTAGCACAAGGACAGTCAAATGACTCAATTTGTGTTCCATTCTGCGCCTCTCCGTCTTTTGTATCTGTTACGCATAAACTTTGTTTAATCTGAAGTGCTACTTTGCTCAGAACATCTTTCTGAGTCAATGTACATATATTAGGTGTTAGTTTGACAAGAAGTTGGTCATCAAACTCTGTAAGAAAGCTGACTACGCTGTATATATATTTTTGAGTACTCTACAGGTAAATAAGATGGTGTTGTAACAGGTAAGAGTTGACCTAAAAAAATTATGCAAAACAATTCTCCGCTCATTAGTCATTAGAATGGAAATTTTGGATGTAATGCAAAGACCAAATATTCAAAAGGCAGATTTAGCTGCTCAACAACCTCCAGTTTTCTTGGACTTGCTTACCTCATGTCTGCATGCCTATTTTGGCTGACAGTTTCCCTTGCAACTGTCAGCCAAAAGCAATACGCAAATGTTTAGAGTAGTTTCATTGACAGCTGTATCACCAATAACAACATCGACCACAACTAATTGCAGCATTTTCACAGCTACATTCGAATTGAACCCTATTACCATGCACACCCACACAAAAACACACAAATACAGATAATCAAGTCTCTCTGCATTGCAGAGGTAAGGCTGCAAACTTTAATGCCCTAGACCAGCCTAAGGTGTGGCTCTAGAGCACTAACATTTTATATCATTTTCCACTCTTATGAAACATCATATCCACCCATGCCCACAGCCATAGAAAATTTGAGAAACTAATAGTACACAACCAAAAATTAGAATAGCTGGTTGCACATACCAGTCAATAGAATTCCAAATGAGATGACTGGAATGATTCCAAAAAGTTTAAGACTTGGAGTCTCCAACCTAAAACAACCAAGAGACAAACAAAATTTATATTGTGAAATGAAGAAGGCCGAAATCAAGTGGAAAAACTAATCACAATAATGTTAGAACATCCTAAATACTGAGTTATAAGTACGAACAAAAGAACATTACGCATCAAAGATAATCCTGCCACGACAGGGAACTGTATTGCATGGCTATCCAAAACATACAGCACATTAGTAAGATATTCAAGCCAGGAGGACTGGAAGGTGGAAACCATATTATGTAGTGATCTTAAGGGTAAGCAAAAAAAATTCTGAGCAACGCAATGCACACAGAACTATTCAGCAATGGGCCGATGGAAGTGTCACCATTGAAAATGATCTGTATCGATTTTGGAGGTACATATGTCTGTTTTGAGATCTATGCTTCATTTTGAAATATGTGTCACTCTTGAAGAATCTGCATCATTTCTCAAATCACTTATCGTTTTTCAAATCCCCTAGTCATCTTAGGAGTTTGATGTCGCCTACTAAAAGTTCATTGCATTATGTCAGTATTGTACATAATCTAGTCGCTTTAAGCTACTTCTTTCCCTGCCCGAGAACCCATGTCATCACAGCATGAACGCCTCTCTAATAACCAGCAAGCAGTGAGCGGCAACCAACTTCAACTTGCAGGACAATAGAGGTGGTAGGTAGGTTAGCAACGACGACGAATATTCTTACTTATTTTTTCTTTTTCAGTTGAGCCCAACTCTGCACAAGCAAGGATGACATATTGAAAAGGAACAGTGCCGAGACTAGCACTGGTCAATTTGATACCACTGGAAGTCTAGAACTGTAGCAGCAGCACCCTTTCAAATCGGAGCAATGCTGACCATACACCCAAATTGGATGATTTTGATCAGCAGTGGCGGCGGTGGAACTGGAAAATAGGAGGGGTAGAGGTAAGGTGGAGGCAGCAAAGAGGGAAGAATAAGGTGGCGATGGTGCTAAGTGTAAGTCCCTTAGACAAAGTGTAGAGATGCTGCTAAAAGTTTTCTTGGTTCTCTTATTTAACTTGGCTGGCCATAATATCAACCACTGCTCTTACCTTCCTCATGCCAGTCCAGATTTCTCAAACTTGAGCTCACTTTATCTAGTATCATCACTTAAGAAACTCAATCTAAAGGGTCATTTCGATTTAGACAATACTCGTCGTGTAGCAAAAGACTTTGGTAACAGATACCATTTCCTTCCAATGGCAGTTCTGTTACCAAAAACAGTCTCTGACATCTCTACAACAATCAGACATGTTTTCAACTTGGGCCATAACCCAGAGCTCACTATTACAGCAAGAGGCCATGGTCACTCGCTTCAAGGCCAATCACAAAATCATGGTGGTTCCTATTCTTGGTCTAACTTTTGGTCTAACTTCCTATTCAAAGGCCAATATCAAAAACTCTCGGACTAGAGTATGGACAGAAAAATGACTTCCTGCACACACAACTGTTGATTTCTCGAAGCTACCTAGTACCTATTGCGTTTAACAGTGCAAGGAAACGTTATTTCTCCAATAATAATCTCAGGAAAATGCAACAACAACACACACAAAAAAAACATCAAAATTAAGGCAACCTTGGTGGTTCAGGAGCGGTAAATATAAAGTGGCAATGTCGAATCCCTTGGAAACCATAATCAAGATCACTCTCACCAATAAACTCATATTGAAATGTTAAGATTCATAAAACGAATTCACCATAGTATAGAGTGTAGAGTATATTAATTTGACAACACATTAGAGTATATTGTGTATGAATTATGATCGTAATTGCATAATTAGGGCCAAATCAATTGAGAAAGTGAAGCAATAATTAATAAAAACAAAAAGAGAAAAAAGAAAGAAAGAAAGAAGAAGGTACCAGAACAATGCTTTTACAAAGATGATGAATAGAAGGAAAAGAACATTCTTTCTCAGAAACTCCAGTCCAGCTGCCCAACAAGGCTGCTCAACAAGGCTGCAAAGTCGAGAAGGCTACATTTAGGTAGCTTTCAAACTCAAAGTATATTAAATTTCCACATTACTCATTATATAAAATATCATATGAAAACGTCAAAATAACGTAGAGAGATTCCAAGAGAGAAAATAGATAATTTGAGAATAGGAACCACAATAATATGCCTCGTATCAAGTAATAAAAGACGTATTCACGAATTTGTATACATAATACCTTCTAAGTACATCATTCTGAAGGGTCAACAAGTATCCCTTCCGTGTGATCTATGCGCATATAATCGATTTTGGGATTGATGAAGGGTGGGGTGTCCTCAAAAGCATCATACTCTTCCTCATCATCAACATCGCCAATGCCAAGGATACTTCTTTTTCCCGGTACAACAATAGACCACTTATGATCGGCGGGGTGCATTTACATAGAATACTTGCTTAGCATGTATTGCAAGTATAAATGGCTCGTCACTTTCACGCAAATGACCCAAGTCTACAAGAGTGAAATCACAAGGGTCATCATTTCTTACGCAACGCCGATTATTACCTAACCACTTGCAATGGAAGAGACCAACCTTGAAACAAGAATAGTTCAGCTCCCATATTTCTTGAATTCGCCCATAGTATAACAATTTGGCATCCACCGGATTCTGATCCTTAGCGCTCGCATAAAATGTAGATGATGCCAAACGAGAAACACCACTATTTTGCACTGATGAGGACTTTCGATCCCGACCTTCAATCCAAAATGTAAATCCATTGACATCATAACCCTCATATTTGTTGACAGCTTCATGAGGACCAAATGCTAACCACAGAACCCTCATATTTGTTGACGGCTTCATGAGGACCAAATGCTAACCACTTAATAGTTTCAGATACACCATCTTGTTGTTGACATATTACTCGATCATGAAACCAATCAATAAATGTCTTATTGTGCAATTGCATCAATGCTCTATCCCCTTTAGAAGGATTTTCAGCCCGTAGCACCTCCATATGCTCACCCAAATACGGATGTACTTCTGCAATGTGATGCAACACATACAAGTGTGCTTGTAAGCGCTTATCTCTAGGAGGTGTGACTAATTTTGAGCCAATCGTACCCTGACCTCCAAGACTTCCATCATGGCGAGATGTAGGAAGTCCGATAGGTTGTGCACTAGCCAAATACTCAGCTATAAAATTACCAACTTCGTCGCCCACGGTGCCTTGAATGAAACTAGCTTCAGGTTGTGCAGGGTTCCTCACTTTGTCTTGTAAATTACCCATTCGTCTTTCAAAAGGATAACACCACCTCAAAAACACAGGACCACACAACTTGATTTCGCGAACTAGATGGACGATAAGATGAACCATTATGTCAAAGAATGCAGGTGGAAAATACATTTCAAACTTGCAAAGAGTCTCTACAATATCAACTTGAAGAGCATCAAGTCTTGTCGGATCAAGCACTTTGCTACATATAGTGTTGAAAAATGAGCATAGTTCAGTTATAGCATACCGCACATGTTTTGGTAGTATTCCACGAAGGGCAATCGGTAAAAATACTTGCATCATGACATGACAATCATGAGATTTCATGAGCCCTAACTTCAACTTGCCATTTAAGGATACAAATCTTTTCATGTTAGATGAGTATCCCGATTGAGCTTTGATGTCATACAAAGACTCACAAAAAATCTTCTTCTCTTCCTTGGATAACGTATAGCAAGCTGGAGGCAAATAATTCCTATTATCGACCTTATTTTTGTTCTCTTTATCCTTAACCTTGTTCAGGTTTCTTTCTTCTTTAGATTTCTTCCTCTTATTGCCTTCCTTAAGATTTATTTCTTCAGATTTCTTCCTCTTCCTACATTCCCTATCCTGAGGCCACAGTTCTGGCCGAACTCCCAGCTTTTCTAAGTACAACTGTGAGGCCTTGGTATCCTTCGTCTTACCAGGAATATTCATAAGTGTCGCAAGAATGGCATCACATACATTTTTTTCTATATACATGACGTCGAGGCAATGTCTGACCCGGAGATCTTTCCAGTATGGAAGTGTCCACAAGACAGACTCCTTTTTCCATAACCCTATCTCCTCTTGCATTGTTTTACCAAAGATCGTTTCAACACCCTTAACTTGCTCATAAACCTCTTCACCAATCAACGCTCTACGAGCTACTCTCTCTTCAACTTTCCCATTAAATGCATTCTTCTTCTTACGAAAAGGGTGGTCCAGTTGTAGAAACTTTCGATGGGGCATGTACACATGTTTGCACTTAGGAATCCATGTGGATTCTATGTCATCGATACATATTGGACATGCTTTCTTTCCTCTATTCTTATATCCGGATAAGTTGTCGTACGCAGGAAAATCGTTAATGGTGCAGAAAAGCATTGCACGCAATGTGAACATCTCATTAGTACGAGCATCAAAAACAGAAACCCCTTCATCCCATAGCTTTCTCAAATCATCGACAAGCGGTGCAAGGTAGACATCTATGTCATTTCCAGGTTGTTTAGGACCAGAGATTGATAGTGATACCATCATGTACTTGCGTTTCATGCACAACAAAGGAGGCAAGTTATATATAACTAAAAGTACTGGCCATGTACTTTGTAAAGAGCTCAAACTTCCGAATGGATTCATTCCATCTGTACATAGCCCAAGCCTCAAATTACGATCTTTATCCCCAAATGGCTTATGCAACCTATTAATACTCTTCCACTCAGGAGAATCCGCCGGATGTTTCAACAAACCATCTTTCTTCCTTTTGTCTGCATGCCATCTCAAATTCTTTGCATCTTTCTTTATGGAAAACAAGCGCTTGAATCTAGGAATTATTGGAAGATTCCACAATACCTTAGCTGGGGGCCCTTTCTTATCTCCATCTCCTTCACGCTTATATCGTGACATCTCGCACCGTGGACACTTATCCAAATTGTCATATTCATTCCTATATAGCACGCAGTCATTCGGACAAGCATGTATCTTCTTGTACTCTAAGCCAAAGGGACACATGAGCTTTCTAGCATAATAGGTCGACTTTGGAAGTTCGTTGCCATCGGGAAACATCTCACTTAACACTTCTAACAGGGAAGTGAAACTAATGTCGGTCCAATTTCCCTTGGACTTAATGTTGAAAAGTGTCAACACGGCAGACAGTTTGGTGATCTTTTTACAACCAGGATACAGTGGCTTTTCATATGCCTCTGTCAAAGACTCAAAAACACGAGAATGTTTCCCTAACTCATCCTCGACACCCTCCATCATCTCATCCACATGATCCTCATCATCCTTATCATCCTCGTGCTCATTATCATTCTCCATTTCCTCAAATGCATGAGTCACGTCTTCTTGTTCATGGACATCATTTGCACAAGAATTCCCTTCATATACTCCCTCCTCACCATGCCAAATCCATACACGGTATTCCGGCCTAAACCCATGACAAAGTACATGCTCCCTAAGCAAATCAATATCACTCACTTTGAACACATTGCCACACTTGACACAAGGACAATAAAATCCTAATTCTCCCGTCCTAGCTTGATGTTCTAAGGCAGAATCACAAAATTCCAGTACCCCATTCACAAATTCTGACGAATCAACATTACCATACATCCACGAATGAACTCTCGCCATCCAAACAGACCTCTAACGACTAATTAATCACATACAATAACACATTGTCAACCATTTAAGCATTAAACATACAAATTCAAAAAAAAAATTTATAGCATGAATATATGCCTGTCTTCCAAAGGTCCTTATCACTCCAACCTAACCCATCCTTGGACGTTTAATCCCACTAATAAATGTATGTCAGCTTCTCGATCTATGGAAATTCCAGCAGCATTTCCCTACAGTTCTCCAAGTATACAATGTAGGTAGTTACTTATCTACATATATACCCGAAGAACAGATTAGGGAAATGAGTAGCCGTGATTTCCATAGAAACTAAAAGAAAACATACATTTACCACCTAAGTGAGATCAAACGTCCAAGAACAGTCCCAAAACGGGGACTATCCAAGACTTATTCCTAATGAGTAAGTCTTTGATGGGTATCTAGGCATATGATTATGATGATACGTTAATTTTGGCATAACAAAAACAAAATTTTGAATAAAATTCAATCCTTTATTCTTAAAGCATTCTTAATGATTCAAAATTGAAATATGACCAAATCATTTGAACAAAAATGTGAAACAAATTTTACATAAGAGTAAGAGAGAGTACAACTAACCTGTGGGAGACCGAGAGAGGGGGAAAGAGTACACAGGGACGAGGTGTAAAGATATGTAGGCACCCTGAGCATTGTAGCCAAAAAGGGAGGTACTTATTAGTGACTTCAAAAACCAAGAATTGTTTGGTTTTGAATAGAATGCCACATATAAAATAACCAACTAAAGTGTTTACAAAACTATAAAAAGGTCGATCATATTGGTGGTTCGTAAACATACTAGAATTAACCACTTTAACAATTTCCTCCATAATTGCTTTACCCAATATAGATAATACTTGCTTAAAAGTCAATAGCATATCTAACCATGCCATTTTCGTTTCAAATTTGATGTCAAAACGATTTCTCAGCATGTACAAACAATTAGTACCTTCATTTGATAACAAATGTCTTTTCAGGTTATGTGCACAAATTAAGGAATCTTCAGCTATAGCAACAATATAAAAAACTAACACATACTATTGCAATGATTCGAACTTCCTTTTCATTGAGAAAAACAAATATAATAATATCACATGAATATCTCAGTATGAAACCCCATATTTTGTCAAAATTAGACAAGTAACACTAGATATAATCAAATCCACCAAAAAAAAAAGCAGCAACAACGAAAAAAGAGGCTCGAACATCACCTAATATAAGTGCAATCTGGCATCATCTAATCTCAATCAAAATTAGCAATGCGACAAGTCCAATTGCAGAGGTCAAATAATCAGATCAAAAGGCGAAAGAGGGTGATAAGTTCGTATACAGTCTGAATTCGAGACGTTTAAGCAGAAAGAGAGAGAAAGAGCTGACCTGTTTTCCTCTGAAGATGGATGTATAGAGTGGAAATTCCCCGGAACGAACAGTCAACCCAGCGTACATACACAACAGAAACCTTATATTCAATTCAATTACAACCGGCATCATTAAAACCCCCAAATTTCAACTCCAAATTTAATTTCTTACGAAAAGAATACATCTAGCATATAAAAATAAGATAAAAAAAGGAACTCACATTCATACAAGATAATTGAAATTAGGTAAAAAATGATGAAAATTGAAAACTTGCCTTGAAATTAGGTATCTTTAAAGTTGAAGAGCTTGTGCACAGCAGAAGCCTCGTGCGACCTAGCGAGTGTGACAGTGGTAGCCTCACGATGGAGTTCACCAGATTTCCCAATTTCAAAGATGCGAAGATGTTCGAGTGAGGCAGCAGATTTCAGTGCAGTAGAGAGGAGTTTGAACTGATTTCAGTGCAGGAGCAGATTTCAGAGCGACAGTGGTAGCCTCATGACGGACCGACGAGAGGGTTCTTTTGAGCGAAGTAGAGAGGAGTTTCAACTGATTTCAGGGAGGAGGGTTCCAAATTAATTGAGGGGAAATTAATAAAGTGTAGCGCATCCTACAAAAAACAAAACTAAAGTGTAGCGCGATCCATTAAAACGTGTGCAAGTGCTCCGGTTGACTAACCGAAGCACTTATTCACAAGTGCTCCGGTTGACTAGTCAAACGGAGCACTTGATATAAAGGGCTCCGGTGGACTTATCAACCGGAGCACTTGTGAATTTTTAATATTAAAATTTTCACAAGTGCTTGGGTTGATTGTTCAACCGAAGCACTTGACAAGTAGCACATGGAGTTTTTTCCACTAGTGACGCTAAAATTATAGAGAAAGAGCAGCTTATAATCTGAAAGTACTATGCTAAAAAACCAACATGAAAGGATCAAAGCTCCTTTCATACTTATTCATACCTAGTAATTGATTAAAAGAGCATCAAGAGTCAAGATACAGAGGAAATGTTTCAAAAAACTTGATTCTTGGAGAAAAATGATTGTCAATCAATCTTCTACAGGACAACACTTTCTGAAGCCAGTCAAAGACCATACCTGAATTAAAAAATGAGCAACCAGAAATAGAAAAACTTCTAGAAATTAAAAAATGAGCAGAGACGACCTAAATTGTTCTTGTAAAAATAAAAAGCTCATTCATCTTAAAATATAAAAGAAAAAAGAAGATTTTTGTGCTCATTTATTTCTCTAAGCTCCATCAATAATGACAAAGTAGCAAATTAAAACAATATGATATAAAACGATACCTGAATGTAAGGGAAATAGATATCCTTAAGCTTGCATGGAGTTGAAATATATCAGGGAGATCAAACATATCGAACATCTTCCTAAAGATCGGAATGCCAACGATATAAAAACCTAATATTGTTGTGAGGTGTCGAGGCGATTTAGACCTAGCTTATCCTCTCTTCTTCTCCTGTTGCTTTTCAGTTTTCTAGCTTTCCCAATCCAAAGCACTAAACAAACTACAACTTTAAACTATTAGAGCGAAAAATCCGATAACTCTATCCTAAATTCCTAGTACATATCAACTTGTAAAATCGTATTCAACTAAACGGTACTTAATATCATTTTTTACAACAATATTCCAATTTTAAGTTGATGTCTTCCAACAGCTGAATTAGAAAAAAATCGTTTCAAATTAAAATCTTATACTTCCATCATCAGAAACTGGTGATAATTTGAACTCGCTTCAGCAATTTGTAGCCCTATTCTTTTACTAAAAACGAGACAAACTCAACCTAAATTATCCAAACAATTCATCATATATCTTAAAAAAAAAAGCAATTCAGACAGCAGAAGTATCTATCTCCAATACTAACGATAAATTAAAAAAAATAAGTATAGAACAAATCAAATTTAACTGAAAGCAGCAAAATCAACACAAAACTATTCACCAACTCAGATGTTAGGACAATTAACACCCATTAACTACACTACAAAAAACTAACAAGTAATAACTAACCAATACCATACTCATGGTGAAATTAGTAGCTGCACAAAGGTTTACAACAACTTATGAGAAGGAAATTTGCTGCTCTCTCGGTTCTAAAGTGCTTGGGAGGAAAATTGCAGCAATTTAGAGCAATTTCAGGCAAGAAAAATGCAGCAATTTGGAGCAAACCCTGGAAAAACCCACATCACATAACCAGATAATACGAATTAAAGACACCTCACAAACAACATAATTTACTTCAAACTTACTAATAATAAAAAAAATATATACATTACCCAATTCAAGCAAACAATCGATCCTTTACAATCAGAACCACAAAATAATAGGAAAAATCAATTCAAGTTCGACATAGAAACGACTACAACCAACTAACATCACATGAAAACCCTAACAACAAGTAGTAGGAGGCTAATCACCCTAATTCCAGTAATTTGAAAATTTCAAAAACCCTAATTCCAGTAATTCGAAAAAATTAAAAACCCTAAAAAATAAACCCTAATTACAAACTAATTTAAAAAAGAAATTACCAAGTTGAGCTGGCAGAGGTTAGTGGTTGGTGACCTGGGCTGTCTTGGCGAAGACGCGACAACCTCCGACGGATCAAGAGCAGAAAAAACGCAGAAATCAGAAAGCAGAAATGAGGATTAATCAAGAGCAAAACTTATTACGATGAACAAACCCTAAAATTTGGGGATTTTTGATCGAGTCACCGACGAATGAAGAAAAAACGCAAAAATAGAGGAAAAATTTGATATTTTTAATTTTCTTTTTGTATTGGAGGTCGAAGTTGAAGTTATTGGTGGTGAGTACGAATCGATAGCAGAAGAAGATGAAATGGAGGTTGAGAGTGAGGTGAGGTGAGGAGAGGAGAGGTGGAGTAGGTTACAAACCCTAGCCCGTGAAAAAAGAGAGGAAATGAGGGAGAGGAGATGGGTGTGAGAAAAGGGGGTGGTATGTGAATTTCACCCTAGAGGATTTCAAACTAAGGAAGCAGAGTGAGAAGAAATGAGAATTGGTACGAGGGAAAACGCGAGTTAGTCAAAATGAAATTGGGAAACATTAACCGCTGCGGTTAATAGAACCGGAGTGGTTAGCAGAAAATCGGAGTTGTTTTCTTTTAACCGATCCGATTCTCTTAAGGACCGCAACGGTTGTGTTCCCAAGTTTCCCATCCAAAATTTCGAGGATTTACCGATTCGGTTCTCTCAAGGACCGCAACGGTTATGTTGTGACATATAGCGTTTTTTCCACTAGTGGTAGTCCTTGAGGAATTGTGCCGAAATATGCAAAGGCTTAGCCTAGAAATTCTAAATCCTGGGGAGATCGAGGCATGATTGAGTGCTTTGTCACTGGGGTTGTCAGTTTTCGATGAGATCAAAAAAGGTTAAATTGGAGACGGGCACCTAGATAAGATTAAGGAGAAAATGAAGCAAGGCAAGGAAGTTGACTTTTAAGATTCATGATGATGGAAGCTTGAGGTTCAAAGAAGATGGTGTGTACCACAAAAGTGTGAAGAGCTTAAGAGAAGGCTTATAAATAAGGGGCATAATACTCCATATTCTGTGCACCCTGGGGGGTGACAAGTTGTATAAGGATCTTAAGGAGATTTATTGGTGGCCGAATATGAAGCGTGAAGTCGCTGAATTCGTATCAAAGTGCCTGACCTGTCAGAAAGTAAAGATAAACCATAATACACCAATGGGGAAGGTTCAAATCCTTAGAAGTTCATGGATGGAAGTGGGATTCTATATCGATGGACTTTGTGACTGCTTTGCCGAAGACGAGAAATGGCAATGATACTATTTGGGTTCTCGAGGACCGTCTGACGAAGTCTGCCGTGTTCGTTCCGATCAAAGAGACATCGAAGAAGAAGCATCTTGCGAAGACGTACATCAAGCATGTAGTGAGACTGAATGGAGTCCGACAGACATTATTTCCAATCGTGATTCGAGATTCCTCTCGAAATTTGGCCAAAAGGTCCAGCTGAATCTTGGAATAACGTTAAAGATGAGCACTGCTTTTCATCCTGCGACCGATGGTCAGACTGAAAGGACCAATCATACTATGGAAGATATTTTTAGAGCGTGCGCAATTGATTTCCAAGGTAGTTGGGAAGATCACTTGGACTTGATTGAGTTTTCGTATAACAATTGTTACCATGCGAGCATCAAGATGGCTCCTTTTGAGGCGTTGTATGGAAGGAAGTGTAGAAGTCCCATTTGCTGGAATGATTTTAGTGAGAATATAGTATTGGGGATGGAATTTATTAAGGAGACTGTTAAGAATGTCAAGTTGATTCATGCTAGAATTCAAGCTGCTCAAGATAGGCAGAAGAGTTGTGCTGATTTGAAGCGAAGAGAAGATGAATTCGCAGTTGGTGATAAAGTGTTTTTGAAAGTGTCACCAAGTAAAGGAGTAATGAGATTTGGTAAAAAGAGCAAACTAAGTGCCAAGTATGTTGGCCCATATGAGATTTTGCAAAGAATTGGGAAGGTAGCTTATAAGTTGGTTTTGCCAATGGAATTTGAGAAAATGCATGATGTGTTTCATATTTCCCAACTCAAGAGATATATCCCTGATGAGAATCATGTCTTGGAGCCTGAAAGAATTGAAATTGATAGTAGCCTCACGTATGAGGAAAGGCTTGTGAAAATCTTGGATAAAAAGGTGCGTAGTACACGCAATAAGGATGTGAATATTGTAAAAGTGCTTTGGTCTAACCATGGGTCTGAAGAGGCAACGTGGGAAGCCGATGAAGAAATGAAGAAAAAGTATCCAGATTTATTTATTTATTGAGGTGACTTACGAGGGCGGAACTCGTTTTTTTTAAGGGGGGTAGGATGCGATATAATTTCGCGCTTTTTGCCTTATTTTATGGTATTTTTATGCATTTATATGCTTAATTTGGCGATTTGCACATGTTGGTGCAAAATAAATTGGTTCTCCGCATGGAAAAATGTGTTCATGAGTAACACAAGTGGTTTTAAAGTTGGTAAAAGTGTGTACACGTTGTGACACAAGTATTTCGAAATGAAAGTTTGAGTCCAAAATTTTTAAATTGGGAGGGTTTTCGTGCCAAGTTTCGGGACGAAGCTTCTTTTAAGAGGGGTACTGTGATCCCCCAAAATTTTATGAATTTTATAAATACATTTTAATGTATAATTATATATATTTTAATGTATAAATAATTTATTTCTCAAAGGGTTGACTATTTGAAAGACAAACGAATTATTTAATGATTTGAAGTGATCAAATATTTTATTTAGTCATACTTTGAAAATTATTTAAATAGTTTAAACATCTTTGAGTTTAGTAAAAAGGATTTTAAAATGGGTTAGAGGAACCCAACTATGCCAAGTGCCAATCGTTAAATGATTATTGGAAGCCCAAACACAATTTCCTAAGCCCACAAGGGCTAACTATATAAACCCACAAAACCCAAAATTTTCCCCACATCAAACACACTTTATTTTCTCTCGTTTTTTTCGGCCCCCTCTCCCAATTTCTCTCCTCCTCCTTCGGTCTTCTTCGGCCTTGCAGCACTGGGTAGCCACCACCGGCAGCAGCAACGCCACCATTCTCCTTGCCGTGACTTTCTTTCTCTCTTCTTTTGATTATTTCTTCCTCCTCTATTTTTATTTAATGTTAAGTTTATGTTTTAAGGATTGATTTAATGTTTTAATGATTAAAGTTTATAGTTTTATGATTTAAATATAAATTTCAAATTATGTAATTTATATAATAAAGTAATTAAAATTTTAGATTTATTAATTTTGTTTAAACTAGGGTTTTAAGTATCAACGTATGGATTTTTAGGGATTCATGAGTTGGAAAATCAGAGAATTATATTATAGTTTATGAAATTGGATACTCTTATGATTATGATTATGTCTAAGCATACTTTGAAGGGTTTTAAACATATTATAAGTTGCTGGAATTTTATTAGTATGGTTATGATTGATTTTCAAGGATTTTTAATGATTAGGAGACATTAGTAGTGAAGTTTTAATGGTTAAAAAGAATTTTGAACACTTTTAAAGAGGATTTAACATATTTTAATGTTGCTTGAATTTTGATTGAGTATTGATTAGTGGTTGTATTGATAATTGGTAGGCGGAGATTTCTCCTTAGGCGATTTCTAAGGTTGTTAAAGTGGTCGTGCATATTGTCTACACAAGGTACGTACATACCTATGTGTTGGTTGGATTAGTATCATGTCCTAAGGATGGGATTGATGTAGTATCATGTATAGGGATCTAATATCATTTATATTTAAGTGAAATTGCATGTTTGCCGTTGTATGAAGCATGTTGATTATGTTGGTTTTATTATGTTTGTATGAATGATTGATGCAAGCATATGGGATTGGGAACTTTGTTTGATTAATTCACATGAGGGATTAATAATTAATTATGTTGTTATTGGATCATGAATTGGATCATGAATTGGATCATGTTGTTGTTCCCTTTGTATTATGTTATTTACTTTATGAGGACCAAGGGCCTTATTTGGTAAGTTGGTTATTCACCTATGAAAGGTTGGTTGACTGTTGACTTGGATCAACAAATAAATAATGGTTATGAAATTTATATTTGGAATTATTCGTGGATTGTTAAGTTGATGATCACCTTATCTAATCCTAAGATAAAAATGGAAGTTTATGTATCCTTGATGACTATATTATTTGTCTTACCTTTGTGAGTCATAACAAATAAATAATTTATTAATCACTTAAAGTGGAAAGTGAATAGTAATAAGCTTTAAACTCGTGCACGTCTGAAGTGTTAGACTAGTATGAGTTGGAGTACATGGTGATAGCCCATGGCTTTTCTTGGGACCGGATTGATCACCGTGTCCAATTTTATTTAAAAGGTTCCTCAATATCGTTGGTCAGGGGAGTACGGAGTCGCGTCCGTACTTTGTCTTCTAGATTGAAGACTCGTTTCGTTTGGACAACTCTTTCCATTGCCTATTCAATCTAAGTTATAATTAATTTGACTTGTAGAGTCAAGTTCAGTAAAGTAGTCTGTTATGTTATCATATTATTATTTATCTTTGCCTTAATGTTTATTAGTATCATTGTAGGGGTGTTTTTATTTCGCCTACGCGGTGCGAGCGCATTTTATATTTGAGGAACCTCAGTAAACTTAGACTCTCTAAGGATGCACAAGACGCTATGCAAGAATTAAGGTTATGCAAAGCTAAGGGATGACAAGTCATGCAAGGTCAGGAATATGCAAGACTAGAATGTATGAAATACAATGCAAGGTCAGGGTTTTGCAAAGCTGCAATGCAAGGTCAGGATTTTGCAAGGCTAGAAGATGTGTAGAATGATAGAGTGATAAACTGATTAGAAATGCATAGAATGATTTTCGAAAATCGTTTTTTGTAAATAATCGAGGTTCGTAAACGAGGTCCGCGGATTACAACTCTTTGGGAGTTTGATTTGAATTGGAGGAACCACCACATGTAGGAAGCCCCCACTTTGGTGAGCTTACCTTGAATTATGCATGAGCCTTAATCGAAATGTACTTGATCTGATATTGAAACGTAGTTTGTAACACCCCAGAAATTCAAAAGCAGTAAAGAAAAAGAATTAATATATTTAATAGGACGATGGCGGAAACATCGTTTTCTGGGAATGTCACTACTACAAGAATAGTGTTTAAATAACTAAGTGATAAAAACAAACTTAAATAAATACTATAAATAAATTACTTAGATTAAAAACGAAATGAGAAAACTATCTCAAACTAAAAAGAAGTCTAGAACTAAAGCACCTAATAGATTATTTCTCGCATATCAACCCGAGCCCAAAATCAAAGAAAATCCCCATCAACAAACAAAACCTGCAAAATATATAACAAATATCCACAATCAGTGGGGAGTAAGTAACAGCTCTCCCAGCCCAATATAGGATTCAAATAGCAATTTTAAGTAAAGTTAAAATAAATGTTACTACACAACAACATGCTTCTAATAACAATAAGTAAGTCAACAATAATAAACTTAAGATAATCATACAAGATCCATAACATAAGCCTCCAAAATAATTAAACAAAATAATATAATAGGTTTTGAGAAAGAGCAGAACGCCAGTGGATCGCAACCCACTTCCTAAGGTTTGTCAGATCGAAATCTCCAGACAGCCTATGGGCTTACGTTCCCTACTGCCTGTGTCTAAGAATGGCCAAACTCCCGATGCAGGATAGTACCCAGCTCGGTACTTCCCAACCTCTCGGACGACAACAATTAACCCAGGTAATACCCCTAAATCGCAACCTAGGTGGTTGGCAAGTTCTTCACCGGGGACTACATCTATCCCACCGGATATCTTATTCTCAATAAAACAGTTCTACAAATAAATACAATAATTTATTCATCCCTTAATCCTCAAATATAAATAATAACGATGCCCTTAAGGCCTTACACCCAAAATCAGCAGAAACTAGGATCGCAATCCAAGAGTTTCAATTGAACAATATTTATTCTTCCCAAAGTATTAGTAATAATAATACTAATAAAATCATTTCACCAGACTAAAAAGAATAGACCTTCATTAAAACATAATTATACACCAAAAACACAGTATAATCAAATACTCTAACTACTACACTCTCGTTTCTGAGTTTGGGTACAAGGTTAATTACAACCTTAGTTATAATACCCCCGGTACACAACTCTTTCCATTGCCTATTTAATCTAAGTTATAATTAATTTGACTTGTAGAGTCAAGTTCAGTAAAGTAGTCTGTTATGTTATCATATTATTATTTATCTTTGCCTTAATGTTTATTAGTATCATTGTAGGGGTGTTTTTATTTCGCCTACGCGGTGTGAGCGCATTTTATATTTGAGGAACCTCAGGATTATACCGTGGCTTGGGTCTGAGATATTGACAACCTTCGAGACGAGCAATCGTGAAGCCTGAAAATCTGAATGTCTGAAAATATGTAGATTGAATGTATTTGTGTTTGAAAGTATGAGTTTTTGTAGGGAAGTTTTGTAGTTCGTAGAGAGGTTCTTAAAGTATTCGTCGAGTGTTATGTAAAAAATTCGTTCTGAAATCTGTTCGGAAATCAGGCCTATTTATAGGAAAAAAGACACTGCGCCTCACGCGCTGGGTGCTCCAGGCGCAGCTGACATGGCAAGCGCATGATGCGGCATGACCAGTAAAAAGTGTACACGTGGTACACGCTTTTGAAAAAGATAAGAAAGAAATTCCGCGTCTCAAGCAGAGAACTGCGCTTGACGCAGGACTCTACATGAAACAGAAGTCTACGTGGCAGTTCCGGTGCGCTTAGCACAATCTGTGCGCTAGGTGCAGCTTACATTGAAGTCCACGTGGCAGAACACTGCGCTCAGCACAGTCAGCTGTGCTCAGCGCACCGCCTTGTTTTTGATAGTTTTTTTGATATAAACGTGTTTCAAAGATTTTCGTTTATCTTTTTACTCCGAAAATCTGATTTTACGGACTTATAAAAAATATCTTTTCAAAATATTTATTTATTAGATCAATTAATTATCGATTAATTAGGCTTTTCTAAGAATTGGGCTCAAATATAATTATTTATCATGAATAAATAATTGGGCTTTAAAATAGGACTTTAACACTTTGCTAAATGGTTTTGAATAACTTTTCAGACTACTCTGCCCTTGGATCGGACCAATTAAGACCACGATATGTTTCATCATCGGATCCTTAAATGGGAAGACACGATTATGTGTCTACAGAAGCCCCCACTTTGACTGAGGTTCAGGAAACCAATAGTCAAAGTATACGGTGTCGGGACGGAGAAGGATTATAAACGCTCTGCAGTTTAGAACTGATCTATATACGCCGGTCTCTACAAAACAAAGTTAGTATGTAGGACAATAACTACAAGCAATCTGATTACCTGCAGGAGAAGATGTCAGCAAACAGGTGCAAACAACTTAGATAAAGCACATAATGATGCAAACTTAGACTCTCTAAGGATGCACAAGACGCTATGCAAGAATTAAGGTTATGCAAAGCTAAGGGATGACAAGTCATGCAAGGTCAGGAATATGCAAGACTAGAATGTATGAAATACAATGCAAGGTCAGGGTTTTGCAAAGCTGCAATGCAAGGTCAGGATTTTGCAAGGCTAGAAGATGTGTAGAATGATAGAGTGATAAACTGATTAGAAATGCATAGAATGATTTTCGAAAATCGTTTTTTGTAAATAATCGAGGTTCGTAAACGAGGTCCGCGGATTACAACTCTTTGGGAGTTTGATTTGAATTGGAGGAACCACCACATGTAGGAAGCCCCCACTTTGGTGAGCTTACCTTGAATTATGCATGAGCCTTAATCGAAATGTACTTGATCTGATATTGAAACGTAGTTTGTAACACCCCAGAAATTCAAAAGCAGTAAAGAAAAAGAATTAATATATTTAATAGGACGATGGCGGAAACATCGTCTTCTGGGAATGTCACTACTACAAGAATAGTGTTTAAATAACTAAGTGATAAAAACAAACTTAAATAAATACTATAAATAAATTACTTAGATTAAAAACGAAATGAGAAAACTATCTCAAACTAAAAAGAAGTCTAGAACTAAAGCACCTAATAGATTATTTTTCGCATATCAACCCGAGCCCAAAATCAAAGAAAATCCCCATCAACAAACAAAACCTGCAAAATATATAACAAATATCCACAATCAGTGGGGAGTAAGTAACAGCTCTCCCAAATGATATAGGATTCAAATAGCAATTTTAAGTAAAGTTAAAATAAATGTTACTACACAACAACATGCTTCTAATAACAATAAGTAAGTCAACAATAATAAACTTAAGATAATCATACAAGATCCATAACATAAGCCTCCAAAATAATTAAACAAAATAATATAATAGGTTTTGAGAAAGAGCAGAACGCCAGTGGATCGCAACCCACTTCCTAAGGTTTGTCGGATCGAAATCTCCAGGACAGCCCTATGGGCTTACGTTCCCTACTTGCCCGTGTCTAAGAATGGCCAAACTCCCGATGCAGGATAGTACCCAGCTCGGTACTTCCCAACCTCTCGGACGACAACAATTAACCCAGGTAATACCCCTAAATCGCAACCTAGGTGGTTGGCAAGTTCTTCACCGGGGACTACATCTATCCCACCGGATATCTTATTCTCAATAAAACAGTTCTACAAATAAATACAATAATTTATTCATCCCTTAATCCTCAAATATAAATAATAACGATGCCCTTAAGGCCTTACACCCAAAATCAGCAGAAACTAGGATCGCAATCCAAGAGTTTCAATTGAACAATATTTATTCTTCCCAAAGTATTAGTAATAATAATACTAATAAAATCATTACACCAGACTAAAAAGAATAGACCTTCATTAAAACATAATTATACACCAAAAACACAGTATAATCAAATACTCTAACTACTACACTCTCGTTTCTGAGTTTGGGTACAAGGTTAATTACAACCTTAGTTATAATACCCCCGGTACACAACTCTTTCCATTGCCTATTCAATCTAAGTTATAATTAATTTGACTTGTAGAGTCAAGTTCAGTAAAGTAGTCTTTTATGTTATCATATTATTATTTATCTTTGCCTTAATGTTTATTAGTATCATTGTAGGCGTGTTTTTATTTCGCCTACGCGGTGTGAGCGCATTTTATATTTGAGGAACCTGAGGATTATACCGTGGCTTGGGTTTGAGAGATTGACAACCTTCGAGACGAGCAATCGTGAAGCCTGAAAATCTGAATGTCTGAAAATATGTAGATTGAATGTATTTGTGTTTGAAAGTATTAGTTTTTGTAGGGAAGTTTTGTAGTTCGTAGAGAGGTTCGTAAAGTATTCGTCGAGTGTTATGTAAAAAATTCGTTCTGAAATCTGTTCGGAAATCAGGCCTATTTATAGGAAAAACGACACTGCGCCACACGCGCTGGGTGCGCCAGGCGCAGCTGACATGGCAAGCGCATGACGCGGCATGACCAGTAAAAAGCCTACACATGGTACACGCTTTTGAAAAAGATAAGAAAGAAATTCCGCGTCTCAAGCAGAGAACTGCGCTTGACGCAGGACTCAACATGAAACAGAAGTCTACGTGGCAGTTCCGGTGCGCTTAGCACAATCTGTGCGCTAGGTGCAGCTTACGTGGAAGTCCACGTGCCAGAACACTGCGCTCAGCACAGTCAGCTGTGCTCAGCGCACCGCCTTGTTTTTGATAGTTTTTTTGATATAAACGTGTTTCAAAGATTTTCGTTTATCTTGTAACTCCGAAAATCTGATTTTACGGACTTATAAAAAATATCTTTTGAAAATATTTATTTATTAGATCAATTAATTATCAATTAATTAGGCTTTTCTAAGAATTGGGCTCAAATATAATTATTTATCATGAATAAATAATTGGGCTTTAAAATAGGACTTTAACACTTTGCTAAATGGTTTTGAATAACTTTTCAGACTACTCTGCCCTTGGATCGGACCAATTAAGACCACGATATGTTTCATCATCGGATCCTTAAATGGGAAGACACGATTATGTGTCTACAGAAGCCCCCACTTTGACTGAGGTTCAGGAAACCAATAGTCAAAGTATACGGTGTCGGGACGGAGAAGGATTATAAACGCTCTGCAGTTTAGAACTGATCTATATACGCCGGTCTCTACAAAACAAAGTTAGTATGTAGGACAATAACTACAAGCAATCTGATTACCTGCAGGAGAAGATGTCAGCAAACAGGTGCAAACAACTTAGATAAAGCACATAATGATGCAAATGATGCAAACTTAGACTCTCTAAGGATGCACAAGACGCTATGCAAGAATTAAGGTTATGCAAAGCTAAGGGATGACAAGTCATGCAAGGTCAGGAATATGCAAGACTAGAATGTATGAAATACAATGCAAGGTCAGGGTTTTGCAAAGCTGCAATGCAAGGTCAGGATTTTGCAAGGCTAGAAGATGTGTAGAATGATAGAGTGATAGACTGATTAGAAATGCATAGAATGATTTTCGAAAATCGTTTTTAGTAAATAATCGAGGTTCGTAAACGAGGTCCGCGGATTACAACTCTTTGGGAGTTTGATTTGAATTGGAGGAACCACCACACGTAGGAAGCCCCCACTTTGGTGAGCTTACCTTGAATTATGCATGAGCCTTAATCGAAATGTACTTGATCTGATATTGAAACGTAGTTTGTAACACCCCAGAAATTCAAAAGTAGTAAAGAAAAAGAATTAATATATTTAATAGGACGATGGCGGAAACATCGTCTTCTGGGAATGTCACTACTACAAGAATAGTGTTTAAATAACTAACAAACTTAAATAAATACTATAAATAAATTACTTAGATTAAAAACAAAATAAGAAAACTATCTCAAACTAAAAAGAAGTCTAGAACTAAAACACCTAATAGATTATTTCTCGCATATCAACCCGAGCCCAAAATCAAAGAAAATCCCCATCAACAAAACCTGCAAAATATACAACAAATATCCACAATCAGTGGGGAGTAAGTAACAGCTCTCCCAGCCCAATATAGGATTCAAATAGCAATTTTAAGTAAAGTTAAAATAAATGTTACTACACAACAACATGCTTCTAATAACAATAAGTAAGTCAACAATAATAAACTTAAGAAAATCATACAAGATTCATAACATAAGCCTCCAAAATAATTAAACAAAATAATATAATAGGTTTTGAGAAAGAGCAGAACGCCAGTGGATCGCAACCCACTTTCTAAGGTTTGTCAGATCAAAATCTCCAGACAGCCTATGGGCTTACGTTCCCTACTGCCTGTGTCTAAGAATGGCCAAACTCCCGATGCAGGATAGTACCCAGCTCAGTACTTCCCAACCTCTCGGACGACAACAATTAACCCAGGTAATACCCCTAAATCGCAACCTAGGTGGTTGGCAAGTTCTTCACCGGGGACTACATCTATCCCACCGGATATCTTAATCTCAATAAAACAGTTCTACAAATAAATACAATAATTTATTCATCCATTAATCCTCAAATATAAATAATAACGATGCCCTTAAGGCCTTACACCCAAAATCAGCAGAAACTAGGATCGCAATCCAAGAGTTTCAATTCAACAATATTTATTCTTCCCAAAGTATTAGTAATAATAATACTAATAAAATCATTTCACCAGACTAAAAAGAATAGACCTTCATTAAAACATAATTATACACCAAAAACACAGTATAATCAAATACTCTAACTACTACACTCTCGTTGTCTGAGTTTGGGTACAAGGTTAATTACAACATTAGTTATAATACCCCCGGTACATAACTCTTGGCGAAACGGTACTAACGACAGTATTATTCTCTCTCGATTACTATAACGTCGACAACTTAGATATTGATTAATGAATGTACAACATTATTATAATCTCAATTTAATTGCAAACAACAATACCATCATAAAATAAAAAAGACACTCACAATAAAACTATAAGTAAATATATCATTCAACTCAATAATAATTAATAAATAAATAAAACATGCAACAATTCTTCAATAAACTTCATATATCATGATTTCACCTCAAAACAAGTCTTAACATGCTTCAACACAACAAGGTACGCATTTTGAAATAGTTTTAAACATAAGCTGCAACTTCAAATAGACATAACTTTAAGAATACACAGTATTTTTATGAAATTCCAAATGCATGTTAAAGCTTATCTCAATAACTATCCAACAAGTGGTCATAAGCTCAATTCCGAGGTAAAACGATTGAGATATGACACTTTGAACATACACTGTCCAAACTGGTCGCGGGTCGTGAAATAGCTCACCGGTCGCGAAAGGCCTTTTGTTTCTTTTCCTCGTGCACAGCTATAGGTATGCGATTTCACCCAAATTTTCACCACATATACTCATACATCAAAATGAAACATTCCCAAGCCAATATATGATTATACAATAGAAATTAATTTAACATGAGGATTAACATAAAACATAAATTACATAACCCCCAAACATGATAATTCAACATAAAATAACTATTATAACATGATTAATCACAAATACATGAATCATAGCCCAAAATAA
Source organism: Beta lomatogona (assembly GCA_947646795.1). NCBI lineage: Eukaryota > Viridiplantae > Streptophyta > Magnoliopsida > Caryophyllales > Amaranthaceae > Beta > Beta lomatogona. The sequence continues at coordinate 334,506 of CANSNZ010001104.1, read as the reverse complement.
ATAAATTTCCAGATTACTAAAACCACAAGAATTCATCCAAAACCACACCCAACCTTAAAACATAACCCTAACATCATGCTACTAATTTTTTCACAAATTCCTAATACTTTCATGATAATAATACATATAACATCACAAGCATAACATTAGGCATGAAAAATAACATTTATACAATCCTAACATGATACTAACATGAATAAAAATAACAAGAACAATTCTAATAGCACCCTAACATATTCCTAAGCCTAATAACATGATTTCTAGCCTACTAACATAAATCTTAACAATACCAAAATCACTACTCTAATTCTAACGTGCTAGAAGAGATGCTAGTTACTGTGATTTTAGGTGGAAAATAATATCAGAAATGCAAAGAAAGAAGAGAATAACATTGCTCCTAAAAGCTCCAAGAAAACCGGATGAGTCGTCTGTTTGAAATGGAAACTGCAGATGCGTCTTTCACTTTCTTCAATAACAAATTATACCAAGAGCAAGATCTTTCTAAGGAGATAAATTTTGACTACTCACACGACCAATTCCGATAAGATACGAAGGAGATATGATGCAAACAAGTTAGGTGTGCAGAAATGGCCGAAAATGCGAGAAGGGAGAAGAAGAAGAGTTGTGATGCGTTTTTCCTTATTGTTTCCAGATTTTGGAGGGGGTGAAAGTGCATAAAGTAATGAGATTATTCACCTCATTAAGCAAAGAGTTTAAGGATGCATTATGGTGGGTTAATGGGGCGTTAACGGTGGCAATTGATGGGGGGTTTATGAAGGTTTGACTCGTCATCTCTTGGTGGTTACAAAGAGGGTTAGAAGATGCTAATACTATGCTTAATACTCCTCTAACTTTCGGACATCATAAGAAGGAAATCGGGTTGTAAAATTCGTTACGTTGGTCGGTCCAAAATATAATTAACGCTTAAAATAAAATCACACGCTGCCTAATTTTATAGAATAAAAATTACTAACTATATTATAAAACAAATACGCACATTAATAATAATAACAAATAAAATTCCTAAATAAATATATACACTTTAAATTAATAATCACAACAACATAATACAATAATTAAATAATTATACACTTTCAAAAATAGTTTTTAATAATAAATTATTTTATTTTGACGGTAAATATCATTTTTAATGTAAACAACGCCAAAAATAAAGAGTGAAAATTACGGGGTGTTACAATCACTCCCCCTTAAAAGAGTTTCGTCCTCAAAACTTAGAAAGAAATCGGAGACCAAAAGAAAATACTTTTGATAAAGAACATTAAGAGAACATAAATTGATGGATCTTAATTTAAGAACTAAACAACCCTGCGGCCACAAAATTTTGATAACTTAAACATACATTTTATTTGGAAATCCGAAAAGAACTGTGTAGTAAAGTAGCATGGTAACAACCAACATTTATGTGGAAGAACCAAAGACAAGAAGAGAGCTTAAGGTAAATACGTTTGCAAGATCAACCATGGGAAGTTTTGCAACAGAAGTAGGAATAAATCAAATTGTAAAAGAATAAATTCGATCATACATAAATATTTTTAGAAAAAGAAATGAAGAAGTAAAAGTTCGTAAATAGAAAACCAAAACAATTTAATAGAGATAACCACACAGGCTTATACTCGACTTAAAGAGATAAGAACACTTTAATAAAGAGTATAGCTAACTGCTTTATTAAAATAACACTTACGAACTCAAGTCAAGACATATGTTATAAGAGCGTACGCCTCCTATATATATGAAATTTTAAGTTCGCAAAAGAAATTGATAACTTTAAAATACACTAATAATAAATAGGCGATAAAATACTTAATAATAAACAACAATTGTAAAATTTGCCAAGTCGACACAAATATTCATGGAACCACCCATTGCAACCTAGTATCAACAAAACAATATTTGAAAGTCTTCTTATCAAATCGACATTAAAGTTTACCGAAATGACCCAATATAAACTTAATATCAACTTAAAAAGAAAACTAACTCAAAATAGATAAATTGTGTCAACTTATCAAATTGACATACAAGTCAAAGGAATCGCCCATTATGACTCAATATCAATTCAAACAAGTTTAAAATTTAGACTTATCAAATTGACATACAAGTCAAAGGAATCACCCATTATGACTTAATATCAACTCAAACAAGTTTTAGATCTCGGCTAAACACAATTTTCTTTTCAAAGAGTATAGCAAAATATTAACAATAACAAAACTTGAATATCAAGATAAAATTCTAATATAAGTATGAAATTTATTAAGAGCAAATATATAAAATATTATTTGAAATACGAACTCAAGTTCGAAAGTTTTGTAAATGACCAAAAAAAAAAAAGTACTCACACAAAACCAGCACTTAGTTGAAAGAAATAGACGCTATATATCGTCTCACATAATAAAACACACTATTAAGCAACCATAAAAATAGAATAATAGCAATGCAATATACATGACTATGTTAAAATAAATTAGAAGTTTATTTTTAGAATGCACAACACAAAACAATTTAAACGCGCAACTCAACCCCGAACTAGAGGGCTATAAATCACTTCGCTTTCGCTGCGCACTATGATAACAAGAAAGGTTAAACGTAGGAGGCCCTGCAAATAAGATTAGCAAACTTGGTAGACTAATTCCACTAATAAACAAGTAACTATACATATTATATATGCTCCACAAGCATGAGAGCACACCACATTCCATAAGGCTTCCTCTTACTTACTCTACCCATCTTTCTCTCATTATAGCGAAACTAGAAAACTTAATTCTAGACAGATTTTATCTTGTAAGACTAAATAATAATTCTAACGAATCATTAGCAACTCTTTTTCAGAGTTTAGGAGCGTTTTACTCAGATACCAACTGTAACACCCCAGAAATTCAAAAGCAGTAAAGAAAAAGAAGTAATATATTTAATAGGACGATCGCGGAAACATCATTTTCTGGGAATGTCACTACTACAAGAATAGTGTTTAAATAACTAAGTGATAAAAACAAACTTAAATAAATACTATAAATAAATTAATTACTTAGATTAAAAACGAAATGAGAAAACTATCTCAAACTAAAAAGAAGTCTAGAACTAAAACACCTAATAGATTATTTCTCGCATCTCAACCCGAGCCCAAAATCAAAAAAAATCCCGATCAACAAAACCTGCAAAATATACAACAAATATCCACAATCAGTCGGGGGTAACTAACAGCTCTTCCAGCCAATATAGGAGTCAAATAGCAATTTTAAGTAAAGTTAAAATAAATGTTACTACACAACAACATGCTTTTAATAACAATAAGTAAGTCAACAATAATGAACTTAAGATAATCATACAAGATCCATAACATAATCCTCCAAAATAATTAAACAAAATAATGGCCAGTGGAACGCCAGTGGATCGCAACCCACTTCCCAAGGTTTGTTAGATCGAAATCTCCAGACAGCCTATGGGCTTACGTTCCCTACTACATGTGTCTAAGAATGGTCAAACTCCCGATGCAGGATAGTACCCAGCTCAGTACTTCCAAACCTCTCGGACGACAATAATTAACCCAGGTAATACCCCTAAATCGCAACCTATGTGGTTGGCATGTTCTTCATCGGGGACTATATATATCCCACCGGATATCTTAATCTCAATAAAACAGTTCTACAAATAAATACAATAATTTATTCATCCATTAATCCTCAAATATAAATAATAACGATGCCCTTAAGGTCTTACACCCAAAATCAGCAGAAACTAGGATCGCAATCCAAGAGTTTCAATTCAACAATATTTATTCTTCCCAAAGTATTAGTAATAATAATACTAATAAAATCATTTCAACAGGCTCAAAAGAATAGACCTTCATTAACACATAATTATACACCAAAAACACAGTATAATCAAATACTCTAACTACTACACTCTCGTTGTCTGAGTTTGGGTCCAAGGTTAATTACAACATTAGTTATAATACCCCCGGTACATAACTCTTGGCGAAACGGTACTAAAGACGATATTATTCTCCCTCGAGTACTGTAACGTCGACAACTTAGATATTGATTAATGAAAGTACAACATTATTACAATCTCAATTTAAGTACAAACAACAATACCATTATAAAATAAGTAAGACACTCACAATATAACTATAAGTAAATATATCATTCAACTCAATCATAATAAATAAATAAATAAATAAAACATGCAACAATTCTTCAAAAAACTCCATATATCAAGATTTCACCTCAAAACAAGTCTTCACATGCTTCAACACAACAAGGTACGCATTTTGAAATGGTTTTAATCATAAGCAGCAACTTCAAATAGACATAACTTTCAGAATAAACAGTATTTTTATGAAATTCCAAATGCATGTTAAAGCTTATCTCAATAGCGTTCCAATAAGTGGTCATAAGCTCAATTCCGAGGTAAAACGACTGAGACATGACACTTTGAACATACACTGTCCAAACTGGTCGCGGGTCGTGAAATAGCTCACCGGTCGCGAAAGGCCTTCTGTTTCTTTTCCTCATGCACAACAATAGGTATGCTATTTCACCCAAATTTTCACCACATATATTCATACATCAAAATGAAACATTCCCAAGTCAATATATGATTATACCATAGAAATTAACTAGTTTAACATGAGGATTAACATAAAACATAAATTACATAGCCCCCAAACATGATAATCAATATAAAATAACTATTCTAACATGATTAATCACAAATACATGAATCATAGCCCAAAATAAATAAATTTCCAGATTACTAAAACCACAAGAATCATCCAAAACCACACCCAACCTTAAACAACATTCAATAAACATGCTTAAACATAACCCTAAAATCATACTACTAATTTTTCACAAATTCCTAATACTTTCATGATAATAATACATATAACATCAAAGCATAACATTAGGCATGAAGAATAACATTTATACAATCCTAACATGATACTAACATGAATAAAAATAACAAGAACAATTCTAATAGCACCCTAACATATTCCTAAGCCTAATAACATGATTTCTAGCCTACTAACATAAATCCTAACAATACCAAAATCACTACTCTAATCCTAACATTCTAGAAGAGATGCTAGTTACCTTAATTTTAGGTGGAAAATAATATTAGAATGGCAAAGAAAGAAGAGAATAACATTGCTTCCAAAAACTCCAAGAAAACCGGATGAGTCGTCTGTTTGAAATAGAAACTGCAAATGCGTCTTTGACTTTCTTCAAAAACAAATTCTACAAGGAGCAAGATCTTTCTAAGGAGATAAATTTTGACTACTCACACGACCAATTCCGATAAGAGACGAAGGAGATATGATGCAAACAAGTTAGGTGCGCAGAAATGGCCAAAAATGCGAGAAGGGAGAAAAAGAAGAGTTGTGATGCGTATTTCCTCATTAAGCAAAGAGTTTAAGGATGCATTATGGTGGGTTAATGGGGGGTTAATGGTGGCAATTGATGGGGGGTTTATGAAGGTTTGACTCCTCATCTCTTGGTGGTTACAAAGAGGGTTACAATATGTTAATACTATGCTTAATACTCCTCTAACTTTCGGACAGCATAAGAAGGAAATGGGGTTGCAAAATTCGTTATGTTGGTCGATCCAAAATATAATTAACGCTTAAAATAAAATCACACGCTACCTAATTTTATAGAATAAAAATTACTAACTATATTATAAAACAAATACGCACATTAATAATAATAACAAATAAAATTCCTAAATAAATATATACACTTTAAATTAATAATCACAACAACATAATACAATAATTAAATAATTAAACACTTTCAAAAATAGTTTTTAATAATAAATTATTTTATTTTAACGGTAAATATCATTTTTAATGTAAACAACGCCAAAAATAAAGAGTGCAAATTACGGGGTGTTACAATAGTTGATCTACCTTGAACGTTGAAAGTTATCGATGGGGATTGTACTGGGGATTATTCTTTGGGAAGATGATTAGGCAAAATCAAATATCGGCAGAAACCATGGAATTGTCGGAGAGTCCTTTAGGGAAAAGAGAGCTTGGATTGAAAAAAAAAAATTAGTTAAAATTTGTGACTCAAATGAATGTAGGTGGGAAAAGGCTTTGACGAGGCTAGGTGCAGACTCGAGTCTATGTCGGGATCTAGAAAGAGTATGCTCCTAAATTCTAGAAAGTCAGATCATTAGACCATAACTAAAATTTATTTTATTGAAGCGGTCGGACCTCGACATTCGTAGTTCTGGACCTGATTTCTTTTTTATTATCATTTTTTTTGTATGTGCCCTAACTTTTGCCTAGGCCGCCCTTTCGGGTTTTCAACCTAGCGAGCTTGGACATACCTTGAAGAAGGAGTTAAGGTAGGGTTGATGAAAGGTTGAAGGCTTGAGGTTTAGATGAAGGTTTAAGGCTTGAGGTTTAAGGTAAGGATCATGGATTTGGATTATATAGACTAAAGTTTTGATGGATTGAAGGATTTGAATGAGGGGTAGAACTTGTGTTCAAGTCCCCTAGCTTGACTTTTTATTTCTTTGCCTTGGGCTTTTTCTTTTTTTGCATTTTTTTTCTTTTTGTCTTGTGTGTTTTCTTATCAATTTTTTTCACACTTTGAATTTTTATAACTCTTTGTTTTTGCCTGGCATTGATATATTTTGATGTAGTAAGGCTTGTGCACAAGTTATTGGTTTAGGGTATTGGAAGGCTTGAAGGCTATTTGTGGAGTTTTGATGTTGAAGGGATTGTTTGGTTTATTGATATGATGGTTTAAGAATGATGGCTTATGAAAGGTAACGGAAGGGAGAGGGGAATAACTCCTGATCCAAAGTATGTCATCTTTTTTTATTCTTCTCTTTTTTATCTCACATATCTTTTTGTTATTATTAGTCAAGTTCATTAGGTGATTTGAGTTTCATCATTGAATTAGAAGCATAAAAAAATGATGGAAGGCCAATGAAAATGAAAATGTAATTCTTTTACTAATCAGAAATAAATAGAACAAGGCTTATTGGAATTAAAAACCTAAATGACATAAACTCGACAAGAAGGGAAATGAAGGAGCTAGGGGGGACTCTCCGACTCAACGTAGAAAACTAGCGTTAAATGAACTAATCCCCGGCGTTATTCAGGTGTTGCCCAAGGGGTTGCTGCTATTGCTGACTTTTGCTGTAGGTGGAATTGGCAATCTACCATCTTCAACCATATCCTGCAGGTGATTCTTTAAGGTCCAGCACGCAGATGTTGGGTGTCCATTCCCTTGGTGGTACATGCAGTAGGCATTTGGATCCCATCTCTTGGATCTATTCTCGGGAGCAGGATCTGGAGTAGGGCCAATAGGCTAAAGTGCCCCCCTTGCATGAAGTCTAGTGAAGGCTTCTTCTAAGGACATGAATAAAGGTGCGAATGTTCTTTGAGGCATTTGATAGCCTCTCTTTTCAGCAGCTATGGCATTGACCTCATTGCTTTTGGAGCTAGAAGGGCCATTGTTACTCTTCTTGAAAGAGTTGTTGTTGTTGGAACCCTTGTTCTTGTTGGCCTGTATTTCTTCTTCAATCAGCAGGCCTAACTTATAGAGCTTCGTGAAAGACTATAGGTTGGAACTTTATATGATCCCCATACTTCGGCTGCAGGTTACGGATCACCAGTCGGACTTGATCCTCCTTAGATGGCCTGTTAATCATTTGTGCAGCTTTATACCTCCATCTGTTAAGGAAGGTGATGAAGTCTTCGTTAGAGTTTTGTTTAGTTAACTCCAACTCACGAAGGCCAATGGGAAGCTGAGTATTGTACATGTATTGTTTATGGAACTCTTCTCTGATGTAGTCCCAGTCATTCAGCTTGGCCTTATTCAGTGACCTGAACCACTTGGATGGATGTGCATCCAAGGTTAAAGGAAAGACATAAGCAAACAGGTCCTTGCTCATGCCCTTGAGAGCCATAGAAATGGAAAACGCTCTCAAGTGGTCATTTGGGTCTTCGACCCCCTTAAATTTTGGGAGGTCACCCAATGTTACCTTTTTAGGGAGTTTTTGCCTTAGTTCAGGGTCAATGATGTCATGGCCATGAGCCTGACTCTCGAGCGCAGGAATTGACTGGATCAATTGCTCGAGTTTTCCAAACCTCAGTTCTGTGTTGGTTTTGATCGGTGGTGGAGTGTCGCCTTGCTCGTCTTCCTCAGTGAGCTTCTCCCTTAGTGCCTTGATCTCTTTGTCTTGTTCCTCAAGACGAGAGTTCATCAGTGTGAGTTGAGCCATAATGGCACTAAGCTGTTCATTAGTATCCCCCATTTCGGATGATGATTCAGAAGAGTCGGAGGATTCGTCTGAAAAAGTTAGGATGCGCTTGACGAGTCTGGGAGTAGGTCGACCTTGTTGCCTCGTTGTTGGACGTTCCCAAGTTATAATCTCACGACCTGTCCGGAACAGAAATCGAATGGACCTCGTAAATTTTTTGGAATGATGCTATCGAAATGGGAAATGGAAATGAGGGATGGAGAAATGGAGATGAGAAATGAGAGTGGAAATGGGGATGAAAAATGGAAGATGAAATGGAAGCGGGAGATAGTTAGAGATGGGTATGATTATGGTTATGATGGTGACATGGGCCTAACTATATGCAGATGCAAATGACTGGACAATGCAAGCAGACTAGACTCTACTATTGGGTTTAGGAGAGACTAGACTTTGAACTTACGGGTGAGCAAGCAGGCTAAACTTTAAGGAAGGTTTGACAATAAGGGAGACTAGACTCTTAACTTAAGGCAAGCAGGTTAGGCGCCTAGACTTTGAACTTACGGGTGAGCAAGCAAGCTAGATAACTAGACTTCGAAACTTACATTAGACTAGACGGGCTAGAATAAAAAATTGCCTATGGATTTATGGGATGCTAGACTTTGAACTTACGGGTGAGCAAGCAAGCTGGACAGCTAGGAAGGCCAAACTCTTAACATAAGGCAAGCAGGCTAGGCAACTAGACTTTGAATTTACGGGTGAGCAAGCAAGCTAGACGACTAGGCTTCGGAACATACATTAAACTACGCAGGCTAGACTCAAAAATTGCCTATGGGCTTAAGGAATGCTAGACCTTGAACTTACGAGTGAGCAAGCAGGCTAGACACAACAATGCCTATAGACATAAGGAATGCTATACCTTGAACTTACGGGTGAGCAAACAGGCTAGGTTTTAAGGGATGAACTTTTATAGTCCTAAGACTGGATTTTTATAGTCCGAAGACTGACTAGGGCCTACATAGAGATGCAAACTAGACCTAGGTACTAGGATTGGACTTAGAATAGGATAGATTGGGATTAGACTTGGACTAGGCTTGACATAGACTAGGGTTCACATAGAGATGCAAATGGGCCTAGCTTTGACTTGGACTAGACTTATATGGGCCTAATATCGACTCTAATGCTAGCAGGCCTAATATAAATGCATGGACTCAAATTAGATGGACCTTATATGAATGCAAAATGGACTATAATGCATATGGGCCTAGAATGAATACAAGTGAATTGGATTTGGTTGATTGGACTGAATTGGTAAAGGTATTTTGGATAGGCTTAGAATTTTCGAAATTCATTTTTGAAAGGAACCCCTTGTTTTATCTTTTGTTAGGAAAAGATGATGGATTTATTTTGAAACAAAATTTTTTTTATTGAAATGTCGTGGTATGATGATGATTAGTAAATGCTTTTTGAAAAAAGGTAGAAAAGAAGAGGGTGTAGGATTGATTTTGAAAAATGTAAGTTTTTGAAATTGATTGAATATGGTAAGGTAGGATTGACAGGGAAGATTAGTTGGACAGCAGGGAGAAAATGGAAAGAGGTAGACATGCATGACAACTCTAACTCTACAATGACCCTTTAGATGCGTTTTTTAGGACATATCTACCTTGCATGAAAAGACTGGCCCTTTTTTGAATACGATGCAAACTTGTTATCTTTGACTCGAACAAAGGCCAAAAGACCAATAAGCATGGGACGAATAGACTGCGTGCCACACAATTGGTGCGCGAGGCGCGCAGTCTATGCGTCTGGCACAGGAGCGTTGCGCCAGGCGCAACTTAATGCGTTTTGCGCAATGCTCAGCGGCACGCTTATTGATCAATTGATGAAGGTTCGGGCGAGAACGACGATTTGTTTAGACGTGACTCGCAATATTAGTAGGCAAAAATTGCAATCACACATAAATGTCAGGTAACATGGATGCAAAAGTTCTCAACCTAAAGTCCAGTTCTACATTCAACTATTGGTCAGGTTTAGGTTAAGGCCGAAAGGGTCCATGACTAAGAGATTGATCCCACGCTTCGTGCCCTGCTTAAAGAGGTGGCCACGTGTAAGATGCACTCCAGTCTCAAGTCAGGAACAAGAGAACAATGCCATGGTTGGGTAGATTTGCTTATGACTAAGATCCAACACTATCACTCAGGAATCTATTTGGAAGGACAAAGTGCAAACCCCCCGGGGGTGACCTCACACATAGAACATGTGCTAATACTTGCAAAACATCAACTTTTTATAATTTTACTTATAGATTATTGAAGATATCAATGGTCAAAGTTGTGCATTGGGAGATGTGAAACTCTATATGTCATGATTGCTAAAGAATACAGCAAGTAGTTACCAGCTTCTCTGCACATAATGTTATTTTTGGAAGAAACTCGACTAGATTTCCGTTGTTCTTAGTTCTAGGACACTCCTCATTATAGCAATTTGGAGAATAAAGTAGTTGGGCTATCGAAGACCCTCTGCAACAATGAAATATAGGATGCATGGCACTGAACCATTCAAAATTTTCAAGTTGCATTCCCTTTTTCTTGATAAAAATAGAAAGATTACCCACTTCACTTGCAGGAAGAAATAGAGCAAATTAAAAGAAACCTTTGTGTCCTTACATGCTTTAGCAGCCCTCCAAAAATTCAGACGAACTTCTTGCTATTCAAAGCAGCAGAAAACTAGACTCTTGAGAACGCATACATCTCTTGAAAAAAAGAACACTAAGGCTCCATTTCAGCTAAATCAGTAAGTAGAAGGCATATCAGCTGCAATTACTAACCTGCAAATACTTCCTCTTCTGACACTAGTGCCTTGGGACTGGAACTATATTTCGGTACGACTTAAGAAACACCAGCAACTTGGGGTCAGATGTAGTTGCATCCCATATCTTCAAGAAGAAAAAAAGGGTTATAAATGGAGCAGAGCAACATGTCTATGGAAACAATATAACTCATACAGTTAAATGATTTGCATGTATATATAGAAACTGGATAAGGTCCATCTACAAAATCAGAAATTACAAGTATTGCACAGATATTGAGCACATAGCATAAATAATAACTATAGTAGCCTCAATCTATTGAAAAGGACATGAAACAAAAGTTCACATTAAATAAAAATGTCCAGTCTAAATCCTTGTATGATTTGATAAAGTGACAATTCAAGGCACATTCTGTACGAGGCTGGAATGAACTAAGAAGGTGCCAAACTCAACTGAACTTGTCATTGCTGAATTAAACTTGCTGGTGCATTATTTTCAACAAGTTTATGCTAAAATAATCTATACTGAGCCCATTTGAGATGAACTACATCAAACTTATTTACACTAAACTGAACTGAATAATTTAGGTTGAGAACAATACACCCATATTAACCTATCAAAGCTCAGCGTTAACACAATAACACATCCCAGGACCAAAACTTCTTATGGTCAAAGGTGATCATAGCCCATTCTATCGATTTCCAGTGACCCATTATGAGATCAAACATTTATCAAATTAGCTATATTTTCCATGTTGAATTAAAAAATGTCATTTTATTACAAGATATAGGGTACAAGAATAACAACTAGCATTCCTACCTCGACAACGTCAGGCTTTCGGCTAATCTGTTTCATCCTTTTTGTCATCACCCTTAGTCAACAAGTAGTAGTTAGATAAGGCCCACTAACACAAACACGCGAACACGCGACTCTAACACTTTCTAAAAGAGAAGATGAAAGGAACTGTATTTGAGATGCCTCTCAGAACTGACAACAGTAACTTCCATCTTTACCTTATTAGTGGTCATCCTTTTTACTAGTTGGGAGCCACATACTTCATTGGTTGTCTTTCTATTTTATATCATTTGCTTTCTCGGAAGATTGAAGATGCCGTCAATGCCGTTGTTAGGGCGAAAACCAACGATCTTGTCCCCTTCATTGTAAGTTCTTGCGCTTAATTTTGCATCTGATTGATTATGTTTTGTTGATTTTGTTAATTTCAACTTAATCATCAACTTTTTTTGGTGATTTTTTCTTATTAGTTATTACCCAATACAAGCTTCAATTGAATCGCAATTTCTTTGTTCTTGGATAATATACCAAAATGATTTCAGCTCGATACGACAACTCCAACACGCGAAAACTACAACTCTAACACAAATATAGCTCTCTTATAACTAATCCAATCAGCGAATTAAACAAATCATAACTCCGAAACCGAGGTATGATTCAATAATCCCCTCTTCGTATCACAACATCTCACTCACCAGCTCCTAGCCTAATTTGTAGAATTTTCCAGAATAGTATGAAATAGAATCATACAAAATTATAAAAATGCAACATTCAGTAAAAAAAAATTATATTAAACAAAATTCCGACTACAGCTTACAAAAATAGAGTCAGCGAATTACGAAAAGGTAACGCGAAAATTGCAGAAGCAATTAATTAAAAAAACGGAGAGAAATGAACCCTAAAATTAAGACAAGAAAAATCAGAGAGAGAATGAAAACTTACAGAAATAGTATCAGGATCGCACCAAGGGATTTGATCGCCACCGCCGAAGAAATTTCCGACATAATCAAAGAATTTTCCGATATTGGCTTCCATTTTTTTGCCCTAAATTTGAAAAACTTTGCGATTTCGAATGAGAAAGAGGAGGATAGAGAAAGATATGGAAAAAAAAATGTAAGAACTGGTAGCAATTTAGTTTCTTGAGCTGATTGAGTTGCGCCATTTTCTGCATTTGGAGTTCTTCGCATATCTCTTCTTCTAATAATCAGTTTATAGAAAGCTGAGGTTGAAATTTCGGAGTTCAAACGTTTGTTTTTGGTAAGATTGATGAGAAATTAGGTATAGGAGGGGGGGAGTGAGGGGAATAGATGGAGTGAGGGAAAGAGGTATAATCAGTTTACCATATTGGGCGAGAGAAATGGGCGAGATAAATGGACGCTGGGCCCGTTCCTTTTGGGCCGTTCTAAGGGAGCAAGCAGGTCAGAAATAAACGAAAAATCTGATCCGGTCTAAGAAATCGGATAAGATTTTAGAAAACCGGAGCGGTTTCTAAAATCTGATCCGGATCAGATTTTCTGCCCAGCTTTCCCTCCCATTTTTTTTAATGATTTTCGGATGCGGTTTTGTAAAAACCGAATCTGTTACTAAGTGACATATAAAGTTTTTTCCACTAGTGAAACTTGGAAGTCGCCACCCTATTAATATTTGAATAGGGACAGATTTATTTAATAAATCATTTAAAATCAATTTCAAGAAAAATCATTTAAAACGATGATGACTTCATATGGATAAGACTTTTTTGAAAATTGGTCTTTCATACCATGAGATAGGGTTCGGGGTTTAGGTTAAGAGGTGCGAACGTCTGGAACTCGTCTCCTCTTCCGTTCTTTTAGAACGGGCTCTTACTAAATGCGTTATTTTCCATTTTAAAGTAATCATGGCTATTAAAAAAAAAATCACATAATTTGCACATATACACATTAACCATTTTTATTTAGGACCAATATATCATTTGTACATGCCTACATGGTAGGTTTGAGCACTGAAATAAGTAATCACCCTAATTAGTGATTATTCAAAGAAAGATAATCACCTTGATTAGTGATTAACAATGAAGATTAGGAAATAATCACCCTAATTGATGATTGTTGAGGTTTAAGAATCACTCTAATTAGTGATTAAATATGATGAAAGGTTAAGCTAATCACCCTAATTGGTGGTTAACCAAGTTTTAAGTTAATCACCCTAATTAGTGATTAAATGAGGAAAATAATCGTCCTAATTAACGATTATTAGGGTTTAAGATAATCACTCAAATCAGTGATTAAATGAGATTGAAGATAATCACCCTAAATAGTGATTAAAGGAAGTTTGAGATAACCGCTCTAATTAGCGATTAACCGAGGATTGAAATAACCACCTTAATAGTGATCACGTTTATGATTTTCGAGAGGTCTTAGAAGGCTTGCTTCCTAATTGAAGGCTTTTGAGAAATAATCTTAATTGAAGATTATTAAGTCATTTGGAGAGAGATGATCAATTTGAGATTGAATTTGGAGATTTGTGTTTGGCTAATTGGAATTTGACCATTTAAAGTGAGACAAGTGAAACGGCCTAAAATCAATTCGGAGATCATAATTACCAATCTAATTTTGTCAAATTATATGATTAATCCATTTGAATATGGAGAACACATTTTTAAAATGTAAGATGGATCATCATACAATTTAACTTAGTTAGATTTGCAATTTTTCCTCTTAATTGAGATTGGATCATTTGATTCATATACTATGATATATTGGCCCAACATGCAATATTTGTAACATTGGTTGCTCATTTTATTAAAAAGAGTTGAGGAATTATTTATGAAAATTATGCATAAACATCTCCATGTTTTTTATTAATTGAGTGATGCAATAACTATTTACAAAGAATCATTATTACAACAAAATGTACAAAATCTATGATCTATACAAACCTTCAATCTTGATCTTCACCATGATGCACCTTGATCTTCATTTCCTTGAATGGGCTTTGGAATTCATGTTTATTTGTGAATTTGTGAATTTGTGAAAGTTAATGATTAATTAACTTCTTTGATTTTTGATTTTTTTTATGACAATTTTTATTGATTTTTATTTATATGATAAAATGAGTCATTTTAAGATAAACTTAAAAAATTCATGATTTTTTATTCACATTTTCGTATGAAAAGAAAATATTTTTTTCCTATGAAAGTTGAGTTAATCACTTTATTTCATTTTCCAGATTGCCTTTTTGTTCTTGTACTGACTTACAAAAATCATAACTTTCTGTACAAAGTGTTGAACTGAGCATATGATACATCTATGGATATATCAGTGAGTTTTTTTATATTGCATCAAAATTTAACAAGTTTTTAGTGACCACTTGAATTATGGTGAATTTTATGTCAAAACTGGTCAAAACAGGACCTTTATTCATTTTGTTCTTTAAGAACTAACTTATTGAACTTATTTTGAAGTGAAATTTAGTATGAATATTCTAGACACATTGTAGGACCATTTTTATTTATTTTCTTAACTGAAGAGAAAATCAGTATTCTGAAATTTAGTGATTTACATGAATGATATTGTAAAAATGATGTAAAATTGTATAAAATTCATATGATCATGATTTTTATAGTTTTGAAAAGATACTGATGTTTTCTTCAAACTTGATGTTTTTAGTTTTATCTAAATGATTTTATTGTTTTATTTTATTGAAAGAAAAATCCTAGGTGGTACTGGACAAAATCAGTTTGGCACAACAAAGTTGTATGATTTTTAATTATTTACACAAAATTCGTTTTTTAGAAATTCCAAAGCCCAGTTGCTGGAAACATCTTACACTTCATAGGAAAAATATTAAAGACTATGAACTAATTAGTTAATGCAGATGAAAAAATGAAATAAGATAGGAAAGTAAAACTGACTATAATTACAGCATCACAGTACATTTTCTTTTTATGAAGATGTTTTTGCATAACTTATCTTGAATTTTTTTATGAAATCATTTTTGGTGATGAATAACAACTTGATTAAGGAAAATCATATAATCAATTGTTTCCTAAGAGTCACCCCATTAGAGGTGACTATTCTAGGTGGGGTGATTTAAGGTTGGGAACTTATTAGGACTTCCACATACCTAAATCACTCCAAAGATTAAAAAAATGATAAGAAGAAAACAAGGAGAAAGTTAGTATATGATTAAGAAGATAATCAAAAAAAATAATAAAACCTTCAACTTTACGTTGCTAGCTCAATGATGCACTTCCTTTTTGCAAATTTTTCTACTTTTTTTTGTGATTTTCTTAATTTCTAAGTGAGTGTCTAAATCTTCTTAATTACTAACTTAAACCCTTTATTTTGTGTTTTTCTTCTTTTGATGAACTTCTTTACTTACTAATTATCTTACTAACTTTTTCTTTCTTTTCTTAAGTGTGATTTATTTAGAGGAAAGGAGTAGAGAAGATGAGAGAATTAGTGAAGTTAAGTTGAACTCTTTTCAACTTGGTTTTAAAGTGAAAAGAGGAGGGTATTTATAGAGAAATGAGGGAAGTGAACTAGGGTTTCGAAGAGGTAGAAAATCAGATTTTTCACCCTAATGACATCACTCTAATGACCTCACGCTAATGACATCATCAAATCTCTTTGGAAATACAAATATTCTTATTCTCACATCTTTTCATGATTATTATTCTTTAACTAATGGATAAAGGATGGGTTTAGTGGATAAATAATATATTCTTATTCTTTATCCAATGAACAATGACTTGGCCATCAAGAAAACTGATTAGTACCGGTTTTGGGATACGACTAAAATCCTGACGCTTTATCGCGACTCGCTTTATTTATTTTTTTCGAAAGACTAACTTGAGTAAATTAAAGAAAATTCGTTAAATTATTAAAGACGAGCATGATTATGTTATGAATCATTTTATTAAAACAGTGGTTGTAGTTATTGACTACGACTCACGAAAGTTATACTTCTAAGCCGAAACTGTATGACTAATACGCAAAAATGGAAAATCGTGCGACGGAATGAAACTGGTGCTCCGGCGCGCGCTCCACGATGCATGACGATTTTGTTATTTTTATTTTTCAAAACATTTATTTATCCGAAAAAGGGGTTCGAAATTTGGTGTCTACAGAATGCCCCACATTGGTCGAATTTCGGAGAAAATGATGGCCAATGTTTGAAAAGACCCAATATTTTGACAGAAGATTTCTTTTGAGATAACATATTAGAAAATAGTTATCATCAGTGCTATTTTGAAAACATGACTTGCGACTTCTAGTGATGCTTTTAAGTAGAAAATTCCAGTTAATTTTCTAAAATAAGAGATGCGACTTTGACGTTTTCTTAAATAGAAAATCCCAATTAATTTTCTAAAATTGAAAATGCGACTTTATTGTCGTCTTAGATAGAAAATCCCAATTAATTTTCTAAAACTGAAAATGCGACTTTAACGTCGTCTTAGATAGAAAATCCCAATTAATTTTCTAAAATTGAAAATGCGACTTTAACGTCGTCTTAGATAGAAAACCCCAATTAATTTTCTAAATTTTGAAAATGCGACTTTAACGTTGTCTTAAATAGAAAATCCCAATAAATGTTCTAAATTTTGAAAATGCGACTTTATTGTCTTCTTTTTTCCTTTTAGTCTTCGGAATTTGTCTTTTGTTAATGTGAGAAATTCCGACAATTAACAAGCCGATTCCAGCTTTTTACAGTTTTTCATGGTCTTGATGACAAACAAGTTGTCAAGTCACCATTACTTACTTTTTATGACTCCATGTTTTATCATGTCACCTTAAATTATGACATTGTCAGGTCATGTCACCTTAGAGTGATGCATTGTTAAATCTTGTCACCTAAAAGGGCTGACCAAAGGTTATTATCTTCTATGGTGGACCAAACCTCATATGGCAAAATTTTATCTATTTTTTCCGAAATCTTTCAGAAAATTTTTCATGCATAATGCTTGTTTACTTTATCAGAAAATGATGATCACTATATAAAATAGATTGATCAAGGTCATTTATTTTGGATGATCATTAGGAAAAGGGATTGTATCAACGTTCTTGATTCATCATTGACACATTTTTTTTATGTTCGGCTTTAGTGAAAATTGTCATACCACAAACGCTTGGTCATTAACCATTGTGACACTAGTAGAAAAAAGCTCAATTGCTCCGATTAAAAACCCAACAAATGCTCCGTATTTGACCCGTAGCAGACGCCATACGAGCAGTTGAGCATTTTACAAATGCTCCGGTTGTACCCCGGAGCATTTGGTAGCTCAAATGCTCCGGTTCTTTAAAAAATGGGAGCATTTGATCTTTTTAGTAGTAAAAAAAACCTCAAATGCTTCGGTTGTTGATTAAAAACCGAAGCATTTGGTCTCACAAATGCTCCGGTTTTTCCTAACAACCGGAGCATTTGATCTTTTTTTCGAAAAAAAATTTAAAACCTGCTACCCCTGCTGCTAGCAGCATGGGTAACAAGTCTTAGAAAAACAAAACTACAGTAGCGAAGGAACATTATACATTGGTTTAAAGTTAGAAAAAGGCACGTGAACATGATTTTAAATCACTATATATACTCATATATTAATTAGTCAAAACCAGACGATCAAGACAATAAATTAAGGATAGGCCTACACAAAGAATGAACCGATACATTTAATATAATAAATTATAATAGTCGGGAAAGTAAAAGAATGAAAATGCAAAAAATAAAACCTTCAGCCTAAATCATTATAAGGAGAGAAAACCAAAACAACGCGTCGTATGAGATACTAAAATATTCAACTAAAATATAGGGGCTCTAAGATGGTCATACATATTTGACTAGAATTCAACCACCGCCCTTTCTTAAAGCTTGAAACTATATCACTGTTATTTTACAGAACTTACTAGTGCTCCAGCCTCTGCAGCTGCTGCCAAATGGAATCTAGGATCATCTTCTCTTCAGTGTCATGAGAATACCTTTTCTTGGCTCTACTGTAGCAATAGAAAATCGAAAAACACGTACTTCAAAGAACACATTGTATATATATATATATATATATATATATATATATATATATATATATATATATAACCTTGCGAAATAAAGGCAGCTGTGAGCCTGTGACTCATGAGTCTCATATAAAGATGACATTTTTATATTTCTCTAGCAGCACAAAATAGCTTAATTATAGAGTATAACAGTTGCCACGGGCTAAGCACCAACTTACAAGAAGAAAAACAGTCCCTAAGAAACGGATGATCCAAGAACAGCTGGATAGAAGCCGCATAAAGCCCTCTCAAACCATAGAAATTCGATAATCTAGAAATACCGTCTCAATTAGAGATACAAACTAATAGAAGTACATAGACCAAACAACAACCTCTATACTAATTATGTCCTAAATTGACCATCTCAAATCAATTCAAAACTTAAAGTTTGTAAAATTCGACCAATAGTAAACCTCAAAACTTTGTTGATTCAAAATGTGCAACTAACTTGAGACCAAATAGTTAATCAAATTGATGTTCAAGACCAAAAAAAAGTCAATTTGAGAGGTTTCGGAAACCTCTATACTAACTTTTGTAGGTTGGGAGATTCGCAATTTGTCCATCATTTACTGGAAATATGCATGAAGCCAAGGAAAAACATAAAACTATAATCAACATTATTCAAACATGCAACAACACTCATTTTCTCAACAATATTCAAACAACAGAAAATGTGGAATATGATCACAGAGTATGAGGTACAAAATGTTGATTAATAAGCTGATAGTTTGAATGACTAAATGACAGCCTGAACTGAAATGCTTATCATGTATCCCTTCACACAAAACAAATGCTGCAGGGTCTTATAAAATGGACATATAACAAATCCATTTCAAACCTAAGCTAGAACGTGGTTAATCATTACAATTCACAAATATGATATGTCAACTCAATTGCTGAAATAGAAACACAAGCAACAATCACTTGATCACTAAGAGTATTCAAGTTTCTCCTCCTAGTGTAAAATTGTTACTAGAGATACTCCAACTTCCTTATAGCTATTCGAATGTGGAGAAAAGAAAATTAAGCTTTTAAAGAAGCAATTCTAACATATGTCCATATCAAACATCAGAAATACCTACATAAAATCTAAAATGTCCACTTTTACTAATACATATAAATGTATTGCAAATCCAGAACATACTTGAGGTAGCACAGTAGGAAATGAAGTATGAAGCTTCTAGTTTTCCAATGGTTTAGCATTCTAATGGTAGCATAGAACATTAAATCTAAATTGTCCTTTCTTTTAATGCTTTCCCATGGCTTAGTATTCTATTCAGTAAAAGTTGGCAATAGCAAACCCAACACTACAAGTACTTATTCGACACAAGTACCCAAGTCCAACTAACTTATGTAATAACATCAAAATTATTCTTCACCTATGTACAGAACAAACATGGATAAACTAAGCTCTACTATTTTACAAAGACTGTTAAAACTTGAAATCTACTACAAAAATCCCCAATTGCATATTGTTCATATTTGGTTCTTTAAGAACGGATACATAGCCTCATATTTGGTTATTTAAGAACATATGACAATAAACAGTTAATTAAAAAGATACTTCCACATTCACCATTAAGAGCTTGAATATATCTAATGAAGTCTTAAAAACCCAAATAAGCACATAATATAAAACATAATGGGTTCCTCCTAACTCGTTTCTAATCCACAACACGTAACACATAATACCATTGACCTCTGAGGGTCACTCCATAAGACCATAACTACAACATGCTTTAAACTAGGCCTCATGATACTACTAATCAAGGTAAAAAGAGTAGGTACCTTGTTATAAGCTTAATCAAATACTTCCCAGAGTTCCTTCCTCCTTGAGTACCTAGTACAAGCAATAGCATACAAAAAAAGCTAAATGACCAACATTGATAGTAAGTTAAGACACGAAATATTAATTATATGCTCCATTAATTATTCCCCACCTTCTTGGAAAGCTCCACTAGTTATATGCACATACCAATAAAATTTTGGAAAGATTAATGATTAAAAAGTGAAGCCTAAGTGTTGGAGATTTAGAGTATAAGGTTAGTTAGCTTCATGATATATTGTTTGAGTTACTTGGTAATGATGTTGTTACTCGAATAATATATGAAATAATATGCTATATGTATTTGCGTTTCGTCGAGAACGTAATGAAGAGCACACGCTGGATCATGGGCGAGGAAATGGTAATGGTCGTGACTCGCGACCATGGTCGCACCTCGCGACGTGCTAGAGCTCGCGACGATGTCTCTGACATTGGTTATTCGTTGCGTTATTTCGCGTATTTTCACGGTTTGTCAAAGTATCGTTTTGGATTTTCCGAAACAGGATAGCATTGTTATAAATATGAGATCTCTCATATGATGAAGGGTGTTGAGAAAACTACTTCTCTCTTTTGCATACAAACTCTAAAGAATCAAAATCATAAATTCTTCATCTCTACAAAATCTCACAAACTCATTTTCATTGAATAGTGTTCATAGTAAGCGTGACCACTATTGTTTCTTCTTTGTATCACGAAGGTGAATTCCGTGAACCCGTGCTTTACGATTATGGTCGGAATATTACCTTTGGGAAAGTGATCCACGCCTAGAAGATTGTTATCTTGTGACCCTTGTTCATGTTTATTTTCCCTAACAATCCAAAAGTAATATAATTGCAAGATACATTTCCTTCTCCCTTCGTTAAGTGTGGCGTATGTTTCGAGCA
Source organism: Beta lomatogona (assembly GCA_947646795.1). Classification (NCBI taxonomy): domain Eukaryota; kingdom Viridiplantae; phylum Streptophyta; class Magnoliopsida; order Caryophyllales; family Amaranthaceae; genus Beta; species Beta lomatogona. The sequence goes on along the minus strand of CANSNZ010001104.1, from coordinate 312,939 downwards.
CTCCCAAGCCCGAGGAAGTGGACAATGAAACTGTTGAAGAAATTCGGAGGAGAAACAAATGGGAGAATGATGACTACATATGTCGTGGTCACATCCTTAACGGTATGTCCGATGCCTTGTTTGATATTTATCAATTTGTTGAATCCGCTAAGATTCTTTGGGATGAACTAGAAAGTAAATACATGGCCGAAGATGCTTCTAGTAAGAAATTTCTTGTTAGTAATTTCAATGCTTTTAAAATGGTAGACTCTAGGTCGGTAATGGAGCAATTCCATGAAATTCAAAGAATCTTAGGGAGTTTTAAGCAACACAACATTGTGATGGATGAGACCTTTGTTGTTTCCTCTATAATTGACAAATTACCACCCGGTTGGAAGGATGTTAGAAATTCCCTTAAGCATAAGAAAGACGATATGAATGTTGAACAATTGGGTGCTCATCTTCGGATTGAAGAGGGCATTCGGGTCCAAGATGGACAAAAGGATGTCAATCCTAATTCTTCCACCGTTAACATAATGGAGGATAGTAAATCAAAGGAGTCTTCTAATCCTAAGAAGAGGGCTAACAATTTCACCAAAGGCAACTATGGGAAGAAGCCTAAGTTTGGTGGAGGTGCTCAACGAGGTTGTTGGGAATGTGGAAAGCCCGGTCATTTCAAGAAGGATTGCACCATTTGGAAGAAGAAGATGAACAAAAAGAATGGTGGGAATGGCGAGTCTAGCCAAACCCATACCAAGCAAGGTATGTGTACACAAGTTTCACTTAATTCAAATCTGAATTTTGTGTGTATGATTTCTGAAATCTTTTGTGTACAGGATGATTGTTCATGGTGGATCGATTCGGGAGCATCAAGACATGTGTGCAAGGAGCGCTCTCTATTCAAGACTTTCAAGGAGGTTGAGAATGGAGAAGTTCTTTACATGGGCAATGATTCTACGGCTAAAGTTCTAGGTGTAGGACAAGTAGAATTAGTGTTTAGTTCCGGAAAGCCTCTTATTTTAAGAGATGTATTGTATGCTCCGGAACTTAGGAGAAATTTAGTCTCCGGTGCTACCTTGAATCGGTTAGGTTTTAAAATGGTGTTTGAAGCTGATAAATTTATATTGTCTAAGGGTGGTACATTTGTAGGACTTGGTTATCTTTGTAATAGTATGTTCAAACTAAGTATTTTGAATGCTTTGAAAGATACTTGCTTTGTTGTTAATGACAATTCTTCTCTATGGCATAATAGGCTTGGTCATGTTAACTATAAAAAGTTGTATTCCATGTCTAAGAATGATTTGATTCCCTCTTTTGATCCAAGTATAGAGAAGTGTAGAACATGCATGTTAACAAAGATAACTATAAATTCTTTTCTAAACAATGTGGAAAAATATACTTCATTGCTTGATTTGGTGCATAGTGATTTATGTGATTTTCATAGCACCCCTTCCTTGGGGAACAATAAATACATGATAACTTTTATTGATGATTACTCTCGGTTTTGTTATGTATACTTGTTATTTACTAAGGATGAAGCCCTTGATAAGTTTAAGATCTATAAAAATGAAGTTGAATTACAACTAAGTAACAAAGTTAAACGGTTTAGAACCGATAGGGGTGGTGAATTCTATGACCCGAGTTATTTTCAATCTACTGGCATTATACATGAAACTACAGCGGCTTATACACCACAACAAAATGGTATAGCCGAAAGAAAAAAATAGAACTTTGCAAGAAATGGTAAATTCTATGTTATCCTATTCGAGTTTAAGTGATGGTTTTTGGGGTGAAGCTATGTTAACAGCTTGTCATATTTTAAACCGAATTCCAATGAAAAAGAACGAGGTTACCCCATATGAACTTTGGTATAAAAGAAAACCAAACTTGAGTTATCTCAAAGTTTGGGGATGTCGGGCAATTGTAAAAGTGCCGGAACCCAAACGTAAAATGTTGGGTGAAAGGGGAGTTGAGTGCATCTTTATAGGGTATGCTCTTCATAGCAAATCCTATAGGTTCTATGTTATAGAACAAAATGACTTTTGGTCAATTCATACTATTGTGGAGTCAAGAGATGCAATTTTTTATGAAAATCGGTATTCATCAATTCCTAGACCAAAGGATATCACTCCTAATACCAATATTCAAGCAATTGATCAAATTAACATTGATCAAGGAATTGGTCTTGATCAAACTAACATTAATCAAGAAGTTGATGAACAAACTCTTGATGAGAATGTTGCATCAACATCATCACAGCCTAGGAGAAGTAAAAGGGCGAGAAAAGAGAAATCTTTCGGCCCGGACTTTCATGTATATTTGGTTGAAGGATCAAGGAGTTCCATAGTGACTAAGTTTCCATATATATTTAATGTGGACGAGGATCCTTTAACGTTTAATGAGGCTATGAGGTCTCAAGATGCCGCCTTTTGGAAAGAGGCAATTGATGATGAGATGGATTCCATCATGGGAAATAACACTTGGGTTTTAGCTGATTTACCTCCTAAGTGTAAACCAATTGGGTGTAAATGGATTTTCAAAAAGAAAATTAAAGTAGATGGAACTATTGATAAGTTCAAAGCCCGTTTAGTGGCTCAAGGTTTCTCACAAAAACCGGGTATTGATTATTTCGATACATATGCACCCGTTGTTAGAATCTCCACTATAAGGTTATTAATAGCTCTTGCGGCTATTCATAAGCTTGTGATCCATCAAATGGATGTCAAGACGGCGTTCTTGAATGGAGAACTAGAGGAAGAGGTTTACATGCGACAACCGAAAGGGTTTGTCGTGAAAGGTCAAGAGCATAAAGTATGCAAGTTGATTAGATCTTTGTATGGGCTAAAACTAGGGCCGGCAAACAGATCAGGTCGTGTCGTGTTCGTGTTCGGGTCATACCTAAACAGGTCAGCTACCCCCCAACCCTAACCTGATCCATTTAATATTCGGGTCAATTAGTTGCAACCTAACCTGATCTGTTTTTTTTTCGGGTTGACCCGACCTGATGTGTTAGACCTGATTTTTTTTTCATAATATCAAATCGGGTTAACTAAACCTGTTTTGACCTGAAATTTTCAGGTTGACCCGAACCTCTTAACCCGATTGTAACCTACTTACCACCTGATTTTACAAACCATGAGATTCATTGAGCATCCACAATCCAAATTCAAATTACATCCCACATTAAATTTTTACATAACACAAAATTAAAGATAGTTTAAAGTTCCAACACATCACAACCAAGAACCAACTGACCAAGAGCAAAGTTATAAGTTCTAACAACTAAAAAGTAACATAATCCAAGTTAGCGGCAGATTATCCAACCAAAATTCCAAACTAAAGATCACACATGCTGACATGCATAGTCAGAGGCAGATTTCTCATTTCTTTGAACTACTTCCATCAAAATCGGAGCTCACTGCCGGGCTTGGGATTGGCGTATCATCCATCGCATTGTCCACCTTTAGATTCATCACACTCCCACACAAGTTCTCAAGTTGAGGATCCATATGTGCTACAATACAAATAATTAATTAGTACATCAAAGATTCATGGACTATGAGTTAAAAGAAATAAGTAACTAAAAGTGTATCAATATTCTACCTTCTCCAAATGTCCAATCCCTAAGACATATGATAGCTTCAACGGTAGAAGGCTTCAAAGAACTTCTATAGCTGTCAAGAACGCGACCCCCAGTGCTGAAGGCTGATTCAGAAGCCACTGTAGATACGGGGACAACAAGCATGTCTTTTGCCATAAGTGCCAAAGGAGGGTAACGGACAGAGTTGTTCCTCCAGTACATGAGAACATCCAAATTTGTTGTACGCGGGAGAAGAGCATCTTCAAGATACATATCCAAGTAATCTTTGTTAGTCACAGTTGCTTTCTTATTCGAGAACTCATCGAAGTCCTAAAGCACAAGACAAGAAGACATAAGTTAAAGGATACCAAAATGATTTTACATACTTAAAATATATAAACTGAAATTAGCTTACATAAACTGAATAAGTGAATTTAGATCATATAAACTTAGATAATACTTATATAACAAATTAACTTACTGCTCATATAAACATAAGATGGTCCACTGCTCATATAAAGTATAAACATATAAAGTATAACTTACTGACTATGAAACTCTGCCATAACAGAAACTTTGCCATAAAGTATAACTTACTGACACTAAACTACAGAAAAAAAAAACTTGACAAATAAGATGGTTTCACTATGCAAAACAGCAAAAGCATGCATGTTTATGTCAACCAAAAAACAAAATCCAAGACTTGTAAAAAAAATTCTTACATCCATGAGTTCATCAAGATCTCCTTCTTTGATGGGTTGAGCCTTTGAACCAGCATTATTGGTACTTGAAGTACAAATGGCAGCATATGTCTCATATAGTTCCCTCACCTTATCAACCACTTGTGTAAGGACATCATCATGCTCTTGAGTCAAACCATAAACCTTTTTACAGCCCCACTCAACACACTCCAACTTATAACGTGGATCCAACACCACCGCAACAGCCATGAAAGTGCCAAAAGTGGACCAGTACTTATCAAATTTATCATACATCTTAGCAGCCATTGATTTCATAAAATGATCCTTACTTTCCATTTCACGCTTTAACAACAATCTAACCTTTAGTACTTTTGGGAAGAAAAGATTGGCGGTAGGGTATTTGGTCCCAGAAAAGGCAAGAGTAGCTTCATAAAAAACCTTAAGAAACTTGCATATTTTCTCAACTCTATCCCAATCTTCTAAAGTTGGACAATGAACATAATTGGCATCAATCTTTTTAAAATGAATTAAGGCCTTTTTATAGTACAAAGCACTCTCTAGCATGAAGTAGGTCGAGTTCCATCTAGTGGGAACATCTTGCTTTAAGCCTTTAGAAGAATCAAGTTCAGCATGAGACACACAAGTTAAAAATTTCTGTTTTCTTCCTTGAGAACCCTTACAATATTTCACTGTCTCCCTCACCTTAATCACAGCAGCATCAATTTCTTTTAAACCATCTTGAACTATTAAATTCAGAATGTGTGCGCAACATCTCACATGAAAAAAAACCCCATTACAAACTAAGTCAAGTTCATCTTTAAGATGTTCAGCAAACACATCATTTGATGATGCATTATCTAAAGTCAAAGAAAATATTTTCTTTTGAATTTCCCACTCTTTCAATAAAGCAAACACATGGTCACATAAATTAACTCCCGTATGAGGAGGAGGCATGTAAGAGAAATTCAGAATTCTTTTTTGCAAACACCAATATTTGTCAACATAGTGAGCAGTCAGAGAAATATAACCATCAGTGGTTATGGAAGTCCAACAATCAGAAGTTAAGGAAATTCTACCAGTACCATCACCCAACTCAAACTTCAATTTTTGGGACTCCCTCTTAAACATCTTAAGTACATCAGCCTTAATGGTATTGCGAGTAACAGGTTTAAAATCAGGATGCAAATACCTAAAACATTTCCTAATACCCTCATACTCAGCAAATTGAAATGGAAGATCATGTCTAACAATTGCCATAGCCACCAATTCACGAAAGTCATCAGCATCAAACTTCACAAATCTATTCTCTAAACCAGAGGATGTTTTCTCTAAAATCATTTGACCAATATCTCTATATTTTCTCATTTTGCAACTCTTAAGATGACGCAATAAATTCCCAGTTCCATTCTTACTATCAGCATTATAAGTAGTACCACATTTCTTACACTTACAAATCAAATTTCCATTCTCATCAGGTTCATCCAAGAAATCAAAGTGCACCCACACAGTAGAGGTTAATCTACGAGGACGTTTCTTACCAGTGAGCAGTACAATACCTTTTTTTTTTGTCTTTAGGCTCATTTTTGACACAAGCAGAGTCCATCTCTTCATCGGAGTTGAGACAAACTGGTTCAGCAGAATTGGAAGACATCACTGCAACTTCCAAAATGACAAAATAATCGAAAAAAAAAAAAAAAAAAAGAGACCACACAAACAAAAGTTCATATGGTCGATAATTACTCATAAAATAACTCAAAAATTTGCCATATATTTACTCGAAAATTAGTCATATAACTATTCATACTTTCATATACAACTAACTCGAAAATTATCTAAGTAATTACTCGAAAATTAGGCATATAAGTACTCTAAAATTAGTCATAAAATTACTCTAAAATTAGTCATATAATTACTCTAAAATTAGTCATATAATTAGTCGACAATCAACATTTAATTACTTGAAAAATAAACATGCAATTACTCGAATGAAATCAACACTGAAGGAAAATTACCTTAACGTTTGTCTGAATTGTTGTACAATCTTCTCTTAATTTTATTTTGATTTTTTGATTTTTTTTTGGTACTGAGACTTGAGAGAAGAAAGAAGAGAGACTGAGACTCTGAGAGTGAAGAGAGACAGCGTGAAAGAAGAAATGAGAGAGTGAGAGAAGAAAGCGGCGTGTTACCGTTAGGGTTTATTTTAGGGTTGGGCTCAAAGTTTGCTAGGTAAGGTATTTTGGGCCTAATTAAAATTTTGGAAGTTTCGGCCTAAATGAATTTTTTTTTGGGCTTTTATATTTTCAGGTTAATTCAGGTTGGTTTCGTGTCAGAAAATTCAACCTTAATCTAACCCGTTTAACTTTCAGGTCGTGTTCGTGTCGACCCATTTAACTTTTCGTGTCGAAAATCTCAACCCTAACCCGGTTTTTTCAGGTCGTGTTCGTGTCGTGTTATCGTGTCGTGTCAGCTTTTGCCAGCCCTAGCTAAAACAAGCACCTAAGCAATGGCATCAAAAGTTTGATGAGGTTGTGTTGTCAAATGGTTTCAAATTGAATAATTCAGACAAGTGTGTTTATAGCAAATTTGATGACAACAGTAATGGTGTCATGATTTGTCTTTATGTAGATGACATGTTTATATTTGGAACGGCTTTGTCACAAGTTGAGTGGACAAAATCTTTTCTATCTTCACAATTCTCCATGAAAGATTTGGGGGAGGCGGATGTCATCTTAGGTATAAGAGTTAAGAGAGACAATGGAAAATTGATCTTGTCACAGTCTCATTATATTGAGAAAGTGCTCAAGAATTTTAATATTAGTGATTGCTCTCTTGTTTCAACTCCTATGGACCCAAGTGAAAAATTGTTGCCAAATGATGGCAATGTCGTGTCTCAACTTGAGTATGCGAGGGTTATAGGTTGTTTGATGTATGCTATGACGAGTACTAGGCCGGATATCGCATTTGCGGTAGGGAAATTAAGTAGGTATACTAGTAATCCTAGTATGGAACATTAGCAAGCTATTCGTCGAGTGTTAAAGTATTTGAGGAAAACCATGGACTATGGTTTGTCTTACAGTGGATATCCTTCGGTTTTAGAAGGGTATTCGGATGCAAGTTTGATCTCTAATAGAGAAGATCATTCCTCCACAAGTGGATGGGCATTCCTCCTTGGGGAAGGTGCGATATCTTGGGCTTCCAAGAAACAAACTTGCATTGCAGATTCTTCAATGACATCGGAGTTTATAGCTCTGTCATCGGCAAGCAAAGAAGCCGAGTGGTTAAGGAATCTCATGTTGAGATACCTTTGTTGCCAAAACCAATATCACTTATTGCTATACATTGTGATAGTGATGCAGCATTGGCAAGAGCTTATAGTCAAGTGTATAATGGTAAGTCAAGACACATTGGTGTGAGACATAGTTATGTCCAAGGACTTATCAAAGATAGTGCTATCACTGTTGACTATGTAAGAACTAGGTATAATCTAGCGGATTGTTTCACTAAGGCGCTAGCTATATATACGGTAAAGAGGATGGCAATCGGTTTAGGATTGGTGCCATTTGGAAATCACGAGTAAGGGAATCTTAACTTAACGCCCAATAAGACGTTGTGTCTTGAGTTCAATAAGATTAATTTCCTTATTTGTTGATTGAAAGAACTTGTATAATCATCCAAGGTAAAGTTCTTTAAATCTTTGATGGTTTAAGAGGTTGTTTAATCTTAATAGGTCTCTTGACATTGTGCTTTGTCACAGGAGCATACTTTTCTAAGAGATCTACCTATGTAAGTGCGAAGTTTGGCCGCTTCAAGGAGCTAGTGAGGCATAGCTTTGATGTACTTATGAATTGATATGGACACATGGCTAATTAGTGTCAAGTATATATTGAAAATGAGTAGTTAATCTTGTGTATGTAATATTTTCAAGTTTTCATTATGTGTTGCTAATGGTTCAATCGTTTATCAACACCATTTGGATACGAATGCTGGGAATGTGTATTATACTAAGTGGAAGTTCAAGTTTTTGTACACTTTCATTTATGCATGAGGTTGTTTTGTTTTGATGATGTTTGTGCAATAACTATTTTGTATACTATAAATGGGGGAGGATTGTTGGAGATTTAGAGTATAAGGTCAGTTAGCTTCATGATATATTGTTTGAGTTACTTGGTAATGGTGATGTTACTCGAATAATATATGAAATAATATGCTATATGTATTTGCGTTTCGTCGAGAACGTAATGAAGAGCACACGATGGATCAAGGGCGAGGAAATGGTGATGGTCGCACCTCGCGACGTGCTAGAGCTTGCGACTCGCGATGCTCGTCGCGGCTCGCAACGATGTCTCTGACATTGGTTGTTCTTTGCGTTATTTCGCGTATTTTGACGGTTTGTCAAAGTATCGTTTCGGATTTTCTGAAACAGGAAGCATTGTTATAAATATGAGATCTCTCATATGATGAAGGGTGTTGAGAAAACTACTTCTCTCTTTTGCATACAAACTCTAAAGGATCAAAATCAGAAATTCTTCATCTCTACAAAATCTCACAAACTCATTTTCATTGAATAGTGTTCAGAGTAAGCGTGACCACTATTGTTTCTTCTTTGTATCTCGAAGGTAAATTCCGTGAACCCGTGCTTTACGATTAGGGTCGGAATATTACTTTTGGGAAGTGATCCACGCCTAGAAGATTGTTATCTTGTGACCCTTGTTCATGTTTATTTTCCCTAACACTAAGTTAGCCATAAACACATCAAACTGACATAATTAGGAAATAATAGGAAATCCCCAATATTAGTATCACTATTAGGGACTGCCTAATTCTTACACTTTTCATAAAAACCTCTTTTTTCTCAAGTCTATAGTTTCCTCCTAAAGTACTAAGACTTAGGTACTCATCTCATACACACTTACGTGTAAGTGTTTGACTCAAATTCTGTATTTTAGTATATAAATTTAGATAGTAAACATAAGTGTGAAAGCAATGTGGACTATGGCACATCTGTGTCATTTACTGAGTATCCCGAAAACTGAATAGTGGAGACATTTATGTACCTTATCTAAAACTAATTGCTCAGCTAAGCATATCTTTTATTAATTTTATAATGCTAAGTCTATTAGATAAAAATAGAATCCCTAGACAAGATTGGTCTTCCAAATTCCGTCATCGAAGCTGTTTCACATAATAGAATACGGATTGCTAATATATTAGAACACACCTTAAAGAAGGTAGAAAAGCTTTCTGGTTTTCTCGGCTTGCTTGAAAAATCTGATATAATTCATCTTCTCCGTCATTGTTCTTACCCTTCTTTGCATATTTGTCAAGAAAGGCGAGAAATAAGAGTGCGTTAAGAATTTACAAGGACAAAAGTTACAAAAATAAATGGTGAATAATGTAATGTGGTAAAAGTAAAGGTAAAAGGGATTCATAGTTCATAAGAAAACAATTGATGTAAAGATGCCAAATTTCACAACTTGCAATGACATGAATATAACTAAAACAATTACATTTATCTATTATACTTTGAAACAAGGAGCATGAAGTACATGTGTGATCACAATTAGCATTACAATACTTCTCTTACGGGTACGAAGACTGAATGCTAACTAAAACTAGGACAAAAACTAATCAATCGAAATAGATTATATTCAATGCAATTAGTAAACAGGACGATTAAATGTTTTGATAAAAAATAATGTAGCTTATAAATACTTTACAATGAAATCAGACACTTAAAATCCAGTGAGTGTGTGACAAGGCAGCATGCAGTGGGAAGCGAGGTTACGAAATAGAGATGCAGTGCATTGAATATGGGGAGGGAGGTTTGGGTGTTTTCTAATCTTCAGAATAATAAATTCATCAGTAGAACAATCCAGGTCTACTGACTACGCACAAATGAATGCAGGTTATTATGAACCTATGATTCGAACTTTTACGAAATAAAGAACAATTAAATGAAAGTCAAATGTAGTCATCAATTCGACTAAAGGAGAGCGAATTAGGGTTACCTTTTGGATCTGAGAAAGTAAGAATACTACACTACCATAGTCGCTGCCACTGGTGAAGAACAAGGAATGTTTTTTTGAAATAACTTCAAGTTTAGGTTGCATGAAACTCTGCTTCTTCTTAGATGTTAAGGCACAACCAACAACTACTTGCTAAGAAAACCCTAAAGATAATGAATCCGAATTTGAAACTGGATTCATCTCTAAATCACTCATTCTCTTCTCTTCATTGTTGATTTCAGATATCTCTTCGCCTAACCTCACCCCAAAGAGAACTCTAATTTCGTCGAAAAAAACACCAAATTCGAGATGAAAATTAGGGGTTTTTACACACGCGGTTGAGAAGGAAAAAAGAATCGAAAATGAAAATGCAGGAAATAAATGAGAAGAATGATTGAGGGTCGAATTGAGGAGAGAAAATGTGAGCGAGGCGTTGGAGAGAAGGGAGGTGAGATAGGGATTTGAGGGTTTTCAGTAGGTGAAGAACAGTTGTGAGAGAGGGTCGATTTAAGGAGAGAGAATGTGAGGGTGCGGGGGGTTGGAAGAATACCCGGCCCAGAAGCTAGGGGTTGCTTTTTATTTTAAGCCGTTAAATGACTCAACTCGGAGCATTTGACTCATTTTACGTTTTTTTTATTTCGTTATTTTTATAATTCCAAATGCTCCGATTTTATTAAAACCGTAGCATTTGTAATGTAGCAAAAGAGTTTTTTTTTCCACTAGTGATGGAGTGAGAATGGCCTCTCCCCATGCTTAAGCTGCTTATATGTAGGGTTAAATACATTTACATGTCCACATCCAGAATTTCTATACTAAAGTCCTTAATAGGTAATCGGTGTATACTAGAAAAGGTGAATACTGAAAGCATACAGTAGGATTGTAAACTATGGTCAAGTGATAAAGGCACCAGAGTACAACAAACACTACCACCAACAGTAAAACATAAGCTATCATGGAATGTTAGAAGAATAACAGAAAAATGCGAAACAATTACCAACAATTCATCTAAGATTCTAAGTAGCATATTATAAAATTATATTTGCTAAGCTAAGTTTCTAGAGCTTGTTAAACCACTAGTGACAAGCGTGATACTCATTAAAATAAACTATGATTGCCAACAACTGATTTTAAGGATGAAAATAGAACACAAGGGAAATGGAGGGAGACTGGGAGTGATGTACATAGAAATATAGTTTACGTGAGCATTTTTTCTGGTTCAGGTGCCAGAAGGTCACATGTCATAAGTTTTTGGATCTAATGATCAAAAACCTCTCAGTGTTTAGAAAAATGTTACAAGTAATTATTTACTAGAAATGATTAAAAAACATAAGTTAGTTTTTTTTCCCGTACTTGCTTACTATTGGACAATATGGTTTACTACTAGAAATGTTATATAATTTACTTGGGTATTCAAGAAACTTATGTTGGTTAAATCACCTTGATAATCCACTGCACGTCATTTATATCCAGACCTCTTGCTGCTATGTTAGTTGCCACTAATGTCATGAATTTTCCAGATCTAAATCCTTTAAGGGTGACCTGAAATTTCATATATAAAAATTAGTGATGTCCTTGAAAGTTTCACTAAAAAGAATAACCATACGCAGTTCCATTTCATTTATAAATTAATAATTGTCACATAGAGTGTGTTCAAACTAAAGGTTCTGATTCGGCATTATACCCTCCCCCCAAGATTCATTTTTTTTTGCTGCATTGTCCCTATGTTTCCACTGACATGCAAATCTTGGATTCAGAACCATTCCTTCCCAGTAGCTTAGCCTCTAAGTGCTAGATCAATTAAACTGGGAACCTGGGCAGGTCCGCAAGTGAATGAAAATGGCATGTTCTGTAAGTCACTGAGAAAATTTTACAATGACCTCCAGTGATTGTGGAGAATGAAATACTCTATGAATCTAGACCCAAAAGGTTGCATTATAACAATAAATTTGAAACTGACACCACAATATCGCACTATTTTAGGTAAGTACCTTTTTGGGGGACATCCTAATCTAGTAACTTGTAAATATGACAATAATTTCTAGGAGAAAGTATAATATACCAATAAACAATGGTTGATCAAAGCGATCCTCATATAGCTTTTTTGTTTAAGGAGCATGATACCAGAAGAATGTTACGAATTGGTCTAACTAGTAATGAATAGATCAAACATCAAGAGTTTATTAAGTGATATCTCAATAATACCTTAACACGACCAGGTGTTCCCACAACAAGCGATATCTCAACAATACCTTAACACGACCAGGTGTTCCCACAACAATATCAACAACTCTTTTCAAGCTAGTTCTCTGAGAATGGAAGGGTGCTCCGCCATAAACACAACAAGATGGGGTCCAATTAAGTTTCCATAAGATTGGAAATCAGCATACACCTACATACACACCAAGAAATTAAAATAACGAATACAAAAGAAGGAATATATTCAATATGTAACTCCATGTAACAATAATGAGGGAAATCAGAATGGATGCGTTTATGTTGAACATAGTACCTGAGTTGCCAATTCTCTGGTAGGTAAGAGAACCAGCAAACTAGGTAATCTCCCATAGCCACTTTTCTGTAAGGCTTTGGTGCGCCCATTTACTAGAAAAACTTCAATATTGGCAACACAAAAGCAAGTGTCTTACCCTGCATTAGGACAAAGCATTGTAGTTCAACATAAATAAAATGAAATGCATAAATTTTAGGAATGAATAAGAAAATGCTTTATGAACACATGTGCCAAGCAAGCCAGACTTCAAGATACAATGCTGAAAATTTGTCGTGTTGGCTTAAGGAAAAATTATCGCTAGAAACTCATAAACATAGAAAAACTTTCCTGCCACCATTAGTAATTACATTATGTAACATATTAGACAACATCAGCACCATATCTCAATACTATATTAAACTAGATAATGAGCTCTGGCGATGCCCATGTATAAATATTAGTTTACCGTTATGGCCTTATTGATAGAGTAACAAACATCACAGGTTCAAATCAATGAGGGAGAGACGAGAGCATTATTACGACTAGGATATAATACCTTCACAATGTCTTTTAATTATTCCCTTCGTCTCATAATATAGTTTCTTCTAATATCTACGTATACATATATTCAGTTACCAATCCATTTCATAAAACAAAATATTCCAACAATCGATAAATCAAAGTGTTTGCAATGTAGTCCCAGATGAACCCTAAGTTAGGATCGCTCAACCAAAAAAAAAACTAATCCTACTAACTTTGTAAAGGAAAAAAAAACTAAATTTCGCAAACAAACAGAAAATCAAACACCAATATGAAGAACAATGAAAAGAAACCTGGCAGAGTTCCGAATTGAATTTTTACCCATGTGAATTAGAAATCTTGCCATCCTCGTGAAGTTCATCTGGCTAGTTTGCACACGAGCTATAAAATCACAATCATCAATAACAATATCAAAGATCATAGCTTGAATAGGAAACAACCCGAGTATCCCTTTCAAAATCAAAGTACCTTTCAACGGCTTCAAAATACGAAAATTCGAAAGTGAACTAGGGTTTTTCGATTCATCTTCTTCTCGTGCCTCATCCATTAATTTAGGCTTTTTAGGCATCAAATCAACAACAGGTTCAACTAATTCAGGGTTTCTTCTTCTCCTTTTCCCCTTCTTTATCTGTCTTTTTACTGCTCTTGATTTTCTTCTCGGGTTTAGGGTTTCATGCTTCATGCTCTTGATTTTCTTCTCGGATCAATGGTTTCATGCTTTGATTTCTTCGATTGGTTAATGCTTTCTCTCTCTTCGATTAGTCAATTAGATTAAACCCTAGAATTAAAACAAAACCTAAAGGAGTTTGGGAAGTTGATTGAAGAAACAGCGAGGTCTAAGCCTTGTGATTCAACCGATTGAATTGCGGCGGACTTGAGCGAGGAAGGGAGGGACGACGGAGGGAGGGAGCGAAGGACAACGGATGGAGGAACAACGAAGGTTTCAATTCAGAGAGCGGGGGACTAAGGGAGGGAAAACAATAAAGAGAGGGAAGGAGGAGGACTGATAAGGGTTAAAAATTATTTTAGTACCGTAGTACGTACAGGAGCAAAGTTTCGTGAATTGTGAAAGAGGTCCAAATGCTCGGGTTGATTAACCGGAGCATTTATTCACAAATGCTCGGGTTGATTAGTCAACCGGAGCATTTGACATCAAATGCTCCGGTTGGCTAATTAACCCGAGCATTTGCAATTTTTTTTAATTAAAATTTTCACAAATGCTCGGGTTAATAAGTCAACCGGAGCATTTGATAAGTAGCAAAAGCAATTTTTTCCACTAGTGTGAAGGATGCTCCTTATTATCCTATGGACAATACTCAAACCTATTGTCCATGGCATGAATCATGGATGATCATCTTCTCCATCTATAAAAGAGGCATAGTTCTTCATTTCCAAATGCACCACTTCCACTATTTCAATCTTTTCTCTAAATTTTCCTTTCACAAAAATGGTTCTTACTTATGAAGAAGCTAATGAAATGCGGAGTGGGGAGAAATAACAACTCTCGGGGATCACAAGAAACTTGGAGCAACCAAGGCAATCCTTTTCTTCTTCCTGCTTCAATAAGGTGCTTATGCCTTTGCTTTCACTTTCTATTTGTTACGACATGATTCATGCTGCTTCCAATTTTTGGGATGAAACTCGCCATGTCTTCCGCTTTGGAGACCGAGAGATTGTGCCCCATGTCGAAGATGTTGAAGGTTTACTAGGCTTACCATCCAATGGTCCTGTTATCACGCCTAGATCTCCTACCAGAATCTCGGGAGATTTATCAACGATTTTACATCTTCCTGGAAATCTTTATGAAAACTACCTACAATATGGTGAGGTATTTCTTGTCAACTTATTATTGACTTTCCAATTTGGCACTTGGCAATTTTCTAACAATGCCAACTATACGATTGCTAGAGAAAATGCTTGCATTCTTATGATTTTGGGAAGTACCCTCACTAAATGATCTTTAAATACATGCCATGTTCGGTGTCTTTTACTTATTCCTCAAATTGTTGGTGGGGGTCGTCTTGGACCACTTATTTTGGGGGAAATGTTCCTTGGCTTAGATGAACTCAAAAGAAACCCTCAAAGCTTTGTGAAGGGATGTCCATTAGTCCTTCATTTATGGCTATTAGAAAAATTTTCTCTCATGAAACCCCACAAGAGTCTTACTTACAAAACTAGTCATGTTCGGGAGAGTGGCCTTTTTCCATTCTACTATCAACTGAGCAAAAATGGTGGGTGGGAGGATTTTTTCCTACATCAAGACATAAAGTGGGTCACAAGCCACATTGGCATTAGTGCAATTGTTTAATGCAATTCTGGTCGCAGAGGTGTACAATTACCCGGGCTTTGCCAAGTTGCTTTCTATCTTCCATGGAGATGTCTAAGGCAAATTGGTTGGAAGCAAAAGCACATTCCTGCCCTCCAGGTTCTTCCATCTTGTACCACTTATGAGGCTGATATGAGTGGTACTCAGAGAATGCTCACTATATGGCAGGGGGCTAAAATTATATCAGCGCTACCGGAACCTTCCTTTCCATTGATTGATGAAGATTACCTTCAATGGCTTCTAGCCGATATGGTCAAGACAAAGATTCAGATGGAACTACCATGAAGAGAAGAAGGGTTTGAGAGAATTGTCATGTTTATTTTCTATGTTGTGTGTGTTTTTTATTTTTTTTACTCTTTTATTTTTTTAAAGTTTGTAGGAAATGAAGGCTTTATGTCTTTTTATGTATGAATGTATGAAATGAAGTACCCCATTTGGTATGAATAAAAGATCTGCTTGTGAGAATTATCTGCTTGTGAGAAATTCAATGTGAACACAATTTTAAACACGTGCATACTTTAACATTAAATATGACATGCAAATCATAATTAAGTAATCATATGACACATAAACATAACATATAAACCTTAACAATCAAGGACATGTTTCATCATCTTCCTTTTCCTTTTTTTTTTGGTTTTTTCCTTTTTCGTTTTTTTTTCTCTTTTTTTTCTTTTTTTTTTGCATACATCATATGAACATCTTAGAAACTCATGGCATGTTTATTATGAATAACCAGATAGGATACAAAACCCACAAACTGCTTGGTTACTTGATCATGACAATTACAATTACTTTGATGCCTAAGCGTAGTATTTCTTCAACTGATCAAGATTAGTTAAATGGGTGAACTCATTTCCATCAAAATCCATTAGCTTCACTGCTCAAGCTGTGGTGACATGCTTGACCAGGAATGGTCCAGATCAGTTAGGCTTGAATTTCGCTCGAGGATCATGCAACAGAGCTCTATTTTCTTTTAAAACCATATCACCTTCTTGAATGTCTCTATCTCGAACCCTTTTGTTAAATGCACGAGCAATTCTCCATTGATAGAGTTGTATGTTATGCAATGCTTGTAGTCGGCTCTCATCTGCGTATGCAAGCTCATCATAGCGAGTTTCTGCTACGACCCTGAGAGATTGTATCTCCACCTCAACTGGTAGAATTGGCTCCATCCTATAAACCAAAGAATACGGGGTTGTTCCTGTTGGAGTCCTAATTGATATCCTATGTCCCCAAAGGGCATATGGTAGTTTGTCATGCCATTCCCTAGTCTTTTCAGTCATTTTGGCAACCATAGTCTTGATTGTCTTATTGGCTGCTTCCACCGCTCCATTTGTTTGGGGACGATAAGGTGAGGACTGATGATGCTTGATTGCATATTTTTGCAAGAGTGGTCTTCAGATGACCCTCCAATTGTGATCCATTATCAGAGATGATTTCAAAAGGTATGCCATACCGACATATGATGTTGTTAATCACAAATTTCGAGACTTGCTTTACCCCTAGCTTCGAAAATGATGCAGCTTCAACCCACTTCGAAAAGTAATCAATTGCTACAAGAATATACTGATGCCCATTTGAAGCCTTTGGATGAATTTGTCCGATTATGTCTATGCTCCAACTTGAAAACGGCCAAGGAGAAATCATATTATGTAATGACACAGGTGGCACATGATTGAGGTTAGCAAATACTTGACACTCCTTACAGGCGCGGACAAAACTGATGCAATCACGTTCTAGAGTGCTCCAATCAAATCCTGCTCGCAAAATTTTACGAGCCAGCATTCTTCCATTCTTATGGGGTCCACATTCCCCTCCATGAACTTCTTCCATGATGACTTGCTTTTCGCTGTCATTTACGCAGAGTTGTAGAGTACCATCAAACCCTTTGTGATACAGTCTGCCTTTTAGTATGAGAAATGAGCAGCTAGCCTTCTGATGTTTATGCGGTCCTTCTTGCCACTTCCCTCTGGATATCGCATTATTTTCAGAATATTCTTGATATCCTTGTACCATACATCATCATCATCATCTTGTTGAACCAGCGCGGAGACAATTTGTGCTACCGTCACTGTTGGTCCCTTCCTTTCTTCAATTAAAACTGACTGGATCTTTGTACCATTTTCCCATGTTAAATTAACAGCGAGATTGGCTGAAGCATCAGTGAAACTATTTTGCTCTCGAGGAAGATGTTTGAAACTGATGTCATCAAAATAAGGGATCAACTCTTGAAGGTACTCAGTGTAAAGCTGAAGTCTCTCATCTCTAACCCTCCAAATTCCTATTGTTTGATATATGATGAGATTAGAATCTCCATACACAGTGAGATGTCTTAACCCTGCTACCAAGGCGGCCTTTACTCCATATATACAGGCTTCATACTCGGCTGTATTGTTTGTTGTTGGGAAATCCAGCTTGATAACAAATGGAATATGGACTCCATCAGGATCTACTAACAAAACACCTGCTCCATTACCTCTCCTATTAGAAGCTCCATCAAAGTACATGCACCATTGTGGATTATCAATAAAGCATAAGTACTCATCAGGGAATGCATCATCATACTCATCTCCTGACACTGTTCCTTCTGCTAGGGCTTGAGATATGGCTCGTCCTTTAACAGATTTATGGCTGACACATTGAATATCAAACTCAGAAAGCATAGCATGCCATCTTGCCAATCTTTCACTAAGAATGGGTTTTTCAAACAGATACTTGATTGGATCAAGTCTTGAGATCCGATAGGTAGTATAAGCTTGAAGGTGATGCCTCAACTTCTTCGTGGCATAGACCAGGGAGATACATGCTTTTTCCAATGGGGTATATCTTGTCTCATACTCAAGGAATTTTTTGCTGAGATAGTATATGGCAACCTCTTTCTTTGTTCCCTCTTGATATTGGGCTAAGAGAGCTCCCACAACCGTTTCTGTGATGGTAAGGTACAAAATCAGATGTTCTCCTGGTCTAGGTGGCATTAGAACAGGCGGATTTGAAAGGTATTATTTCATAGAATCAAAAGCTTCCTGACATTCTTCATTCCACTCATGGGATGCCCCTTTTCTGAGCAACCAAAATATAGGTTCACATCTCATAGTGAGTTGTGGATGAACCTGCTGATATATTGAATTCTGCCGAGAAATCCTCTTACTTCTTTTCTGTTTTTGGAGGAGGTAGCCCTTGAATAACTTTTACCTTTTTAGAGTCCACTTTGATGCCGTCTTGACTGACAATGAATCCTAACAACTTCCCCGAAATGACGCCAAACACACATTTTTAAGGGTTTAGTCTTAGATTGTACTTCCTAATTCTTTTAAAGAAGGACCTTAGTGCAGGAATATGCCCCTCACGATCTTCACTTGGCACAATCGTATCATCTACATAGACCTCCACTATGTCGTGGATGAGGTCATGAAGGATAGTGGTTGCAGCCTTTTGATATGTGGCTCCGGCATTTTGGAGACCAAAAGACATAACTCGGTAACAGAAGGTGCCCCACGGAGTGATGAAAGATTTCTTTGTCATATCTTCTTGAGCCATGAGTATTTGATCATACCCTGAAAATCCATCCATGAAGGAAAACATTGCATGACCGGTCGTACTATCCACGAGAACATCGATGTGGGGTAGAGGAAAGCAATGTTTTAGTGATGCAACATTCAAATCTCGAAAATCAATGCATACCCGAACTCTCCCAACCTTTTTAGGTACGACCACTATATTGGCGAGCCAACTCGGATGCTTTGCAGCTTGGATGAATTTGGCATCAAGCTGTTTCTGGATTTCTTCTTTCACTTTCAGACTAATCTCTGGTTTCATTCGGCGGAGCTTTTGCTGCTTAGTCTTGCTTTCAAGATGTAACGGAATGCTATGTTCCGCAATCTCTCTATTGACACCAGGCATATCAGCATAAGACCATGCAAACACATCTACATATTCTTTTTAATAATACAATAAACACAGACTGTTCAGTTGGGGAGAGGGATGAACTTATTTTGACTTCTTTTACAGCATTTTCTATACCAATATTAATTACAATGGACTCTTCCATGGGTTTTATATATGTTTCAGTTGTATCAAATGATTCATCATTATTAAATTCAATGTCAGAAATAACATCTTGCATGCAAATGTATGTAGATAAAGGTTCACATTCAATTTCCTCACTATCAGAATCTTCTAACTGGGTATGGAAGGTAGATTGGCTGGAGGATGAGCTATCAGTATGATATCCATCTGAAGGAGGTGAAAAGGTATTTTCATGAGATGGATGTGGAGGATGGTTTTCTAAAAACATTTTAAATTCTATAGGCCCGTCGCCTGACATTCAACACTCCACTTATGTTCAATGCTTTCGCCAAAAGGTATCATCAAAGACACTGGGTCAAAATCCCCTTCCCTATAGGACTCAGAAGCAAAAAGCTTCTTAAGGACTCCATGTTCCAGATTATCCACCCAGTCATTTTCTTTTTTCATGTTTTGTTTTTGGACGAACCAACTTTTGATTAAGTCCAAATTCCTAGCCTCATTGAAGAATATCTCCAATCCCGGTAAAATCGTCTGTTCTTTCCTAATAAGCCAAGATTCTGGAAATTCGTGGTATGGCTCAGTATCTCCTTGTAGGACAAACTGACCATTGAGGGTAGAAGAAGGTTTTTTGGTGTTTTGAGAAGTGTTGCTTGGATCATATCCTAATCCATGTCGGTTTTGCTTGTCTACTACGGGGATTAGTTGTTTCATTCCCCTACCATCATGCCCTAATCAGGCTCCTTGAGTATAACCCATCTTCATCATAATTTGAAATCCTTTGGACAGAGGTTGCATGGCAATCCCTACAGGCGCTATGACCGCATTCGTGGGTAAGGCTGAGGTGTTCGTTTTCTGACGGTAATTGGTCATCCTTAGATAAGGAACAAATTTCTTCTTTTTGGACCTAAAGGTAGAGAAAAAAGTATTAAAAGAAAAGAAGGCTACATATTGCAGAATGCATTGTAGAGTAAAGAAAATTGCTCCTGTGATTACTGACATCTTGAATTATGGTCATATTGCCTGAAATACAATGGTTAATATATTTGAGGCAAACCCGAAGGTTGTGTACATATCCCCATTGCTCCAAGTGTATTTTATGGGGAATCAGACTCAGCGTAGTTCGTTTTTTTTTTTAGAAAGAACTAAAGTTTTTTATTTAATAAAGCAGCTGCACTCATATTGAGCTACCTACGTACCCCAGGTGTTACATAGGTGGAGTAATCTCGTAGTGCAAGTGTAAGTGATAATGGGGATTCAAGCTGCACGTAGTTCTCTGATACTAACAAGCTGAAAGAAGATTTTTTTTTTATGGGCTAACCCCCTACAAAACTTTTACCGAAGACTTTTTCTCTTTCTGGAAGACGATCAAGTAGCTTTGCGGTAGACAAGAGCTACGTTGGTGATTTGCTTGATGCGATAGCTGAGAGCATGACATTGGTTTGTGCCGTGACCATGCAACTGATGATAATGGCAGTACTTGTGAAGATCTGACCCTACGAGACTGGCTCCTGTGCGTCTAGGAAGTGGATGAATCTTACCTTGCTCAACCAGTTTGCTAAAGATATCGACTTGGGATTGTGGTCGCGGTCGTGATGACTAGAGGTGGCAAACGGGTCAAACGGGTCGGGTACGGGTCGGGTCATAATCGGGTCAACTTTGTGTTCGGGTTATGTACGGGTCGGGTCGGTTCGTGCGGGGTAATTTCGGGTCCATTAAATTTCGGGTCGTGTTAGGTCGGGTTTTTATTCTAGCAAATAAATAAAGCACATATAAGACTAATAAAAATAAGTTAAATAGTTAATGGGAAGTGGTTAAGTCATATATAGTATCTCACGATAAATTTTTTCCTTAAATTTGTTTAAAAAATAACTAATATGACAACTTTTCGGGTCGGTTCGGGTCATCATTATCGGGTCAATTCCAGGTCGGTCAATTTGATAGATTCGGGTTCGGTTATATTCGGGTCTGTTTGCTTTCGGGTCGGGTTTGGGTCGTGCCGGGTTATTTCGGGTTTCGGTTCCATTTCGGGTCATGATTTTCGGGTGGAAAACGGGTCTCGGGTCGGGTCAACGGGTACGTGTTTGTTTTGCCGGCTATAGTGATGACACCATCTTTGCAGGTATTTCTTTGTGGGTTGGATTAATGATGCCTCGATCAATCAGGCTTTGCACTTTGTAGTAAAGGTCATGGCATCGATCAGTTTCATGCCCAAATTGACGACAATAAGCGCAGAGTTTGCTCATGTCAGTTCCAGGAAGGGGTAAACAGTGCACATGCGCTGGAACTTGAAGTATACCTTGCCTCCGAAGACGATCATACACCATACTCAATACTCAATGGTTCATCCATCGTAGCATATACCCTTGGATTTGTGTTGGGGGTTTCAAGATCTTCCCCAGGTCATTTTTCTTGCAATTTCAAAGTATCGATGTCGAAACCATGTTGTTCCATGTGGCTGAGGGAGGTGTATTTGATAGTAACCATGTGACGATAATAGAAATCATTCAGGTTTCGCAGCAATATAAGCATGAATTCCCGGTCAGTAACAGGGACATGAAGCTGGGTGCGAATGTAGGCACATCTTGAGCAAAAGTGCGAAAAAGTTTCCAAGCCGCCTTGACGCAAAGTGACTAGCTTGAACTTCTTGACATCAGTTTGTTTATGCTCGAGAGCCCAATTAACAAAGGCTTGGCTAGCATTTTCCCAACTAGCCCTATCTACACAATCTGAAGAATAGTACCAGTCCAGAGTTGGTCCCTCTAAACTCTTGTCAAACAGCATGGGGTAATCTTCCTCTAGTATGCCCTATGGATGCAAGGCATTCACAAATCCACTAAGTGGACAAAAGGATCACCGTTCCCATCAAATTTTTTGAATTGGGGCAATTCACGATAATGATCTTCATGTTGATATCCTGGAAAGAGAATCAGTGATTCAGTGTGAACCTCTCGAATAGGGCATACTACATTAAAGTCCAGGTCAAAATCGTCGGTCCTAGATCTCTTCTTTGAGTCATGATCATCATTGTCTTGAGGATTACCGATGCAGGATTCTTCTGGTGCTTCAATTGACGTATCATGAGTGTCAATGCTTAGAGCTCCCACTTCTTCCTCGTCATCCTCACTATACTCTGGTTATGTTTCTTCAGCGCTTGCATCTGGTGTGGCAGCTGGGACCTCATTCATCCCGAAATTTTCAGGTGCTACTAGAATATAGTGGATAGTGTAACCATCCAACCTAGTGCCCTCCACTTCGTTCAGATACAATACCGATTTTCTGGTATTGGAGATGGTCCTAATTTCTGGATCACCAGAAATAGTCACAGCACCCTGATCAGTGAGAAGCTTTACCTTCTGATGTAGAGTTGAGGCTACTGCTCTATTTTCATGCAGCCATGGTCTTCCTAACAAGAAGTTAAAACAGGCTTGTATGTCAATGACCATGAATTCTACCTTCCTTGCCACGGGACCACATTCAATGAGGAGGCTGATTAAACCTAATACTTCTCTCTTAGCATTATCGTATGCTCTGACCACCTGGTTGGATGGTACTAGATCCTCTTTTGAATACCCAAGCCTTGTTAGCACACGCAGATGGCAAACATTGATTGCGGAGCCATTGTCAATCAACACCCTAGGTATCTCCCATCCATTACACCGTATAGTGATGTGTAATGAATTGTTGTGGTTGATATTGTTAGGGAGATCATTGTCTGTGAACATGAGAGTTCGATCTACCCCATGAATGAGCCCCACCATCTGGTTAGGTGTTATAGAAGAGCTTACAGAGGCTTCATTAAGATGCTTTATAACAGCTGCCCTATGAGGCTGGGAATGCGTTAACAATTTCCAGATGAAAACAGTAGCATTTACTTCTTTCATGCGCTTGATAGCATCATCTTCCTTGTTACTTTCCTCTGTCATTGGCTCTTTGCCCTTTTCCTTCCTTCTCAATACCTCCAAAGGATTTTCATCCTCCAAATGGGATGGTTTAAAATGGCGGCCTTCCCTAGTCAAATGAGAGATATCCACATACTCCTCATCACTAAGATCATCGAGACAGATGGGGCACCGGTATGTATTTGGAGTGGTGGAATGTCCTCCAGTATTTTTCTCCACAATTGTTAAGACCAAAGAGGCATTTTCATCAGCATCAGAGTCCAAAATGAAGAAGGCACCATCATAATCCAAAGTTCCACACATGTCAGAGAATGAATCTTTGTTGAGAGTGAAGATGATGTCTTTACAAGGCATCATTTTGACTTTTTCTTGAGTGGAATAGTCATAGACTATACACTTGTAACCTACGGCTATCAGTGTAATCCCCCATAATTTTAAAGGATTTTATAAATATATTTTAGCATTTATATATTTATATTTTAGTTGAAATGATTTTATTATTTAAAGAAGGTTGACCATTTTCAAAGTCAAATGAAATTATTTTAAGGATTTAAGAAAGCTGTAAATATTTTAATTAGGTATGCTTTGAAAAAGGTTTGAAATACGAATTTGATTTGGAAAAGAAGTCTAAGTGGACTTGAGGAACCCAAATTCTAAGTAGATTAGGAAAGATGAGTTATATTGATGCTAGGAGTTCTAATTTATCAATCCTAGTCGTCATCAAATTCTATTCAAACTCAATCTCCTTTTCCTAAGCCCAAAAGGAACCCTACTTATAAATACCTTAGACCCAATTATTTTACCCTACACAAAAATTATTTTTCTCTCTTCTCTCTCAAAACTCACGGCACTCTTCCTCCTCTTTTACGTGAGTTTGGTTTTTTCTTCCTCTCAAGTTTTTCTTTCTTCTTCTTCAAGTAACGCTTTCTTCTTCGCTAAGAAACGTCACCACCACCGCCAAACACCAGTGCACAGCCGCTGCCGCCGCCGCTGCTCTTCCTTGGCCAGCGCATCATTCCACTTTTCTCTTGTGTTGGTTGAATTCTTTTCTTCTTCCTCAAGTTTCCATTAAAGACTATGTTTTTATGCTTTATTTTAATGTTAATCATGATTATTGATTTTAATTTACTATTTTAATAAATAATCTTGATCCATATATATTATATATTATAAGAATAAAAATTCAGATTTGTTTATTATTGTTAGATTGAAGTTTTAATCATTAAAGCATGGATTTTTAGGGTGTTAATTATTAGAAACCATAGTAGCATGTTGTATACTATGAGATTGATTTAATTTATGATTTTAAGCATGTTTAAGTGGGTTTAAAGAGGGTTTTATGATTTTATAAGTTGCTGGAATTTCAGAAAATATTTTATTTAGGGAGTTTTAAGAATTCTAATTACTAGTATGGTAGTACTATGCAAGGAATTAAAAGTAATTGAAGTTTTGATAGTAAAAACAACTTTTGAATATGTTTAAAGGGGATTTTAAATATTTTAAAGTTGCTGTCTTTTTATTTAAGAGTATTGATTTTAGTTATATTTGATTTCTAGGCGGAGAGTATTCCGTAAGAGACTTTTAAAGGGTTAAAAGTGGTCTGTCGACTAGTTTACACAAGGTACGTACATACTTGTGTGATTATATGATTAGTATCATGATTTAAGGAGGAAAAGGTTGTAGTATCATGTATAGGAACTTTGTAAGTTCATATGTGATTTCTAGTATGATTGATTTCTACATGTTTTATGCCTGTGAGCAAGCATGTTGTTTATTAGATTATTATGAGTAAAGAATTGTCATGTTTGTATGGATTTATTGATGCAAGCATGTGGATGGGAACTTTAATTATTAATTCACATGGGGGAATTAATATGTTATTAAGATTGATTCATGATTATTCATGTGTTCCCTTACAAGTATTATTTTCACTACTTTATGAGGACTGTGGGCCTTATTTGGTAAGTTGATAAGTATGCCTTTTAAAGGTAAGTTTGATTGTTGGCTAGGTTCAACAAATAAGAAAGTTGAGATTAAAAGAAAGTAAGTTTTGGGTTGTAAGTTGTGATCACTTATTAAATCCTAAGATAAAAGAAGTTCAGTGTGAATGTTTGAATTGTATTTCTGTGTTGCTTGTATGTGTGTCATAACAACTAATAATTTGTAAAGAACGTAAAGTGTAACAAGGAAAGTTATAGACTTTAGACTGGTGCACGTCTAGAGTTGGACATTAGGAGTTGGGGTACATGGTGAGCGAGCCATGGCTTTTTACAGGAGATGGATTGATCACCATCCCTTTTTCAGTTAGCAAAGGTTCCTCGATATCGTAGGTCAGTTTCTGGAATACGTGGTAGCTCCCGTATTTCGTCTTCGTAATGAAGGCATTAGTAGATAAGACAACTCAGGTCCAATAACTATTCCAATTGAGTAATAAAAGTTGTTTAGAGTTAGTTCAGTTAAAAGTTGTATGCATAATGTTATATGATTATATTATTATTTATCCGTGACTATAAAACTCTAACTAAAGGATAACCTAGTCCGATCTGCGTCTAAATTCAATCCGATAGCAGCAATAAACACAGAGAACCAATAGACCTGCTAACGTCATACAAGCGATAAACATTCAACAGTTGATTCAATTTCCCCAAGAAATAACCAAGATGATCAGCATCTAAATTACTCCCTAGTTTGCTACCAAATGATAAAAGAATAAAACAATCCGATCCTATTCTTAAATCTAGCATTAGATTAATTACACAATCAAACTAGTAACATTCCTAGCATAATCATGCAAAAACCATTGAAAGCAAGCATAGAAATTAAACCATAATCAAAGGAAATAAATAAATAAGAAAGATCTCACAATAATGCTTGAAGCTCCATATTAATCTCGTTCAAGAACGGTTCAAGCTACAATCGGCATAGCATAAGCCAATCCCATAATTGAAATCTACAAAAACTAAATTAGAAAATAAAAACTAAAAAGAGAAGACAACAAGAGAGGAGTGGAGTTTTGGAAACTCCATCCCCTTGTGGCTGCTGCCCCCTAGGTCTAAAAACAAAGTTTAGTATTTATACTAAGGCTCAAAAGTCAGCCGACATTTAGACCGACCTAGGGGTCGCGAGGTGCGATACAGGTCGCACCGTGCGATGAGCTACTGCCTTCGCAACGAGCTGAAGAACTGGGCCAAACCACGCAGGTCGCGAGGTGCGAGCTTCATGTCGCGAGGTGCGACATTCCTCGCGAGGTGCGAGCTGGCTTGGCGTGCGATGGGCGCTGGGCAGTGAGCTGCTGGGCGATGCTGGCTGGGCAGCTTGGTCGAGGCTGCTGAGCGCTGGGCGAGCGCTGGCTGGGCAGCTTGGTGCTGGGCGTGCGTTGGCTTGCTGCGATGGGTGAGCTTGGCTGTGCGGTGCTTCGACGGTGCTGCTGAGCTGCCGAGCTCTACTGGGTTGGTGATGACGAGCTTGCGGTGATGCGATGCTTAGGCACACGGTGGAGTTCCAAGAGCTCGGAACTTTACAACTTTAACAACAATTAACATACAAAATTCCGAACTTCCGCTAAGGTCTATTTATATGCAAAACTTAACAATTACGAACAAATCCCTTAGCAAAGTGCACCTAAAATACCACAAGAACATCGTATAACTTGAGCGCATCAAATACCCCCACACTTGAACTTTACTCGACCTCGAGTAAACTCAAAATGAGGATCACCAAATGAATCATCGCCCAAGCTATCGAAACCAACCTACACTCCCCATCAACTACATCATCATCATCACATCTTAACAAAATACGCTCAAAACCTAAACGTAAGGGATGATGATTCCCCCACACTTAGATTCAAGCTCACCTGAAATATACAAAGACGCGACAACAATAATAACCAGCAACTCCAACAAGTTTAACCAACAACACCAACGAGAATCAAAATGCCAGCTCACGACACACTAAAGTATCAGCTCTCCCAAACCTCAAAAAGATGATCTAAAACTACTACTACTACAACTAATCTAAACAAGCAAGCCATGGAACAAAGACAAAAAGAAATATACTCCATGCTTACTCCCAAAAACAAACAATCAACCCAAAAGAATGTGAAAGCCAACTTTAAATAGATCTTCACAAAACAAAGGATGAATTCACTAACCCAACCCGAAAACGCTTTCAACCTTATGACACCATCTCCGGCAAATGAGTTTTCAAAGTGTATAATTCTCTCTTAATCTCTCATTTTGCCTAGGAGCCCTTTCGGGTTTTCATCCTAGCTTCTCACATTTTTTTTTATCTCACCATCTTACCCGCTCAATATAAGCCACTTTTTTGCATAAGTTGCCCTTTCGGGTTTTCAACCTATCCGGGCCCCCATTTTTGCCTGAGTCGCCCATCCTTGTGGGTTTTCAACTCAGCGGGTTTCATTTCATCACTTTTTTTTTTTTTTTTTTTTTTTTTATATTTTTTTTTTTTTTTTCATTTTTTTTTTTTTTTTTTTTTTTTCAAATTGAAAGTAATATACACAACATAGATACATGAGTACACGACATAGATACATGAGAATGAGAATACCCTCCCCCCTACTTAAACTACACATTGTCCTCAATGTGTCGACAATTAGAAGAAAAGCAAACTGAAAATGGGGGGAGAAAATCGAAAATCGGGTAAATCGAAGATCGAATGCTCAAAACTCATGACCAAACAATCCGTCAAACTCAAATTTCTTAACAACACCAACTCAAATCTCCTAACTCAACTCACAACCCTCTCCCTCGAATCACTCAAACAAATGACAAGCTCAAAAGTTTTGAATTT
This sequence comes from Beta lomatogona, assembly GCA_947646795.1. Taxonomy (NCBI): domain Eukaryota; kingdom Viridiplantae; phylum Streptophyta; class Magnoliopsida; order Caryophyllales; family Amaranthaceae; genus Beta; species Beta lomatogona. The sequence goes on along the minus strand of CANSNZ010001104.1, from coordinate 284,580 downwards.
GTGAGATTTGCACCTAGCTTAAGAGATCGAAAAGATACATTAACAATCTCAATCCTCTAGTGTACCAACTCCTAGCTATTGAAGTCCTCCCAACGGGTTTTCTTTTGTGGATTTTGGTTACAAGGGAATTAAGATTGGTTGTGGATCTTTTTAGTGTGTGGGCGGTGGGTGAAAGAAAATTTGTTGTGGTGGTGGAAATTTGATGAAAAATAAAGGAAAAGAAAGAAAATAAAGGGGTCTCGGGTTGCCTCCCGAGAAGCGCTGTTGTTTAAAGTCGTTAGCTCGACTTAATACCTTAAGCTTAATCATTGGGTTGTGCTCCATGTGTGACAATGGTGGTTCCATGTCAATCTCCACTTCAAGTACCTGCAAAATTGATTGAGAAGAACTCTTGCAATGCATCGTTAATACCTAGCTTACTACAACATGGTTGAGCATATAACCTCTGATTACATCCCAAACCTAGCATTAAGGCAACAACAAACATCAACTAGTAGTACTCCTAGCTAATCCAAGTCATGACCATTAATATCAATATTTAAAGCTAGACAATAACCAAACAATAAGCCGTCAAAAGCTTCAATCAATCATTCCCAAGATAGTTTAAGCAACAAGTTCCATGCTTCTTGTCCAAAATACGAAAGTGAAATACATAGAGCTCAATGGAAGATGAAAACTAGAAACTCAAACAAAAAGGAAATTCTTTATATGAGTGGCCAATCAAAAACAAAGAGCACAAGCAATACCATCCAAAAATCACACTAAATACAAACAAGTAACACCGTTTCCCCGGCAACGGCGCCAAAATTTGGCGGGCCGCGGGTGCGTCGTCGTGCACCGCCGCCCGGCCAAAGATAAAATTTCTCCTACTCTCTTTTACAATAAACAAGTATAATGGAAGTAGGGGTCGTATCCACAGGGAAATGGGGACGAGTTTAGTACTTAGCGTGATTCGAAACCTAGATTAAGCTAAGGGCCGAGAAACCTAATAATAATTACAAAAGGGGGGTTTCAAGTAGATTATAACTAAACTACAACTAACTAGCATATAAACAAAATGAGAAATCAATTATAGGAAGGATCTTGAATCCGATTAACATACACTTCAATTCATTATCGGTCATTGAACATCCACTCTAATTATTTCCATAATTATCTATTGTCGAGAATCAATCTCGTGTTCTCCTTATTCCTAGTTGAATAGCACGATCAGCGTGACTATAAAACTCTAACTAAAGGATAACCTAGTCCGATCTGCGTCTAAATTCAATCCGATAGCAGCAATAAACACAGAGAACCAATAGACCTGCTAACGTCATACAAGCGATAAACATTCAACAGTTGATTCAATTTCCCCAAGAAATAACCAAGATGATCAGCATCTAAATTACTCCCTAGTTTGCTACCAAATGATAAAAGAATAAAACAATCCGATCCTATTCTTAAATCTAGCATTAGATTAATTACACAATCAAACTAGTAACATTCCTAGCATAATCATGCAAAAACCATTGAAAGCAAGCATAGAAATTAAACCATAATCAAAGGAAATAAATAAATAAGAAAGATCTCACAATAATGCTTGAAGCTCCATATTAATCTCGTTCAAGAACGGTTCAAGCTACAATCGGCATAGCATAAGCCAATCCCATAATTGAAATCTACAAAAACTAAATTAGAAAATAAAAACTAAAAAGAGAAGACAACAAGAGAGGAGTGGAGTTTTGGAAACTCCATCCCCTTGTGGCTGCTGCCCCCTAGGTCTAAAAACAAAGTTTAGTATTTATACTAAGGCTCAAAAGTCAGCCGACATTTAGACCGACCTAGGGGTCGCGAGGTGCGATACAGGTCGCACCGTGCGATAAGCTACTGCCTTCGCAACGAGCTGAAGAACTGGGCCAAACCACGCAGGTCGCGAGGTGCGAGAAATCTCGCGAGGTGCGAGCTTCAGGTCGCGAGGTGCGACATTCCTCGCGAGGTGCGAGCTGGCTTGGCGTGCGATGGGCGCTGGGCAGTGAGCTGCTGGGCGATGCTGGCTGGGCAGCTTGGTCGAGGTTGCTGAGCGCTGGGCGAGCGCTGGCTGGGCAGCTTGGTGCTGGGCGTGCGTTGGCTTGCTGCGATGGGTGAGCTTGGCTGTGCGGTGCTTCGACGGTGCTGCTGAGCTGCCGAGCTCTACTGGGTTGGTGATGACGAGCTTGCGGTGATGCGATGCTTAGGCACACGGTGGAGTTCCAAGAGCTCGGAACTTTACAACTTTAACAACAATTAACATACAAAATTCCGAACTTCCGCTAAGGTCTATTTATATGCAAAACTTAACAATTACGAACAAATCCCTTAGCAAAGTGCACCTAAAATACCACAAGAACATCGTATAACTTGAGCGCATCAAAAAGCTGTGTAGAGTTATTTCAGTTAAAAGTTGTCTGCATAATGTTATATGATTATATTATTATTTATCCCTGCATGTTATTTATTTAGTATCATGTTAGGAAAGTTTATGTATTATTATGTAGTACTCAGCTTTGCTGATTACGTGCTTTGTTTCTGTGTGTTGATCATGGCTTTGCCTTATTGATCCTGTGATGACCCTATTTTGGTGAGCAGATTCTTTAGAGCATTGACATTTACAGGTTCGCAGATGTAGCATCATTGGGAATCTGGGAATGGAGAGCTTGTGTAATTTAGTTTAGTAGGAACATATTATTATAAGTTGGTTTGATAGACATTTATAGAGTGGTTTATTTATGAAGTACTTATTTGTTTATTTATTTATAAAGTTTAGTTTGATGTTTTCCGCTGCAAAATTCTGAATAAGCCGATATGTTATCACACGGGCGATAATACTTGGGTAATTCTCTAAGTTTTATATTATAAAGGTATTTCTGAAAAGAGAGAATTATCGGGGTGTTACAATCAGCATTTCATACATTTGAGGAACTGTCTTGTGGATTAAGTGAACTGGATCGCATCCGACCGAAGCAGCAGAGATGGCATTAATGGCGAATGAGGGTTTATGATTCGGAAGGGGGTTTTTTGTGATGTTAGGCTGAGAGTCATTTGGTTTATTGGAGATGGATCCCAGAGAAAGTTTTCCATCATCCACAAGGTTTTGAATTTGATGCTTTAGAGCCGTGCAGTTATCAAAATTATGCCCCGGGCTTTGATGGTATTCACAGTTTCGATTTGGGTCATAACCAGGGTAAGGATTTATAGGAGGTGGGCGTGGATTCAAGGGTTGAATGAGATTGGCCTTTTTTAACTTTAAGAGAGCTTGGGAATAAGTCATGTTCAAAGGAGTAAAGTTCCTTTGTGGTTGCAACTTAAATGCAGACGATGCGCCAATGGCATGGATCGCATTAGTTGTCTTAGGAGCTGCTGAATCATTGTTTGGGGCTCTTTTGTTATTTCCAAACTTTGCATTATAAGTGGTGCTGCCAGTAGGTTCATCTTTCTTGATGTCTCCCCTTTTCATAGCGTTCTCAAGTAGAGTTCCCGTAGCAATCAAAGCTTTGAAGGTCGGGAAATATTGGTATGCCATATGCTTCTGATAGACAGGAAGAAGGTTTTTCTTAACCATTTGCAGCTGTTCCTCTTCATTAGGCCTACTCATCATTTTGAAATCCTTGTTCCTCCATCGAGTGACGAATGAAGAAAATGTCTCATTGAGGTTTTGAGAAGTGGTCTCCAGATCCCTTCTAGTAACATTAATTTCTTCATTATACTTATATTGGTTTGAGAACTCTATGATTATGTCAGCCCAAGTGGATTTCTTTGCATTTTCAAGGTTGAGGAACCAATGTGCTGCAGCACCATCTAAATATTGTTGAAACAGTTAAGTCATTAAGGATTCTTCCACTCCCCAGGGACTCATTGCCCCTACATACATTTTCAGGAAATTGGTGGGGCTACCGGTCCCATCAAACCTTGTCAGATTAGGCATTTTGAAACCATGGGGTAATCGTGCCTTTGGGAAAAGAGTTAATCCATGAATATCCATCCATGGTTCAGCCTTAGTCATGCCTTTTAAGACTTCTTTAAGCTTGACTACTTCTTCCTCGAGTTTAGTGGGAATTTCTCTCTCATTGTTCAGAGGCTCAAGATGAAAAAGCGAAGCTACTTCCGACTCCGGAGGAGGAGGAGGCATCTGGGCGCTTTGGCGCATTATGCCTAACACAGTTTGCTCAATATTATCCTGTCGGTCAAGCATGGCATGGACAAGTCCTCGGAGCTCAGTCATTGCATTAAGTGGAGGGGTACAGTTCTGTTGGTGCTCGTTGTTCGGAATTTCAGACATGTTGTTGAGACGCGTAGCAGAGAATACAGCTGGTGTAGACAAGGACGACAGTATTACTGACAGAGAACATTCACTATGGTCAGAACTTCGGCGAATAAGCCTAGATCCTGAGCGAGCCCAGGCAGAGTTCCTGTGAAATGAGATAAAAAGTTAACACAGAAGTTTGTCCAGACATTGTTTTTTTTTTCTTTTTTCGCAGGGAATGAAAGAAATGATATATTTTGAAAATTTTCTCTCTCTCTCTTTTTTATCCCAATTTCAGTTATCATTTATTAAAAGGTGTAAAACCTTGACTCTATCATTTGTTTCGAGATTTTTCATTAAATTTCTTTGGCTTGTTATTATTTTTTTAGACTTGAACTTTTATTTACATTTTAGACTGCCACTCTTGGACTCATTTTTTTTGGGATATTTCCTCAGGTACCCTTGAGGTTTGGCGTAATTCCCAAGATAACTCCCTACATTTGGGGAATTCCTCAGATACCCTTGAGGTTTGTGTTTGGGCTCAAGATACCCTTACTATGGATGAAACCCTAACGCCATTAGGTTTTTCGTCCATAGTATCCCCAATTTTCTCTCTGCTCCCATTCCCCCACCCACTGCCAACCCCCTCCCCCAGCCAGCGGCCGACGGCTGGCGACCACCACCCACTCTAGTGCCGGCAACCCTACCCCCTCCCTTCCACATTCCCGATTCCTCACCCCCGGCGTTGGCGCCGGCCAGAACAGCAGCACAACAACACCCTAGGGTGGTTTCGGGGGTGGGTTTAAGGGTTTGGGGAAGCATATCTGGGTGGGGAAAAGGAGGGGGTCGACTCACGATGGGGGACAGGGGAAGGGGGGGCCATTTCCGATTCGGGGAAAGGGGGAGGGGTTGGTGTCGGGGTGGGGTGGGATGGGGGAATTGAAAATGGGGAAAGGGAGGGCTAGGGTGGGGTGTCGAGGGTGGGGGAAAGGGATAGGGTGGGGTCGCCGGCGCCGGCGCCAACGCCGGGGGTGCTGCTGTTCTGGTTGGCGAAGGTAGGGGGTAGGATCGCCGGCACCGGAGTGGGGGTGGTCGTCGCTGGCCGTTAGCCGCTGGCTGGGGGAGGGGAGTTGGCAGTGGGTGATGGAATGGGAGGAGAGTGAAAATTGGGGATACTATGCACGGAAAACCTCACGGCGTTAGGATTCCGTCCATAGTAAGGGTATCTTGAGCCCAAACACAAACCTCAGGGGTATCTGAGGAATTCCCCAAATGTGGGGGGTATCTTGGGAATTACGCCAAACCTAAGGGGTACCTGACCCCTGAGGAAATTTCCCCTTTTTTTTTGGATAATACACAAACATTTTTCAAAATCAATTTGATAATATCCTTCCATTTCCTACTACTATAGAAATAAGAGGAAAAAGGTATAACGAGGTCTGTGTCCTCATATTGGCAAATTATAATGCCCCATAAATCTTTCTTCTATGTAGTGGTCTGCATCTATTGATTGCATCTAAGTGCTGAAACCACAAAAGAAAATATTAAATGCAAAAGGGGCCGCACCCGAAGGTTGCCTACATATCTCCATAAGTGGATTTGGATTTGGGGGAAAAAAAATTCCGGTGATTTTTTTTTTGAATGGAGAATCAGGCCCAACGTAGTTCTGATATATGAAATTTCACATAATTTTTCTTTCTTTTTTTTTTTTTTTTTGCAGCTGCTCTCAAAAATGAGTTGCCTACGTACTCCTTTTAGTACATTACATAGTAGAGAAAGTTAAGATAGATGCATTACAACATTAATTTTTTTTTATCAAACCGCGCGTAGCTCTACCTACAAAGTACAATATAAAAGCAATTAAGCAATTAAGCAATCTTCTCAAACTCTTCAGACTTCAGTTTGCCGGGCGCCAAGCCATATGTTCTCCTGTCTGAAAACGTCTGTTCCACCACTTAGGATTAGACTAATGTGAAGTACTCGGGTTCTTCTCAACCTTTTTCGAGTTCAGTTTGTTAGGCGTCAGGCCATGTATTCTCCTGTTTGAATACGTCTTTTCCACCTCTTAGGATTAGACTAATTTGAAGTACCTGAAATGTACACACTAACAATGTTAGTCAATGACTGATGAATTTTTCTTTATATGTGTCTTTAGCAGGAAATGGAAGAATTTTCCTTATTTTTTCGAAAATGATTATCCCTTTTGATTTTATCTTTTTGACACGGTTTTTTTTTTTGTAGTCAATTCTAAAAGACTAGACTTTTCTTGTTTTAAACTCGTGATTATGACTTGTCATTTTTCATTTTTTTTTTTTTTTTTTTTTTTGGGATTTCATTTTCAAAACAAAATTTTTTAGAAGAAAGTTTTGTTTTTTTTTTAAAAAAAACCACTTTGAATTAATTGAGTTTTTTTTCTTTTTTTTTTTGAAAACAATTACCAATTTGAATGGAAAAGAATTATGAAGTAAATGTGAGTTTTTTTTTAAAAAATGGGTGAGCACACACACATTTGTTTTTACATGACTCTTGTGATAAATAAACAAAAATACTCTTAATATTTTAATAATTATTTCGGCAGCAATTCAGCTACACTTAATGATTACTGAAATATTGACTGACTGAAAACGGACTGAGGAATTTTTTGAAACTTTTTTTTTTTACATCATTCAATAACTGAAGTAAATAAAGGACATTTGAACTTTGATCCTTGTGTCCTAGAAGTTAGCTAAAATGTGATTCTTTTAAGGAGAGATTATGTTAAAGTGGCCTCGAGTCACTTCCATTGTGTCCATCGAGGGTGGACGCTCCTGACAGAGCCGGTCGCAATAGCTCGCAGATGCAGGTTTTATGCCCTTAATTTATTAATTTGTCATTCTAAAATTCTGACCCTTGCCAATAGACAAAGGTATCAGACCTAATAAGAAAATGGTTAAAAAAGTGCACGTGTATGGATCGATAAACTACCAAGCACACGTAATTTTCACATAAGCATGCTATATACAAAAATTAAATTGTGAATAGCCATGATTAGCCTTTTTATTTTATATACACATGGAAAATAACGCATTGTTCAGGTTTAAACCTCTTATACTTCAAATGGAAGTATAGTCCCCAGTGGAGTCGCCAGCCTGTGGTATCCGATTTTTTACTGTCTTAATTAACAGTCTGAATCCCACGAAAGTCTCTCATTGGACTTTGAGTTTTAGAAAACTTGGAAGTCGCCACCCTATTAATATCTGAATAGGGACATATTTATTTAATAAATCATTTTTAAAATCAATTTCAAGAAAAATCATTCAAAACGATGATGACTTCATATGGATGAGGCTTTTTTGAAAATTGGTCTTTCATACCATGAGATAGGGTTCGGGGTTTAGGTTAAGAGGTGCGAACGTCTTGAACTCGTCTCCTCTTCCGTTCTAAAGAACGGGCTCTTACAAAATGCGTTATTTTCCATTTTAAAGTAATCATGGCTATTAAAAAAAGCACATAATTTGCACATATACACATTAACTATAACAACCCATAATTTTGCTCCTAGTTTTTCGCAAGAATTTTCTCAAAAACTATTATTTTTCTCTAAATTAATTATTTTTATTTTATAATTTTGGGAGCCAAAGTATTATTTTTATTTTTATGGCGTGTTAATGTGTTTATTTCATTTATATTTTTAATATAATTTATTAGAATTATTTTTATTATTAAGTATTTTCAAATTTTAGGCGCGATTTAGGAATTAATCGTTTTATCGCGTAGCGGGCTTTTGAAGCATGGATCATTGTTGAGTTGGGCCGAAATTTTTTTTTTTTTTTTTTGGTTTGATGGGCTTGACAGCCGGCCAAGTTGAAGGAGAAGGAGAGCCTTCTCTTCTTTCTTTTCTTTTTATTTTTCTTGTGACCCTTTGATGCCTTGTAACTCCCATAACCCCCTAATGATTCCTCCTAATTAAACCTCTTTAAACCCACCTTTATCACTTCAATTTCTGATAAAAAAAAAATCAGAACTTCTTGCTGCCATTCTCTAAGACTTTCGGCCATCATCACCATCCTCAATCTCTCAAAATTTTTCATTTCTACTTCTTGTTAATTGTTCGTATATTGTTCTTGTTGCCTTTTTCTTATACTTGGTGCTTGGGATTTGAAGAAGGAGAGGATCACAAGCCTATTTTGGGATTTTCCAGAAGTTTTCAGCTCGCCTCCGACGATCCAAGTAACTAGTTGTTATCTTAGAACCATAGTGATTAGGGTATTATTCGGTATTAGATTACTACGCTAGGAATTATTTAAAATACTTTTTGAATGAAACTTTTGATGAAATTTGACATGAATATACTTGATACATGCTATGTTAATACTGTGTAGAGAAAAATAATTTTCGCATGATTTTTAGTATTTATTTGATTAAATTGGTGTTTTGTGCGTTTTTGGCTAAATTGCATGATAATTATGGAACGACTGTTAAAATTGATGAAATTATTTTTCTTAGATCATTTTACATGCGTAGTATGTATTCCATGCCTTAGAATAATTTTTTCCTACTTTTTACTATTTTATTTAATTGATATATCTGTTTTTGTAATTTCTGTTCTGTCAGTATATAAATCATGAAAATTTATTGTAGAGGCGGAAAAATTAATTTATTTGAATATTATGTATTTCCGTGAGTTTTTACATGTTATTTAAATTTTTGGTAATTTTTGGGCATCTGTTTATATTTTTAGTTATTATAATGTCTTATTTGAGGAATCTGTATATTAACTGTTAAAAATATTTTAGAGTCCGAAAATTATAAATAAAATTTTTATCATGTCATTAGAGCCATTAGGGTCGTATGATAATTTTTGTATGATTTTACTGCTCGAAATTATTAGTTTAATAATTATTATGGTGTTTTTGTTGTGAAATTGAGGATACACTTTTAAATTATTTGAGGGCCTGTAAATCAGAGATAATTCATAATTTATTATATTCTGGGTTTCTGATTTTCAGTAGTATACAGTATGTATCATTGGGTAACCACATGTTTATGTTTGATTTATGGAAGAAAATGATTAATTGTTACTACTCTTTTAATGAATATGATTTAGAGTTATTTGGTGATGTATTTTTAATTGAGTTGTGGTTGCTGTAAAAACCAGTATATTATCATTGATGATGTTTGGAGATGTTCAAGTGTTATTATGAGAGATATTTGTTGAAAATTTATAAGTGATTTATTTTGAGGAATTATGAAGAACTGTTTTGATGAACTATGGGTTTAAGGCCGGGTGGCATCCCTTTTTGATGAATATTTTAGATGAATGATACCTGGATTATATGCATGTGTGTTTTGAGATAAGAATATCCGGTGGGATAGATGTAGTCCCCGGTGAAGAACATGCCAACCACCCGGTTTGCGAACTAGGGGTACACCCGGGTTAATTGTTGTCGTCCGAGAGTCGGGGAGTTCTCGTGTTCTACCCCCGCATCGGGAGTTTGGCCATTCTTAGACACGGGCAAGGGGGAACGTAAGCCCATAGACTGACCTGGAGATTGCGATCTGACAAACCTTAGGAAGTGATTTGCGAATCACTGGCGTTCGGTTTCTAACTCAATAACTTGTTGAATTCTTGATTTATCATTATTTATATATATTAGAATTATGTCACTCACTCTATCATGTTTACTTATTGTTGATGATCACTTGTTTCATCTATGAGCTTTATGATTTCTATGTGCATGCTATTGATGTAATGATTGCATGTTATTCCTTTCTTAATAATCTTCTTCTGAATCGTGCTTTGATTGCTATTGTTCTGGGAGAACTGCTAGTTACTCCCCACTGACTGTGGAATTATTTAATATATCCTTGCAGATGGAAATGATTGCTAGGCTTGTGACTGCTTGGGCTAGCAGAGTGAGAGTTTGTAGTGAGAAGAAGCTCCTAGTACTGTTTTTGGTAGATGAACTCTATATAGGCCATAGAGAGACTTACTTTTGGATAGCCTTCAAGGACATTTAGCTTAATTTAAGTTTTCTTGGGAGACTTGCATGTCTCATAGTATTTGGTTTTGATAATTTGTTACCATTTGGGATATTTCTTTATTTTAGAATTATGATGTTTACACGGATATTAATTCTCTTTTGAAGTTATGAAACTTTGAGTTTGAGGAATTATCTTTATTTATTGTTTTAGAGTAGCATAACCGTCCCGACGTTATTTCCGCTAACGTCATTTTAGTAGTTCTTGATTAGATATTGTTTAGAATCTTAGTAGTAGAAGGACGGGGTGTTACAGTTGGTATCAGAGCAAAGTTACCCGAGACCCTTACTTAGCCACTAAGAAACTCCCGGGAAATGTATAGTTGAAGTAACTAGGGTCATTAGAATCTTTGGCTTCAAGAAAAGTAGTGGTGAGAGGGTCACTTGGGTAGGAAACCACGGGAAAATATTTTTCTTATTTTGATGTGATAAGTTGTTAATTTACAACTAATAACGTGTTCAGTAACGAATGTTTAACTTGTGTTTGTAGAATGTCGCCTCGAGGTTTGACTAGTGCTAGAAAGGAGGCTGCCCGAAAGAGGCGCCAAGCACTTGAGAACGCCATCATAGCTATGGCTAATCGGTATTCTGCTCCGCCTAGTGGGCAATCCATCTTTGATCGATTTGACCGTCACCGTCCGCCTACTTTTGACGGGACTTCTGATCCTGTTGTGCTTGAAGGGTGGATAAGAGAGATGGAGAAGCTGTTTGCTGCTACTGGATGCCCTGCTGCTGAAATGGTTCCTATTGGTACCTACTATCTGAAGATGGAAGCTGACAACTAGTGGAGTACTGTTCGTGCAAGCTGCATGGCTACACCGGGATTTGGATGGGATGAGTTTCGTGTGAAGCTGAAGGACAGGTTTTATCCTGATGAGCTCCGTTGGCAGAAGCAGGAAGAGTTCTTAACTCTGTCTCGGGGTACTCTGAGTGTGCAGGAGTACACTGATAAATTCACCGAGCTGTCCAGGTTTGCTACCACAGTTGTACCTACTGAAGCTGAGCGGGTAAAAAGGTACATCAAGAAAATGGACCCTAGGGTGAGGACACATGTTCTGAGTTCGGGAGCTTCGACTTTCCAGGGAGCCTATGAGATAGCTCTGAGTATTCATGCCTCTTTGAAAGAGGAAGATTCTGCTAAGGCTGCTGCTGCTAAGAAGCCTGCTGCTACCTATGTTCAGTTCTCGGCTAAGAAGTCGAGGTATGAGCCGTCTGGTCGAGGGGGTTATCAACAGGGTTCTGGATCTGGATATCGTCCGAGTTTTGATCCGAGCAAGTGTCGAATCTGTGGTAAGGCTGCTCATCCAGGGAAGAACTGTGATGGATCGACTGTCGTCTGTTTCTATTGCAAGGAAGTGGGGCACAAGTCATTCCAGTGTTCTAAGAATCCTAGAGCTCCGTCTTTTTCTGCTGGTCCTGCTAAGCCAGTTGGTTCTTCTGCTCCTCCGAAGAACAAGATTTATGTGATGCCGCAAGCTGAAGCCGGTGTCCATCCTGATGTCATCTCTGGTACTTTTCTTCTAAATAATACTCCTGCTTTTGTTCTGTTCGATACTGGTGCTACAGTGTCTTTTGTTGCTAGTTCCTTTGTTCGAAAAGCTAATCTTTCCTCTAGATCTCCTATTAAGTCCCTTATTTCTCTTCCGTCTGGTGAGAATTATCCCTGTCATTCTGAGTTTAAGGGCGTGCCTGTCAGTATTCTGGGTTCTGAGTTCTGAGTTGCCAGCCGATCTTAAGGAGTTTCCTATGTCAGAGTTTGATGTGATCCTTGGAATAGATTGGTTATCGAAGTATCATGCCTGCATTTAGTACCGTGATCAGAAGGTGGTGCTCCGAAATTCTAAGGGAAAAAGGATTTCTTATTCTGGTGTTGCAGTGAAGAAGGGTGTTAAGTGGGTTTTCGTTCTGAGAATGCGGAAGATGCGTCAAAAAGGTGATGTGGTATACCTTTGCATGGTGAAGGATTTGTCATCCGAACATCAGCTCGAGAGTATTCCGGTAGTTCGGGATTATCCCGATGTATTTCTGAAGAAGGTTGCCGCTTATTCCTCCCGAAAGAGATGTGGAGTTACGCATTGATTTAGTACCGGCATCGCTCCTATAGCCAAGACTCCGTATAGAATGGCGTCGTCTGAATTGCAAGAGTTGAAGACTCAGTTGCAAGAGTTGATAGATAAAGGCTTCATAAGGCCTAGTGTGTCTCCTTGGGGTGCTCCTGTTCTGTTTGTCAAGAAGAAAGACGGGAGTATGCGTCTGTGCATCGATTACCGTGAGCTGAATAAGGCAACGATCAAGAACAAATATCCGTTGCCTCGCATTGAAGATTTGTTTGATCAGTTAAAAGGTGCTGGGGTATTTTCCAAGATCGATCTGAGATCCGGATATCATCAAATTCCCGTGAAGAAGGAGGATATTCCGAAGACTGCTTTTCGCACCAGGTATGGGCACTATGAATTTGAAGTGATGCCATTTGGTCTCATGAATGCTCCTGCGATTTTCATGGATCAAATGAATCGTTCTTTCCACGAGTACTTGGATACTTGTGTAGTCGTGTTTATCGATGATATTCTCATTTACTCTAAGGATGAGAAGGAGCATGAGAAGCATTTGACACTGGTGTTGGATGTTCTGCGCAAGCAAAAGTGGTTCGCAAAGCTGTCTAAGTGCGAGTTCTGGCTGAAGGAAGTTGCTTTTCTAGGGCATGTAATCAGCAAGGAAGGAGTCAAGGTGGATCCCGCTAAGATCAAGGCTGTTGTCGAGTGGGAGAGTCCTAAGAATGTGACCGAGATTCGGAGTTTTCTGGGTCTGGCCGGTTATTATAGGAGGTTCGTTCAAAATTTCTCCAAGATAGCTCAACCTCTGACTCGCTTGATGCGCAAGGACTGCAAGTTCATCTGGTCTGAGGATTGTGAAGGGGCATTTCTGAAGCTGAAAGAGAGTTCGACCTCTGCTCCTGTTCTTACCTTGCCATCTGAGGGCGTTGGGTATGAAGTGTTCAGTGATGCATCGAAGAATGGTCTGGGTTGTGTTTTGATGCAGCAAGGGAAAGTGATAGCCTATGGTTCGAGGCAGTTGAAGGTGCATGAGAGGAATTACCCGACCCATGATCTGGAGTTAGCGGCTGTGGTGTTTGCACTAAAGATATGGCGACACTATCTTTATGGTGTTCCGTGTAAGGTGTATACTGACCACAAGAGCCTGAAGTACATCTTCACTCAGCGTGATCTTAATATGAGGCAGAGAAGGTGGCTTGAATTGATCAAGGATTATGATCTGACCCTGGATTACCAAGAGGGTAAGGCGAATAAAGTAGCGGATGCTCTGAGTCGCAAGAGTAAGCATTCATTAAACGCTGCTATGGTGGTGCCTCGTGAATTGTGTGAAGAGTTTCGCAAGCTTGATATCGAGGTTGTTCCTCAGGGTTATGTGTCTGCGTTGTTGGGTTCCATGAGTGCTGAGCCTGAGTTGTTCCAGGAGTTAAGAAGCAAGCAAAAAGGTGATCCGAAGCTGGAGAAGATCCGTGAAGCAAAGATGCAAGGTCGTGCAGAGAATTTTGAGATCTATGCTGATGATAGGATGAGGTTTTTGGGACGTTGGTGTGTGCCCAATGATGGTGAGCTTAAGAGAAAGATTCTCGAGGAAGCTCATAGTACTTCTTATTCCGTTCATCCTGGGGGTGACAAGCTTTATAAGGATCTGAAGGCTAATTTTTGTTGGCCTGGTATGAAAAGAGAGATTGTCGAGTTTGTAGCTAGGTGTTTGGTCTGTTAGAAGGTGAAAATTGAGCATCAAAGGCTTGGTGGTTTGTTGCAACCTTTGCCTATTCCTGCTTGGAAGTTCGACTCGATCTCGATGGATTTCGTGATGGGTTTGCCTAGAGCTGCTGGTGGGTTGAATGCTATGTGGGTGATTGTGGATCGGTTGACTAAAGTGGCTCGTTTTATTGCGATGAAGAACACTTGGTCTATGGAAGAGTTAGCTGAAGCTTATGCTAATGAGATCATTCGTCTTCATGGGGTTCCCAAAGACATTGTCTCTGACCGTGATCCGCGATTCCTATCCCATTTCTGGATTGCTATGCAAGAGGCTTTTGGTTCGAAGTTGAAGCTGAGTACTGCATTTCATGCAGCTACCGATGGTCAAACTGAGAGAACTATTCAGACCTTGGAAGATATGCTTCGTGCTTGTGCCTTGGAATTTCATCAGTCTTGGGTTAAGTCTCTTAGCTTGGTGGAGTTTTCTTATAACAACAGTTATCAAGCTAGTATCCAAATGGCTCCGTATGAGGCTCTCTATGGAAGGAAGTGTCGTAGTCCTACTTGTTGGAGCGACATCAGTGACTCATTGATTTTGGGCCCGGAGTTAATTCAGGATACAGTTGAGCAGGTGAAAGTAATTCAAGCGAAGATGAAGGCTGCTCAAGATAGGCAGAAGTCGTATGCTGATTTGCGTCGGAAACCTATTTCTTTTGAGGTGGAGGATAAGGTGCTCTTAAAGGTTTCTCCTATGAAGGGAGTGATGCGGTTTGGTCAAAAGGGCAAGTTGAGTCCGAAGTTCGTAGGTCCCTATGAGATTCTTGAAAGGATCGGGGAGGTTGCGTATCGTTTGGCTTTGCCGCTAGAGCTGTCGAAGGTTCATGATGTGTTTCATGTGTCGCAGTTACGCAAGTATCGTAGTGATCCTTCGCATGTGATCCCTGTTGAATCGGTGTCAGTTGAGCCGAATCTGACTTTTGAAGAGCGACCTGTTCGTATATTGGACCGTCAGAACCGTGCTCTTAGAAGGAAGGTGATTCCCTTGGTTAAAGTACTTTGGAGAAGTCAAAAGTACGAAGAAGCTACTTGGGAAACCGAAGAGTCGATGCGACTGAAATACCCGGAACTATTCGTTTCAGGTACTATTTGTATTCTTGTCTTGTTTGTGTGTTTTCGAAGTTTCGAGGACGAAACTTTATTTAAGGAGGGGAGATTGTAACAACCCATAATTTTGCTCCTAGTTTTTCGCAAGAATTTTCTCAAAAACTATTATTTTTCTCTAAATTAATTATTTTTATTTTATAATTTTGGGAGCCGAATTATTATTTTTATTTTTATGGCGTGTTAATGTGTTTATTTCATTTATATTTTTAATATAATTTATTAGAATTATTTTTATTATTAAGTATTTTCAAAGTTTAGGCGCGATTTAGGAATTAATCGTTTTATCGCGTAGCGGGCTTTTGAAGCATGGATCATTGTTGAGTTGGGCCGAAATATTTTTTTTTTGGTTTGATGGGCTTGACAGCCGGCCAAGTTGAAGGAGAAGGAGAGCCTTCTCTTCTTTCTTTTCTTTTTATTTTTCTTGTGACCCTTTGATGACTTGTAAGTCCCATAACCCCCTAATGATTCCTCCTAATTAAACCTCTTTAAACCCACCTTTATCACTTCAATTTCTGATAAAAAAAAAATCAGAACTTATTGCTGCCATTCTCTAAGACTTTCGGCCATCATCACCATCCTCAATCTCTCAAAATTTTTCATTTCTACTTCTTGTTAATTGTTCGTGAATTGTTCTTGTTGCCTTTTTCTTATACTTGGTGCTTGGGATTTGAAGAAGGAGAGGATCACACGCCTATTTTGGAATTTTCCAGAAGTTTTCAGCTCGCCTCCGACGATCCAGGTAACTAGTTGTTATCTTAGAACCATAGTGATTAGGGTATTATTCGGTATTAGATTACTACGCTAGGAATTATTTAAAATACTTTTTGAATGAAACTTTTGATGAAATTTGACATGAATATACTTGATACATGCTATGTTAATACTGTATAGAGAAAAATAATTTTCGCATGATTTTTAGTATTTATTTGATTAAATTGGTGTTTTGTGCGTTTTTGGCTAAATTGCATGATAATTATGGCACGACTGTTAAAATTGATGAAATTATTTTTCTTAGATCATTTTACATGCGTAGTATGTATTCCATGCCTTAGAATAATTTTTTCCTACTTTTTACTATTTTATTTAATTGATATATCTGTTTTTGTAATTTCTGTTCTGTCAGTATATAAATCATGAAAAAATTTTGTAGAGGCGGAAAAATTAATTTATTTGAATATTATGTATTTCCGTGAGTCTTTACATGTTATGTAAATTTTTGGTAATTTTTGGGCATCTTTTTATATTTTTAGTTATTATAATGGCTTATTTGAGGAATCTGTATATTAACTTTTAAAAATACTTTTAGAGTCCTAAAATTATAAATAAAAATTGTATCATGTCAGTAGAGCCATTAGGATCGTATGATAATTTTTGTATGATTTTACTGCTCGAAATTATTAGTTTAATAATTATTATGGTGTTTTTATTGTGAAATTGAGGATACACTTTTAAATTGTTTGAGGGCTTCTAAATCAGAAATAATTCATAATTTATTATATTCTGGGTTGCTGATTTTCAGTAGTATACAGTATGTATCATTGGGTAACCACATGTTTATGTTTGATTTATGGAAGAAAATGATTAATTGTTACTACTCTTTTAATGAATATGATTTAGAGTTATTTGGTGATGTATTTTTAATTGAGTTGTGGTTGCTGTAAAAACCAGTATATTATCATTGATGATGTTTGGAGATGTTCAAGTGTTATTATGAGAGATATTTGTTGAAAATTTATAAGTGATTTATTTTGAGGAATTATGAAGAACTGTTTTGATGAACTGTGGGTTTAAGGCCGGGTGGCATCCCTTTTTGATGAATATTTTAGATGAATGATACCTGGATTATATGCATGTGTGTTTTGAGATAAGAATATCCGGTGGGATAGATGTAGTCCCCGGTGAAGAACATGCCAACCACCTGGTTTGCGAACTAGGGGTACACCTGGGTTAATTGTTGTCGTCCGAGAGTCAGGGAGTTCTGCGTGTTCTACCCTGCATCGGGAGTTTGGCCATTCTTAGACACAGGCAGTGGGGAACGTAAGCCCATAGACTGACCTGGAGATTGCGATCTGACAAACCTTAGGAAGTGATTTGCGAATCACTGGCGTTCGGTTTCTGACTCAATAACTTGTTGAATTCTTGATTTATCATTATTTATATATATTAGAATTATGTCACTCACTCTATCATGTTTACTTATTGTTGATGATCACTTGTTTCATCTATGAGCTTTATGATTTCTATGTGCATGCTATTGATGTAATGATTGCATGTTATTCCTTTCTTAATAATCTTCTTCTGAATCGTGCTTTGATTGCTATTGTTCTGGGAGAACTGCTAGTTACTCCCCACTGACTGTGGAATTATTTAATATATCCTTGCAGATGGAAATGATTGCTAGGCTTGTGACTGCTTGGGCTAGCAGAGTGAGAGTTTGTAGTGAGAAGAAGCTCCTAGTACTGTTTTTGGTAGATGAACTCTATATAGGCCATAGAGAGACTTACTTTTGGATAGCCTTCAAGGACATTTAGCTTAATTTAAGTTTTCTTGGGAGACTTGCATGTCTCATAGTATTTGGTTTTGATAATTTGTTACCATTTGGGATATTTCTTTATTTTAGAATTATGATGTTTACTCGGATATTAATTCTCTTTTGAAGTTATGAAACTTTGAGTTTGAGGAATTATCTTTATTTATTGTTTTAGAGTAGCATAACCGTCCCGACGTTATTTCCGCTAACGTCATTTTAGTAGTTCTTGATTAGATATTGTTTAGAATCTTAGTAATAGAAGGACGGGGTGTTACATTAACCATTTTTATTTAGGACCAATATATCATTTGTACATGGTAGGTTTGAGCACTGAAGTTGCACTACGTACCAATCATTGCGGGATTGGAATCTACTCATGGATCAAAACCGTCGTAGTTCGAGCTTATGTCTCACCCTAAATGGCCAATTCCACTGGGGAAAGAAGAGGGGGAAATAGATTATGAATAATTCACTTTTAGAATTAAACAAATCTATTTAAAATGAGGTAATCACTCCAATTAGTGATTAAAATGGGGTTATGATAATCACTTTAATTAGTGATTAAATATGAAGGATTAGGATAACCACCTTAATTAGTGATTAATAAGGAAGGATAATTAGTGATTATTCAAAGAAAGATAATCACCTTGATTAGTGATTAACAATGAAAATTAGGAAATAATCACCCTAATTGATGATTGTTGAGGTTTAAGATAATCACTCTCATTAGTGATTAAATATGATGAAAGATTAAGCAAATCACCCTTATTGGTGGTTAACCAAGTTTTAAGATAACCACCCTAATTAGTAATTACATGAGAAAAATAATCGTCCTAATTAACGATTATTAGGGTTTAAGATAATCACTCTAATCAGTGATTAAATGAGATTGAAGATAATCACCCTAAATAGTGATTAAAAGAAGTTTGAGTTAACCGCTCTAATTAGCGATTAATCGAGGATTGAAATAACCACCTTAATAGTGACCATGTTTATGATTTTCGAGAGGTCATAGAAGGTTTGCTTCCTAATTGAAGGCTTTTGAGAAATAATCTTAATTGAAGATTGAATTTGAGATTGAATTTGGAGATTTGTGTTTGGCTAATTGGAATTTGGCCATTTAAAGTGAGACACGTGAAACGGCCTAAAATCAATTCGGAGATCATAATTACCAATCTAATTATGTCAAATTATATGATTAATCCATTTGAATATGGAGAACACATTTTTAAAATGTAAGATGGATCATCATACAATTTAACTTAGTTAGATTTGCAATTTTTCCTCTTAATTGAGATTGGGTCATTTGATTCATATACTATGATATATTGGCCCAACATGCAATATTTGTAACATTGGTTGCTCATTTTATTAAAAAGAGTTGTGGAATTATTTATGAAAATTATGCATAAACATCTCCATGTTTTTTATTAATTGAGTGATGCAATAACTGTTTACAAAGAATCATTATTACAACAAAATGTACAAAATCTATGATCTATACAAATCTTCAATCTTGATCTTCACCATGATGCTCCTTGATCTTCATTTCCTTGAATGGGCTTTGGAATTCATGTTTATTTGTGAATTTGTGAAAGTTAAATATTAATTAACTTCTTTGATTTTGATTTTTTTATGCAATTTTTATTGATTTTTATTTATATGATAAAATGAGTCATTTTAAGATAAACTTAAAAATTCATGATTTTTTATTCACATTTTCGTATGAAAAGAAAACATTTTTTTTCCTATAAAAGTTGAGTTAATCACTTTATTTCATTTTCAGATTGCCTTTTTATTCTTGTACTGAATTACAAAAATCATAACTTTCTGTACAAAGTGTTAAACTGAGCATATGATACATCTATGGATATATCAGTGAGTTTTTTATATTGTATCAAAATTTAACAAATTTTTAGTGACCACTTGAATTATGGTGAATTTTATGTCAAAACTGGTCAAAACAGGACCTTTATTTAATTTGTTCGTAAAGAACTAACAAATTGAACTTATTTTGAAGTGAAACTTGGTATGAACATTCTAGGCACTTTGAGAGACTAGACTGGAAATTTTACTTGAATTGGACGTTTGTAGGACCATTTTTATTTATTTCTTAACTGAAGAGAAAATCAGTATTCTAAAATTTAGTGATTTACATGAATGATTTTTTAAAAATGATGTAGAATTGTATAAAATTCATATGATCATGATTTTTATATTTTTGAAAAGCTACTAATGTTTTCTTCAAACTTGATGTTTTTAGTTTTATCTAAATGATTTTTTTTTATTGAAAGAACAATCCTAGGTGGTATTGGACAAAATCAGTTTGGCACAACAAAGTTGTATGATTTTTAATTATTTACACAAAATTCGTTTTTTAGAAATTCGAAAACCCAGTTGCTGGAAACATCTTGCACTTCATAGGAAAAATATTAAAGCCTATGAACTAATTATTTAATGCAGACGAAAAAAATGAAATAAGATAGGAAAGTAAAACTGACTATAATTACAACATCACATTTTCTTTTTATGGAGATGTTTTTGCATAACTTATCTTGAATTTTTTTATGAAATCATTTTTGGTGATGAATAACAACTTGATTAAGGAAAATCACATAATCACATTGTTTCCTAAGAGTCACCCCATTAGAGGTGACTATTCTAGGTGGGGTGATTTAAGGTTGGGAACCTATTAGGATTTCCACATACCCAAATCACTCTAAAGATTAAAAAAATGATAAGAAGAAAACAAGGAGAAAGTTAGTAGATGATTAAGAAGATAATCAAAAAATAATAACACCTTCAACTTTACCTTGCTAGCTCAATGATGCAATTCTTTTTTGCAAATTTTTCTACTTTTTTTTTGTGATTTTCTTAATTTCTAGGTGAGTTTCTAAATCTTGTTAATTACTAACTTAAACCTTTTTTTGTGTTTTTCTTCATTTGATGAACTTCTTTACTTACTAATTATCTTACTAACTTTTTCTTTCTTTTCTTAAGTGTGATTTCTTTAGAGGAAAGGAGTAGAGAAGATGAGAGAATTAGTGAAGTTAAATTGAACTCTTTTCAACTTGGTTTTGAAGTGAAAAGAGGAGGGTATTTATAGAGAAATGAGGGAAGTGAACTAGGGTTTCAAAGAGGTAGAAAATCAGACTTTTCACCCTAATGACATCACTCTAATGACCTCACCCTAACGACATCATCAAATCTCTTTGGAAATACAAATATTCTTATTCTCACATCTTTTCATGATTCTTATTCTTTAACTAATGGATAAAGGATGGGTTTAGTGGATAAATTTTATCCAATGAACAATAATGACTTGACCATCAAGAAAACTGATTAGTACAGGTTTTGGGATACGACTAAAATCCCGACGCTTAATCGCGACTCGCTTTTTTTATTTTTTTTTCGAAAGACTAACTTGAGTAAATTAAAGAAAATTCGTTAAATTAATAAAGACGAGCATGATTATATTATGAATCATTTTATTAAAACGGTGGTTGTAGTTATTGACTACGACTCACGAAAATTATACTTTTAAGCCGAAACTATCTGACTAATACGCAAAAATGGAAAATCGTGTGGCGGAATGAAACTCGTGCTCCGGCGCTCGTGCTCCGGGACGCGCGCTCCACGATGCATGACGATTTTGTTATTTTTATTTTTCAAAACATTTACTTATCCGAAAAAGGGGTTCGAAATTTGGTGTCTACAACATTATATCTTCATTTAACTGCTAATTTTTTTTACTTTTTATATAATTCAACCGATCTCTAGTTTTTTCATGAATTATCAGTAAAATTTGAAACAAAAAAATAAAGATCCATACCTTCAAGTTTTTGTTGTATTTAGTATTTTAGTTTCTGGGAATTTGGGGAAGTAGAAACCAGAAGATATTAGGAGGTTAGGAGCAAGGGAAGACGAAAAAACCAAGGAAATTTGGGGAATTTTGCTTTTGTTTCTTCGTTTGTCAATCTCGGCGTCTCGGCTCTTCGACAGTTTGTGCGTCAACCGAATTGACGTCTTGAGTCTCTTAACAATTTGGCGAAGGTCGAAGAAAGTAGAGACAAAGTAAATTCTAAATCTTTACACTACCAGTTATTCAATTTGGTTTATTATATTAATCAGTTTTTTTCTTTAATATATCAGTTTGATATTGCTAGTCACTTAGTCAATAGTCAGTAGCCTAATTGCGAGTGACAAAGGAGATGAAAATTGACGGGTAACTCTAACCCACCAACTTGCAATTTGTTACTGATGTAATGTAAATATTTTAATTTTTAAGGCTTAGTGTATGATGTCCACCAATGAGTGTATTAAATTCATGAGATTTTTCTTTAATTTTTTATTTAAATTAATGTAGGAATATTTGATAATATTTTTAATACCTACTTTTTTGTCTTTGCCCCAAACTCACTCAACTCTGGTAACTATCAGAATGAAAAAGGTGGATTCCTCACAACTTGCTAAAAGACCCAATCCTTATTACCCTACAAAAGGTGCGCCAATACAAGATAGCATTAACCAAATTCATCTACCTTATATGGTGTATTTGAAAAGAAAGAAACAACATCATTTAACCATACATAAATATTCACCGTATCCTCCAAAAAGCAAAATTTCAAATGACTAGATGGAGTCTTAGGAATGCTATAGACCATTCCAACTCCAAAAGTTCCCCTTTCCATCCTCCTTTTATAACTCACCCCGCTCTAGTCCCTCAATCCTGCATCCTCATTGCTTGGGAGCCGGCTCCTAACCTCTCCTTCAAACTCAATTTCTACGGTTCGGTTCGACAAAATTCAACTTTTGGAGGGGTCATCATTCAAGACCACCTCGGTCACCTCTACAAAGATGTTGCTTTCAACTTCGGTACTTCCCAAGTTTTCACCACGGAAGCAGCGACACTGTACCAAGGATGATCCTGTTGGCCATATTCAAGAGAAAATTTTCACTCTGCATATCAAAGGTGACAACTTGCTCGTCATCATTATGGTGAAAGATCTTTGCACCCCACCCTGGCAGATTGCTCACAGCATCCATGACATTCAAACTCTACTTGCTACTTTCAACTCTTGGACTATTAGGCATATCTGTCGTGAAGCCAATAAAGTTGCAGATTGGATAGCTAATGTAGGCCACTTCGTCGATTCAAATTTTTATATTCAGCCTTGTACTACGTCTTCTCTTCATAATATTGTTGTAAACGATGCATTAGGAGCTCCCCTCGTGTGGAGGGTCTCCTAACCTTTTTTGCTACTTACCTTTATAAAAAAATTGTGTTTTAATATTTTGTATAATAAATTTATACTTCTATATTTTAAATTATTTCACAATCTTTATAAAGATATATTAATATAATGCTTCATGCGATTACTTTTATTATGTTTCCCAAAAAAAAAATCATATAATATTTATAAGATCTTTTTTCTAATTACTTATAAAAATAAGTCATCTTAATCATCTTTAGTTCCACTTTGCAAAAATCATAATATTGATCCAGTTGATATTGTAATTTTTTTTAATATATAGAAATGTGAAGTACTGAGTTTAATGCCTTAATTTGATATTACATCATGATTAAACTTTTCCAATAATTTTGTTCCTCCTTTGTTGTAGGGTTACACCAACAGTAGCTTCATTTAAACTAAGTACCGATTTTGAAAGTATATACATATATATCATCTCCAAAGTTTGAAGTAGATAAAAGGCTATTGCGTTTTCTTTCATGTTTTGTAAAACATCAAAAACACTCGTGCATAAAGTAGGCTTTACAATAACCTCCTATAAGTAAAAGCTAAGGAATGACAATAATAGTGTTGAACGTATTCCACTATATTCACTACCTAATTGCTTTTTTTTTTTTACGGGAAGAAAATATATCATTAATAATAAGTCAAACGGCATATACAATGATAATTAAGATCTGAAATATACAGATTTAGCAAATTGCAACAATTTTCACAATGGAACCAATTAATTTTAAGCATACTCGAGCATAGCTCCAACTCCACCGCTTCAAGCTTGACGCGAGCAGTGTACTTCGATGTCTTTGCATCTTTCCAAGTAGAGACCTTCACAATCTGATTCTGTGATATAATTGTTCCCATTGACGAATTGCTGAAAAAATCTAAACCCTTATGGATCCAGACCATCTTCCAAATTATTGACAACATGAAAATAAGAAAACTCATACAAAGATGAGAAACAACCACCAAAAAGAGGACAAAAAGTCTCACAGATGGAGAGAACTGAAAAGAAGAAAGTAATAAAGAAGATATTAACACTGAAAAAACACTAAAATCTAAGGAAAAGGGTCGGAAATAGTCTAGTTTCCAAAGAAATTAGACTATTTCCGGCCAAGGAGGCCAAGAAAATTAAAAACCCTAGAAAGAGAATTGGAGAGGAAGAGGGAGAGAGGAGAGGAAACGGCTAGGGTTTTTAGTGAGTAGTAGTTTTTAGGCCAAGAAAATTGCTACTCTCTTTACAAATGATCATGATACTTTCCATACTAAGCGAAATTCTTGATCAATGGGAAATTCTCTATATATGCCTCTATCATACTCCAAGTTCGTGGTTTCCACTGTTAAAAAAAATTCTATTTCAATTATAGCCGACTAAATAGACATGTACCCGTTGAACCGACCCGAAATACCTGACATGAGACCCGTGTTTCACCTGAAAGTGGCCACCCGAAATAACCCTACCCGAATGTACCTGGCCCAAAGTGAAAATAATGACCCGAACTCGAACCGACCCAAAGATAATAATGAATTTTTTTTTTCACAAACATTAATATATGTGTTTTATTTATTTGCTAGAAAAGAAAGGACCTTACCCGTATAGACCCGACCCAAACCAATCCGAATAGATTGGAACTGGCTCGATGTTGACCCGACTCATCAAACTTGCACCCAACTCAACCACAAAGTTGATCCGAACATAACCTGACCCGAAATTACCCGCACCCACCCGTATAATCCGTTTGCACTTCTAATTTCAATATAGTACTCAAAACTCACTTTACTTTTAAGATTAGTCTCAACAATAATCTGTAAGTTAGGTAAAAAGAAACACAGTCTCAAAGTCATGAAAACAAAAGTCAAAGTCTAGTAAATTTTTAAAAATGGATGGATTAAAGGTGGGGAGTTATTTATTGTTAATTGGGTTTATATTTATAGGGAATTTTAAATATTTTCTTTATTAGATATGATAAAAAAAATTGCCTTTCTTTTTCTTTTGAAAATTATACAACTAATTCATTGATCAAAGTCAAAAGACATCTGTAAAATAAATCAAAACTAACAAACATATCAATTTGGATCAAATAAAATTATGTTATTCCGAAATCACGATCGTTGATAAGATCTAACAATCGTGCAAACCCTCTTTCACAATGTTGTTTAATGCAACCTTCTATGAGGGGTCTATTGATCTGTTGTATTTTGACGTAGAACTTGATTTGGTTCAACTGATTATAGACGAAAAATTGACATCTCCCGTGAAGTCGCACAAATTCTAATCAACAAAACAACTGTAAAAGAAAACAAAAGACCCAAAACAAAGTCCCTGAACTCTCACACGGAGAGAAATAAATATAACCCAACATATGGGTAGATGCAACCTAACATATGGGTAAAACAACTCTACATTAGAGAGAGATATGAGGTTTATTGTAAAGGCATAGGCTGAATACAGATTAATGGCACTCACTGTGTATGAAATCATGAGGCTCACTCAGCTACTCAAAGATCTAGGACTCAAGAAGCTAGGCACAACTGTGACTAAGTATGACAACTATGTTGATTTGGCCATTGCTGCCAACCCTATGCATCATGAAAAGACAAAGCACGTTGACATAAATTGCCATTTCATAAGAGACAAGGTTGTTGATGGCATAACTCAGCCTACCTATGTTCCAAGCAATGACCAACTGGCTGATATCTTCACTAAGATACTTGGCAATGACCAGCATCAAAGGCTCCTAAGTAAGATGAGAGTTTGTTCCTCTCTACAATCTCAACTTAAGGGGGTGTGTTGCAGAGCATAGCTCTTACTCCTTAAAAAGGTTTTGCTAGAACATCATGAATGTTGTGATTTAGTGAATTTCAGTATTGCTGTAACAAATGAAATCTCCCATCTGTTATCAAAAGCAATTTGAATTTTTTGTTCTTAGGATTTCGAATTTTGGCTAATTTGTTTCTAAAACAGGTGGATCATGTACCTGAAATAGCAGGGAACGAAGATGGAGAGAAAGTGAGGAGAGAGAGTGAGAATGGACGTCCGTCGCTGGACAATGAGGAGTGAGAAAGTTGGGGTAAAAATGGAAATCACATTGTTACACTATTATAATAGTTACACCCAAGAATTTATGATTATGTGTTTATGTCCAATATTCTATCTTACTTGTACATCATATTTTGAAAATTAAGCTTTGATTATGTCACAATGTCACATAGAAGTATGAAATTTGATTTAAATCTACCATTAAAATTAAGCCCTTTAAATGCTACAAAAATTTGAAAAATATCTAAGGGCCTAATTTTAGTAATTAGCAAAGGGCTTCCATATCCTTTCAGACCCCCTTGTCCCTACTTTTTCAAAATGCACCAACTACCCCTATAGTATAGTGAAAGAGATAAAATGATGCATTTACCCACTAACAACATTAACTGGTCATTAGATTTGAAAACCTTTTCACCATATACCTCAACCTACTTTTTAAAAGCACTAAGCACCCCTTTATTAGACTAGAGTTAATATATTTCGGTAGTTGAGTACATGTTCTTATCTTTTATGTCATTACCTTCAATAAATCATGGGTCCCTCATCGCCCCAAAATTACTTAAAATCGCCCCGGTCCCACTTTGAATTTACTATTTGACCCTTCTCTTTTTTCCACCACTCACCACCCCCGCCACCACCTCGCCACCACCCACCACCACTTACCTCCCACCGCCACCACCCACCACCCACCACCACTTGCCACCACCCACCCCGTAAAAAAAATGATTTTAATTGAGGCTAAGGGTCGAACGTCTGGCCAGGAAGTTTGGGCCATGGGTCGAACTTCTTGGCCAGATGTTTGACCCTTAACTAAAAAAATTTCGGAATTTTTTTAAGGGGGCGAACGTCTGGTCAGGAATTTGGACCCATGGCCATGGGTCGAACATTTGGCCAGGAAGTTCGACCCATGGCACGAACTTCCTGGCCAAAAGTTCATGCCATGTGTCGAACTTCCTGGCCAGACGTTCGACTCTTAACTAAAAAATTTTTGAAATTGTTTTAAGGGGGCGAACGTCTGGCCAGGAAGTTCGACCCGTGGCTTGAACTTTTGGCCAGATCAAATCAGATCAGATCAGAAAAAATAAGTTCAGATCAGATAAGTTCATATCGATCAGATCAGATAAGTTCAGATTATGCTTATATTTAAAAACTTATTATTATTATCATCATGATTATTATGATTATTAGTATTACTAATGCTATTATTGTTATTGTGATAATTATTATTATTGTTGTTGTTGTTGTTATTATTATTATTATTATTATTATTATTATTATTATTATTATTATTATTATTATTATTATTATTATTATTATTATTATTATTACTACTACTACTACTTTATACAATTACTATTACTATTAATAATACTATTTACTAGTACATTTATTCAAAAAGATTATTATTATTGTCGTTGTTGTACTTATTAATTATTGATATTGGTAATTATTATTAATGTCGTTGCTATTATTATAAATGTCATTGATATCACTATTTGAAGCTATTTGTGTTCAAGAAGAAGAATGTTCTTTTGGCATTTGTAAGTGTTCTTTTTTATATTTATTCTAATTAATAATTTTGATATGTGATGTTCTTTTTGATGTTGTACATGTAACGAACATGACAATAGTATATGATGTTTATTTTTTAAAACAATTTTGGTAGAATAATATAAATTATATATTACTAGTTTATATAAAATATGAGTAGCATGGGATAACCTAATGGTGTTGTCATCACGTTTAAAATTTTTCCTACAAAGGATTTCAACTTATCTTTAAAAACAAAGTTTATATAGAACAAGACAACGATATAAGAAGAATATTTAACCATTTTGTTCAAGATCATATGATTATATATATTTATAGGTTTATTTTATGATAAAAAAGAACAATTTATTGATATAACAAATAACATGTTGTTAGTTAGATCCAAACATGTCATCAATATAAAAATAACATCTATCTTTTATTTTTAAAATGTGTTCTTTATATAGATCTTGTATGCTCTTTCAGTATATGTTCTTTTTTTAATATCATTATATGTTCTTTTCATTACTACCTAAATTCTTATTATTAACGGACCTTGAACATGAGTGTTCTTTTATTTTTAATTTTTGGGCCTCTTTCGGGAATCCCGTGGTAAGATGAATTTTCTCTGGGCTACTCTCGCACAGGTCACTCACCTAAAGACCCAACAAGCCCCAACCCCCCTCCCCCACCCACAACAATATTAAAATATATGCTTCCACTAAGATTTGAACCTTGGTCTCCCATGTGGGAGGTAAGAAGCCATACCATTGGACCCAAGAGTCCTTAGTCTTTTATTTTATAATTGTATGTTCATATACTAATGTGCTCTTTTTCAAAAAAAAAAAAAACTAATTATGCTATAATAATAATAATAATAATAATAATAATAATAATAATAATAATAATAATAATAATAATAATAATAATAATAATAATAATAATTATTATTATTATTATTATTATTATTATTATTATTATTATTATTATGTTATCTATATTATTATTATTATTATTGTTATTATTGTTATTATTATTATAATATTATTTATATTATTATTATTATTATTATTATTGAAAGTTGTGCATACTAATAAAATGATAATAATAGTAATACTAGTAATGAAATACAAAGTAATAATAATATTAGTACCCCTCAAAAAAATAATAATAATATTAGTAATAATATTTTTTTTAAAAGATAAGTTCAGTTCAGATCAGTTCAGATCAGATCAGATCAGATCAGAAAAAATAAGTTCAGATCAGATCAGATTAGAAAAAATAAGTTCAGATCAGATCAGATCAGATCAGATAAGTTCAGATCAGATCAGATAAGTTCAGATCAGATCAGATAAGTTCAACTAAACATCTCTATTATACATGGGAACTCTTGAGGAGTTTGGTGTCCACTTGAGTTCCCTAAAATACCCTTTATGTTTTTATTTTTCCAAGATAACTAATGAGGGCAAAAAAAGTCATATAACTTTTTAAAAAGAAGCTCTAATGTAACTGCCAGATTTCCCCCCTAAAAAACTACCACATTTTTTTAAATTAAAGTAACTTCCTGATTTTTGAAAATAAAAGAAACATGTACAATACCACTGCGATGTTCGCGCACGCATCGCGTGCAAAAAATACTAGTAGCCTTAAACTCTAACCCTACAAATAGAAGAAATAGGGTTTATCACTTATCAGCTTATGATACTTTTGAAGTTTGAACCCATCCATGGCTTGTTGATCCCTCATGCTCTCCATGGCACTTTCCATCTCTAAACTTGCAATTTTAAGCAGACCCATTTCTCCTATTCCTCCTTTCTTTCACTCTTGTCCCAAACTCCTTTTGCTCACTACTCTATCTTTATCATCAGTTTGCTGGAATTCTGCTGTGCCCACTAAAATTGTTGATGAAACAGAGTTCATCATCAAGCCCTCTGTATCTGAGAGCCCAGGTACTTATATTTTGGTGCCCAATTCATGATTCTTAATTTATTGATATGACTGACTGTTGATATTTTGACAATTTGTTTAGCAAATCAATGATATTCTTTTTTGTTAGGGTTTTAGAGATTCATCCTCCCGTTATTCATTGATATCATGTGGCATATATATTACGCATGTCCTCAGTACAAACCTAAGCTCAATAGGAAATCACAAAAGATAGAGGATAATATTTCCTAACCAATCTCAGAAGATAATACAATATCTTTAATATCTATAATACGCCCTAATATTTTTGTTCAAATTGGTAGGAAGTGGTCTTAAAGTTCGAGAATGGAAGAAAATTAGTTCCAAAGAACTTGGGATCAGTACATCATTGATTTCTGAACCTACTAGGGTGGTCCTTAAGAGGCTGAAGAAAAAGGGTACTGCATATATCAATGAATTTATACTTCATGTTTAAATTCTATGTTTTGAGTGTTATGTTGTACTGCATGTTGATATTATAGAAACCTATCATGGCATTTTAATGAAGTTTTATTTTGATAGGGTTTTTTTTGGCTGAAAATTTATGGTGGCATTAGACCTTATAGCCTGAGTTTTGCATAATTTATATCCGATATATGCAAATATTACATATATCGGTGGCATTTAATTTATGTTTTATCGTATCGTTCTTACTTATTTTACACTTTTTACAATTTAGCAAAATTCAGAATTAAGGGTGAATTACAACGGAAGAGCAAAGATTAAAAGAAGTTACAGTTTAGGATGTTTGGTTTATGTATTGCCTTTGTGGATTGTGCTTAAGTCTTAGATGAATGGCTTGGAGACTCTGTTTGTAATATTGTCTTAAATTAGGATGGCAAACCATGTAGAACCTTTTTTTCACCTTTTTCTATGATATTCTGCAATACTGTAGTTGGCATCCGAAAGACGAAGGGCTCTGTTGTTGATTGTAAACAGTCTTCTTTCCTTCCTCGCTCTCGTTGTCTCATTTTATGTTGGGAACTCTATCATGGAGGTAAAACCTTGGACAGCTACACTAACTTAATGGGAGGTCATTACATAATTTGTTGTTTGTGGTTGCCTCTGAGTTACGTTGCAGCTATAGGATCGTACCATATAAAGAAATTTTTGCCCATAGTTTTCTTAAAGAAACCTTTTTATTGAGATAATAATTTTTTTCCCTTTGTCCCTGATTTTATAATTTACATTTTGGTATAGGATATGAGGTTTATCTTGTCGGAGGCTGTGTTCGAGATCTTATCTTGAAGCATGTACCAAAGGATTTTGATATATTGACCTCTGCAGAGTTGAGAGAGGTTATTTGTGATCATTTTTCAAGTCAATCAGACATTGAATACGCGTTCTTTGAATTACCAAATATGTGTAGGTCTATGTACTTCATGGTTGTTGTATTAGTGAAATGCAGCAACTTATGCTAGTCTCTGTGCTTGCATCATGGAGCTGTGCTTACTTTCACCTTGTTTTGCAGGTAAAAAGAACATTTCCGCGCTGTGAAATTGTTGGAAAGAGGTTTCCCATTTGCCTTGTGCATATCGATAACAATGTCTTGGAGGTTTGTCAAACAAATTTATATTGGTGTATCTCCCAAAATTCCTTGGAACCATTAATTTGGAATCCCTGGACATGACTTTCCTTTTCCCTTTCCCTTTCATGATCTATGAATTTGGGTTGATGCACTAGGTCTCAAGTTTTAGCACTGGCCAGCAGAAGTACAACAGAAATCTAAGTTCTGCTGTAGGATCCATCAGCTGTGATGAAGGGGACAAAGTTCGTTGGAGAAACTGTGTTCAGCGGGACTTTACAGTTAACGGGTTGCTGATATGATCCTTGTAATTTAGAGTTCTGTACTATGTTTTGCAATTAAACCCTCCTTCCCAGCCGCTTCACCTTAACAAAGGGTGGATTATTAGAACAAAAAATTATGGTTCTGTCTTTTGTCAGGGTCTTTTATAACTTTTCCCCTTTGCATGCCTTTCAGTTTATATATAATTCAGGTACTAATTTAACCATATTCATCTCTACTGCTTGTCTTTTTACAGGTTGATGTTTGATCCTTTTGCAAGATTAGTTTTTGACTATTTGGGGGGCCTGGAAGATATTAGAAAAGCTAAAGTATGTTAAGTCAATTGATTGTTCTACCAAAGAGTGTGTGTCTGTGCGTGTGATTATACTTATTGAGTCACATACTTACACATTGTATTCTGTGTCACAGTTGCAGACTATAATTCCTGCAAGCACCTCCTTTCGCGAGGACTGTGGTGAGTTCCTTTCCCCTCCTAATGTTGTCCATATAAGTTAATTCCTCCCACCCCCACACCCCAAAAAGAAATCTTCTTCTCCTATTGAAAACTAGTTTTGCAATTATCCTTTTTAAAATTTTATTAGTTTAGTATGGTAGCTATGCCTGGTAAAATCTCATCGTAGCAGATTCTCAAGCTTACCTTTGTGTGTTTGCAGCTCGAATCCTGCGTGCAATTAGAATTGCTGCTCGGTTAGGCTTTAGTTTATCCAGGGAAACAGTTCAATCAATTAAAAATTTATCCTGTTTGATATTAAGGCTTGATAAGGTATTAAGGATTCATCTCTTACTCTATGTGGTGGTTTTATTTTCTGCTGAAGTGCTTTCTATAAAATAAAAGTGATGGTACTATGTTGCAGGCTAGAATACTTATGGAAATGAATTACATGCTTGCTTATGGTTCTGCTGAAGCATCTCTAAGATTGTTGTGGAAATTTGGTCTGCTAGAACTACTTCTCCCTCATCAGGTATGGACACATGCTAATATGCTATTTATTTCCCATTTTCTTTATCATTACTTGAGTATGAGAAACCATACTGATGTGTCGATTGGAATTCTTTTGGGAAGGCAGCATATTTTGATCGTTGTGGCTTTCGGAGACGTGACTCTGGATCAAACTTGCTTCTGGTAGTATCTTATTCGTGTGCAATTCTGTTTAAGCTCTTGCAGCCTGTTTTATTACTTCTGGATTGGCTCGCATGTTGTCATTTCCTAGTTATTTTGGATTGCCATAATCTGGCATGTTTACGTAGGCTACTTCAAATTATTGTCATCCTTATTGGACCTACACAACTGCATAGGCAGCAATTGAAAACTAAATAGCACCAAAAGTTGGCTTTCAAAACATTACATGATAATCTATACATTACATGACATAAGCAAACCTTGTCATTCTTGTTGTCCAGGTAATACATCATTAATAGTTTGTTTTGAAGTAGTACCAAACTACCAATATTTTGAAAATTGTTTGTATGGAATACAGTCATACACTAAGTTTCATAGGTTTAGATTCTTAGTTTTAAAAGGCGCAAGGCGAAGGCACATGCATCCCGTAGGCGAGGCGCACCTTTGGTGCCAAAAACCTTATAAATCAAATAAAGATGCATTGTTATACTTAAAAGAACATAGATATTATATTAAAGACCCATAAGAGGATATAAGAGAGCATGATTCATCGCTAGAATATTGAAACAAGTCAAAGTACTAAATAGAAAGACAACCAAACAGAATTTTCAAGATTAGCTCACTAGAATTCAAATGATAATCCAAAACTAATTAGTAATTACATAAAGAAGCATGTAAATGTATAAAAAAGAAATAACCAGCCTTGGGGAAAAAAGAATTGGCAGTTTAGAGATATTCCAAAAATTACTAGTCACTGACTAGACCCACCAAGAAAAATAAGAATGATGCAGTGAGAGAAAGAAAGAAATGGAGAAAAAAAAGAAGAGGAAAAAAGACAAAAAGAAGAAAGAAAGAAGAAGAAAAAAAGAAAAGAACATAAGAAGAAAATAAAGTAAAGGGGGAGAAAACTTACCGGAGACCGCCACTGACCACCGGCGAGGAGATGGCAAAGAAAGAGAAGAAACAAAGAAGAACAAAGAACAAAGAAGAAGAGAAGAGCACATACGAAGAAAATAAAATTAAGAAGAGAGAGAACTTACCGGTGGAGTTGGCGATCATCGGCTATGTAGCACGGGTTCGCCTCCCAGGCACCGTTTCCCGTACCGGGTACGGGTACGGGACGGATTCGCCTGGGATTCGTACCCAAAACGAATCTGGGAAGGTGGGTACGGCGGGAGAAAGTGGGTACGGTTGGTATGCAAGTGGGTACGGGCTGGGGACGTTTGTAGGGCTTGTGAAACGTACCCAGGCGAACTCTCTGGCGTTCGAAGTAACCAGGTGCGAACTCTTCAACTCTCGTCTCTCCGGCGTGGCGGCGTCTCTCCGGCAGTCCGACGTCTCTCCGGCGTGATTGTGAGTCTATGCCTATGAGTCTCTCACTCTCTCTCTCTTCTCCATTAGATCTAATCTCTCCCTCCTTTATTTTCTGATTTGTTTTCTTTTTATTTTCTCTCCCTCCTGATTTGTTTTCTTTTCATTTTCTCAATTAGATCTAGTCTCTCCAAGTAGTCCAAATTGTACTCCTTGTTTCTTTCCTCACGTGCTCAAACTTTTCTTCCCTCTTTTTTTATTTTTTCTTTGACTTTTCAACCCTTCCAATAATAATATTTTTTTTTTGGAATAGTCGACCCCCTCCTTGTTTTCTTATGTGTTTAGCTAGGCAAGTAAAGCAAGTGAGTTATCCAGGACCCTTTTCTTTTTACTGGGCTTGCTGTGCACTAAGCCACTACTTATTTAGGGAAGTCAAGTAGTCAACTAATTACTACTTTTCTTCCTTTATTTTTTTTACCTAAATTAACCTTATATTTTTTTATATTATTCTTGAAGGAAAAAAGCTTAATAGTTTATATTTTTATATGTATGTCGTTTAATTTTTTTTATAAAAATTAAAATTGAGATTACAAATACTAAAATGTATTAAAAATTTAAAATAATATTATTCATTAAATGTATTATATTTTTTTATTATTTTTCTTTTGCCGAATCCAAGCCGTACCCGTTTTCGAAAATTTTAATTTTGCCGTTTTCCGTCCTCGTACCCGTACCCGTATCCGTCCCCGTACCCGTATCCGTCCCCGTACCCGTATCGGTGCAACCTAGATCATCGGCGAGGTTCACAACCGAGCAGAGGGTCGAGGTCAAGCAGATCTATGGTTTCCAGAGTGTCGCAAAAACGTGGAATAAAATTTAAAAAAGGGGGTGGTGGCCCACACGCACGCTTCAACCTCAAAAGCGGTTGCCTCATGCTCTTCGCACCTCGAGAAAAGACGCCCTAAAGCGCGCGCCTATCGTCGTCCGCCTCGCCTGATGGATACGTGTGCTCGCCACCTTGGGTGCGCTTTTTACAACTAAGTTTAGATTGGGCATTTTTTGTTTTGGGGGGGGAGATACGTGTGCTCGCCACCTTGGGTGCGCTTTTTAAAACTAAGTTTAGATTGGGCTTTTTTTGTTTTGGGGGGGGAGGGATGAAGTAACATAGATATGGAAATTGTATTAAAATATAGTCTCTTTGTTTTTACTCGGTGCAAAACTTGTTTTTCATGGTCTTCAATTCGTAACTTTCACCGCCTATATCTTTAATTACGTATTAGTAAAATCTATAAAAAGTTGATATTTTGAAAATTCACATTCAAATTAATCGATTGCGAGATTACATGATACTATTTTTTTTATATATCATTGAAAAATATGCAGTCAAAGTCTATATTATGACTATTGAAAGATACCTATTAAAAAACAGCGGAGTATAGTTCAATAGGATACATGAAGTTGGCAAGTTGTAGCTCAGCTGGTGACAGTATAGCGAGTGAGTTGTTATCAATTTAAGGAGTTGTAAGTTTAATTAGAATGAGCATTCAACTTTACTTTTTCTTGACTTCCCTTATGTACTCCCTCTTTCCCAATAAAATCACCTTCACTGAAATGTTTTGTGCTTTCATTACTTTCTCTGTTTCTCATAGAATATTCATGTTCTCTATGATTTTTTAGATTCGTCCCAATACTAATTAAAATAAAACCATTATTATTTACCTACCTAGATAATATTGTTAGGGAAATGACTATTGTGCTGATAGAGGCATGTTAGGCATGGAGTTGATGGCTCTTTCAAGTTTCAACCATTTCTGTAGTTAGTACTCTCTTTTGTTTCAAAATACTAGATCCATTTCTTCTCTACATGTTGGATCCGGTTTATCTTTACATGGTCTCCAAGACATATCTTTGACCACTAAATTGCTTTTTACGCATTAATAAATTTTATAAAATTGATAGTATTTCAAATATATACCTTCAGGCGGTTCTAACAAAGATAGTACATGATAATACTAATGAGCCAAGAAAGTGCGCTGCAAAATTATACTCTCTCCAGATTATATTATTTGAGGCTTTAAGCTTCACCAGAGCAAACACACGAGTTATAGTGGTTAAGCAGCACATGAAATCATGGTCTGATTATTCAGTTGCAGTTTCCAGTTTTCGTCTCTTATAACTGGAGTTTTGACTTTCTGGTTATATTGTTTTAATTAGTCTTTATTTAGAAGTATGGAGCATTTTTACAATATTGATTCTTAAATGGTACAAAACATTCCGGGACACCTGGAATGGACATGATTCATGAGGGGCAAACAAAATCGGTTGCAGAGACTGGAAGAATGAGTTTATTGCAGGGACATTCTTCATGTTGTGTTCTGGAAGTTTGGAAGAAAAATAATTTTTCATACAATTTTGAATTGGCAACTTCATGTTACCTCTTATCACCTTGTTAGATCTCAAATATATTAGTGACAAAGCTTTATAATAAGCTTGGTCTGTTTGAAAATCAGACTTAGCTCTTGAAAATTTTCTAATGTTCTTCATAGAGGCAATACGTGAGCAAGTTTGTTGTACTGGCATTAATCCCGTACTTGATCACCCTAATCTCTATATTGGTGAATGGCTAACTTTTGGCGACTCCAATGTACCTTTTAGGTTTCTGCTATTGTCTAGAAGAAGTAATTCAATATACCCCAGGTTATATGAAATCATATCATGACTTTGATTATGCTATTTTCAGGCTATATTTGCAAACCTGGACAAACTTCTGGCCCCAGATAGGCCATGCCACTGTAGTTTATGGTAAGAACCTATCTAAAAACTTCTAGTTCTGCAAGAAACATAGAAGTAAACTCTTCCGTTTATGAAGTTTAACTGTGAATCGCATCTGTTGTTTTATCCTTCAATACTAATCTTGTTACTAGTAGTTGATTGACTGGGTGGAGTTAGTAGTAGGTGCGACTCTATTAAGCCTGACCAGTCTCTTCTTTATGTCAACTGAAATGAAGCTAATTACATTGGATAGCCTAATATTTCTGGCTGTGCTGGAATGATATGGTTGCTGCATTTTGGAGCCATTGGGTTTAATGGGGTTCCCAAAGTTAGCGTCTTTATCTGCCTGGAACTTGTATGTTGTGAACATCTACTTTCTATACCCACCTGGAAAAGATTCTGTGGATTATTTATAAAGCATTTTTGCATGTCCATTTCAGGGTCACTATCTTGGCATTTCACAAGGCTCTATCTGACCATCCTAGGGCTCCTTCAGTAATTGCTGCCTTTACACTTGCTGTTAATAATGGTGGGGACATCGCAGAAGCAGTTGACATTGCGAGCTTGATTTCTCGGCCTAGTGAACAGAGCTTTTGTGAATTGCAAGAACCTCAGAGTTTGGAGAAAATGGTACTGAGGGACCAGGTTCTGTGTCTTGCCGCATCAGTTAATCGTGCTCTTTCCGATATGACCGATGGAAATGTTGTGTCAAAAGCGATGGCTAAATACCCTCTGGCACCTTACTCTGATTTGGTAAAACTCAAACTCCTCATCTATATGTAGTTTTTTGTTTCCCTCAGTTTCTGCTTCAGTCCTGATTTTCTTAGTTTTGTATGTATTACAGGTATTTATTCCACTGGGATTATATCTGAGAGTTTGCAGGATTTTTGAATGTGTTGATAAAGGTAAAGAGAAGGGATTTTTGCCGAAGACGGATTGTAAGATAGATTAACAGATGTTAGCTGTAGGAGGTTTGCAGGAAGTGAGGAACATTTTTGCTAGGGTAGTTTTTGAAACTGTCTACCCCCTTAGTCTTGTTGAAGATCACACTATTACATAAATGTGTAACACTGACACATTCAAAAGAGAGAACTGTGATATAATAATACACTTTTTTGGCAGGGTTTTTGGTTAGCATTTGTATTACTAAAGGGTATGTAAGTACAGGGGTATTGACTCAAGGATGAGTATTAAGATTACATTCTTTTTCCGTTTTATTCCCCGAATCTTCCCAC
Source organism: Beta lomatogona (assembly GCA_947646795.1). Lineage (NCBI taxonomy): Eukaryota > Viridiplantae > Streptophyta > Magnoliopsida > Caryophyllales > Amaranthaceae > Beta > Beta lomatogona. Next base: position 246,821 of record CANSNZ010001104.1, on the reverse strand, counting down.
GTAATCAGCACACACTTTATTGCCCATACCGCAAGGATAATACTCATACTATTAAGATACGTAAACAAAATGGTAGTGCTTTTGAACATAGGCCTTAAAATCGTATTTATGTCAATGTTTGTGGCTCATGTTGTCATGTTTTGCCATCCAAAAGTGTGATCCAAACACTACACACGGTCCAATGAGGAGACTATCTTGTTGTATTGTAGGGCTATTTATATTGGATATCCGATTCGATTCGAATTTTTGGATATCCGATTCGATTCGAATTTTTGGATATTCGAAAATTTTGGATCGGGGAATGGACGATCCGTATACGATCCGAAAAAATTGGATATCCGAAATTTTCGGACCGTGTGTTAGGATTATCCGATCCGTTTAATATTTTTGCTCACTATATCAAGTTCAATCAAAATCCACATAAAACAAAGTCCAATCAATAATGATAAAACTGAGGCAAATTAACATGAAGCCAAAAACATCATATTAAACTAAAGCAAAAAAACAAGGGAAGGAATCAACAATGAAAGTCGTGAATCTGTTTGAATGTAAAATGCCATAGCTGATACCATAAGTATAGCAAATGAAAACTAGTGAGAAGCAGTTGTAATCAACAACGAAAATCGTGAATCTATTTGTAATTAACATAAGATCTTGTAATTACTTGACCCATAAAGAGGATGACAGTCGAGAGGATGAGAAAAGTTGTTGTGATGGTGGCATGGCCGATGGGCTGGCGGTGGCTGACAAGAGGAACAACTAGTGGTGCGCAAAATTTGCAAATAGGACTGTCGCTTGGTGTGATGGTGTCTCGTGGGCTGGTGGACGGTGGTCGTCGTCGTCACCGTGAGGAGAGCTCCGTGAGAGATTGATACTAGGGAAGTGGGAACTGGAGAGTGGCAGCGGGGGTTGGGGAAGTGCCAACGTGGGGAGTTAACCAATTAGGTCAGAATTTTAAATGTTCCAGTTTTCTTTGAAATAAAAATCTTATTTCTAAAAACTTTCGGATATTACGGATATCCGAAGTTTTAAAAAATCCGATCTGTATCCGATTCGATTTTTTCGGATATCCAATCCGAAAAATCCGAAACATTAAATTTCGGATCGGATCGACCGAATCATATTTTTTTTAAACAGCCCTATTGTATTTTGTATGCCTCGTACCTCTTGAGCTTTTTCCATGCTAAGGTTGTGTCGTGTTTTTTCCTTGTGGGTTGTGTTTTGTCATGTCATAATTTAGGGAAGTTGTGGCCAATGTCATCTTTATCTAGGTACGGTCAATTTAATAGATAGTTTGAGATGGTCGAAAAGTGAGTATATATATATATACAATATGCATCTAGAGGTGTGGTGTGTGGATAATTTAGTAGTTGGGTATTGGAGACTCTCCTATTCAATTTATTGCCATCAGCAACTTTATGATTGATATTGCCTTACATTACTATAGGGATTGTGAACAGAAACGGCCACATGGTCAATATTGAATATTTCATATGTGAAATAAGTTAACGAGCAGTGTGAAATAAGTTTTTCATTTTTAATCGCATCTCTAAGTTTAAAATTTTGCAAGTGTTATCCAGTATTTCTAACAAATCACGACTCACAAGGGTGTTCACTTTCACTTAGGACCAATTTGGAAAGACGTCTACAAAACTTGGATTTTTCCTAAAACAATCAAAATTTGGAATTTTTTTTAAGGTAAGATGAAGTCCCTTGCAAGAAGGGGGAAATTAGGGATCCCTCCTTGTAAAAGGTGAGACTCGATCTCAGCATCTCTGGGATCGAAGGTGATGCCAACACCACTAGATTATCACCTACTGCTCATCAAAATTTGGAATTGTTTTGGCGGAACCTCAACCTTTATACTTAGGGCCTGTTCTCCCCAGCTTATTTCCAGTTCAGTTCAATTCAATTCAGTTTACTTCATTTCAGTTCAGTTCCAATTAGTTAAGTTCAGTCCAGTTCAGTTCCTAAATTATTATCATTACTATTAGTTATGATTTAATTCAGTTCAGTTCAGTTCAGCTCAATTCAGTTTTTTTATGCCGAAGAGAAGAGACCCTTATCCTATCTAAATTACAAAAAGTAAACACTATTATATCAATCATGTGCACGGAACCACGGACTAAACAGAACACCATATAATAATACGAGATGGAAAATTAGGGTTGAAAATGTGTCCAAAATGACTAATTCTACAAGCTCAATAGCACAAAAATATGGTAACACATTCATTGATTAAATCTGTAAGGCCCTCATACAGTGATACTAGTAGAAAGACATTGCATCCTGCGAAACACACTTTTTTTTCTTTCGCTAGAGTAGCTCAACTTTGGCTTAATTTTCTGGAATTAGAGTTTCTTTGAGTCCTTTGCGTATGTACAAGGCTGTTCGGAGGACCCTTTCCCTCTTCTACGAGGCAACGCTGCAGCTAAGAGTGCAAATACTAAAAACTGAGGGTTAGATTGCTGGTGCTTCAGAGAAGTTTGAGTTCGAAATTCACAAGACAATTTATCGGATCAAAACTTTTGTCAAACCAAGATACCAAAACTCTTTCAATAAAGCACAAAAAAAACAGAGAAACGGTAGTGTAGTAAATCAATTCTGGACAACATCCCGAAGTTCGAGATGTTAATCTTTTTGTTGCTAGAGTACATGGCTTCTGCTTACCCACCTTGGTTTGCTTGAGCAGCCATTTCAATTAACATGCACGTAACTTGATTGGCATCTGCAAAGCAACATCACTGTATCAGGCCACGCAAGACTTTTAGGCACAAACATTTGCTAGCTCAAGCACCCTTTTACTTATAATGCCTCACCTAAGGCTTTTCTTGATGATACAAATCATAAGCTACTCTCATGTAAACCGAAGTCATAAATTAAATCATTAACTGAAAGAGGATAACTTATAGTTTCATTTAAAGCATTAGGAGCAGAATCTATGTCATCCTGTGGGAGGACATTATGTTGCTGCAACATGTCAATAACAAAAGAAAGAACAAAACTGAGAACCCACGCAAATAATTTTACATAAATAATGCAGTCAATTCGTCCATAACATCTGTTTTTGCAGCAAGCAGCCCTATATAGATCTTAAAGGTCTATAGATTTCTCATTTGCACCAAAACATAGTTTCCCATAATCATACGATATGCAATAACCGAGCTACCTACCACAAAAATAGCCATAATAACATTCAACGATAACACAGAGATCCGGAGACAGCATCATGTTCCATGATTAGAAGTTCCACAGATTAATTTTTTTTTGAAGTGAGAAGTTCCACAGATTAACAAGGAAAGGTGTTGCTTGACTAAAAATATTTTAGGGAAAGGCTTTTCGTCATCTGTCAATTTATCATATGACGCTACATGATCCAAACAAGAGGTGTGCTCTGATTAAAAAAAAAAAAAAGTACTCCCTCAATTCCAAAACAAATGCAACATTTTGGCTTTTGCATTATTCACATCCCTGACTTAGAGTATAATTATTTAGTAACATATAGAAGAAATGTTAATAATAGATAATTATGTATATTAATTGTCAAAGTTGTGCATTAGCAAGTGTACCGGTCAAATTGTTACATTTATTTTAGGACAAAGGAGGTACACTGGTATTTACTGCATAAATATTTTGGAGATGCACAATCACATTACATTTCAGATTTTGTTTCAACGTGGAAATTAGGTTACCTATTGAACATCTTCAGTTTTCAACATGGAGAGCACTTCACATATGCCAATCAAAGCCAAGAAACCAACTTCACTAGTGGTGTCCCGAACACAAGAAGTTCCCTACCCTGGAGACAAAAAACAATACAATAGTACAATATTTGAGTTACTATAACATTCAACTGTATGTTTCGTTAGTAGAAATATAAAAGAAGCACAAAACTGTTGAAGTAAGAAGAAAAAATGTTACCGGATGTTCTTTCATGGCCAATGCCAAAATGCACAAACATTGGACATACCCTCAATTGAGGGTCATACACAGCCATATTAGCATTAACCCCCATCAAGCTCTATTTATTGAGTATTCAAAACACAAGAGCAATGCATGCGACACAAATAGAATACCAAGTGAAAATGTCAAACCATTGCCATTGAGATCTGTCCTCCCACCCAGGTTACATATATTAGAAATATTTACAATATACCACGCTACTAAAGCATTAGCGATATGTCTCACAAAACATGGTAGCAAAAAAATGCCCCCTCTCCCTTCTTCTTCTTCAGCAGATATGCAGAACAACTTCCTCCACTCCAAACAATCAAAACAACAGTATAATAATAATTCATCTCTTTATCAAGTGTTCTTCAACATCAAGTAGCAACTGCAAAACAAAAAGAAACGAGATATCGACTTAAGATATCGAATCTTCAAATGATGCTCAACAATAGTGAAACAAACAGAACCGCAAAAATAATAGACTAGCAGCTCAATGAAAATTTCAGTATAAAAAAAAGATAGTATTTCATATCAAGAAAATATTGGGCAGTAGCTGAAATGCTTTATAGTTGACAGCGAAGACATCAAAATATTCATGCTTCGAAAGTGTAAGACCCAGAGGTAATGACAGTAGATTAGGATGGCAGAAGCAATGCTGACTAGAAAGAAGCGGAATCCAAGGGGCCCTGCTACCAATTCCCCCACAACCCCACAACCCCACAACAAGCCAATGACGGGCCTTCTTTACAATTATCTCACATATAATCAGAAAATTCACATCTTATGACTTATACGAAAAGCAATATCCATGAGTTCATTGCTCAAACAAATTCAAGTTCACTAGTCTATTGTGCATCTAGATATATGCATATTGACTTAATGAAGGAGCTCTCATTTTTCATCTCAAACCTTAAAACACTTAAGTGCAATCAAAAGTGCGATACATATACAGTCATCCTCATGGAGCACAAATTAATAAAATAAGAAATGTCATGTTCACAGGTTGCTGTCTATGATGCACAACTAAGAATCATGGAACCAATCAAAGGTCATCCCTTAACAATTTTTATGTTCAATGTTTCTTACAAGGATTTAAACTACAGCCACTACTATAAGTAACAACACATGTACACCTGCAGGAGCTATTATCTTTCACATGCATAATGATTCCCTTCTGCATCACATATTCAAACAATAATTCAAATAATGGGTTCATTAGAACTGAAATGTAGAGGATATGCAATAGAAAGGACCCAAAAATCGCCCACATAGGTGAGACCAGGCGCGATCCAGCAAGACGACGTATCTCGATGAAGGATCAGTAGACAGTTTGTGCAGAACATTTTCGTCCTGGTGTGTTGATGGCGACAGTTATTGGCCATTTCTGACTGGGGGGAACATATAGGATTTTACCATGGGGTGACAATATTATGATTAGATAAGAGACAAAATTTCCACAAAATCATAATCAAAACATCATACAAGTCATAAAAAGTATTTTAAGCTAGAGCCTAAAAATCATTAGAAAAATTTATTACAATTGATGCCATAAAATTTTCAAGTTCTGAAAAGGCTTTACTAGTATAATTATTAGTGACAAGAAAAAGATCATCTGCATAATCACGAACATTAGTATTACTAACTAGTGATGTATGCAACACAACATTCCCATACACAACAATATGTAACACAACATTTTCAAGAGCTTAAAATTAAAAAGCACAAGGTACACCAAGGGAGGCACAAAGGTCTCTGGAGCCTAGCCACCAGCATAGGCACAAGCCTACAACACACAAGGCTCACCTTTTGGAAAACAAAACTTGTAAATCAGTTCTACAGCATATTTGTACTCTATAAACAAAACAATTACTTCTATATTATATATTATTATATACCAGGACATATTCTACCATACCACTAGTGCACTACTAATGTTTAAACTGACAAAGAAAGCATAGTTTGTTAACTACCACTTGATGTCATAACTCATAAGTCTTAAGTAGAGCATAACTCAATCAAAATTAAAAGCAAAAAAAGTGGAGAGTATCAAATAACAAAGTTCATCAAGTTCCTTAGCAGGCCCAATAGATCACCACATCATACTCGTATCAATTCCTCCAAACAAAAAGCTATGCCTCATCTCCATCCTCTCCATCATCTCCATCTCCACCAATGTCCTCTTCCGCCTCATCATCGTCATCTTTCGCAACCATGAATCTACAAGATACTTTTGGGCTGCAGCTACTAGCAAGACCCTTTCCTTTATCAACTTTCAAGGATCTAGATGCTCTAGTGACATGGCTAGGATCATAGGCTCCACTAGTTCTACCAGCCGCACTCCATGTCAAATCATCATCATCATCAACACAAGATCATCTTCATCATCAGAAGAGTTCTCCTCCATTCTCCCAAGAAACCATTCATTACTTTCATCAATCTCCTCCAAAAGTAAGGGATCGACGGTGTCTTTACTTTTGTATAGGCGTCTTAAAGCTCGATTGTATTTCACAAAGACCAAATCATGCAATCGATCTCGTGCTACTCTGTTTCTCTTCTTTGTATGAAGCTGTTGAAATAATATTTAAAAAGACATGAATTTAATGAACTAATATATTTAAAAAAGTAAACGTGATCGAAGTAATGCAACTTACAAGCTGAACAACACCCCAATTCCGCCCACACGAGATAGCACTACAAGTGAGGCTAAGAACCCTTATTGCAAATCTTTGAAGGTTGGGAGCTGAAGCTCCAAAAGATGACCACCAGTCCGCTATTAACAAGCACATATTATAAAATTTATGTATATACTTACCAACAAAAGAGAAATAAGTACTCTACAAGTGATAATTTTTGTTTTTACCAGGAGCTCTTGTCTTTCTTTGCCTCACTGCCACGGCCATGCCAAAGATACCAGATGCTTTCATATATGCATCTAATTCTGAAATAATTTTGTCTTGAGTTTTAATATCCGGCACCAGCCTTCCAATGCATTCATGTAAACCCATCATAACTTTTTCACAACTTGGTATGTTGGGATTTTCATAAAAGATTTTCGGATTTAGAAAATAGCCAGCCGCGTGCAAAGGTTGATAGAGTTGACAGTCCCACCTTGCATCAATGAACTCAAAGGCTTTTTTGTAGTTTTCCTTCTTCATAGCAAAGCTATCAGCAATAGCCTCCTTAGCACTATTCATGGCTTCATAAATATATCCCATGGGAGGCTTTATCTCTCCACCCACCATTCTAAGAACCTTAATAAGAGGTCCACTTAACTTAATAGCATAATTGATATTCCTCCAAAAGGTTTCTTGTAAAATAAAGGTTGCTATTTTCTTTCCCGCCACTTCTTTTGACCACTTACTAGCATTCCATTCTGGAGAAGTAACCATCTTCCTTAAGTTATTTTTTTGCTTTTGAAATTGTGCAAGAGTGATGAAAGATGTTGCTAATCTAGTAACAGCCGGCCTAACCAAATTCCTTTGATTTGTGAAACTCCTAATCATGTTCATCAGAGGAATATGGCTATATATGTAGCCATTCATGAATATGCACTTCTTCAATACGTTCTTTACTCTTGGTATTTTTCCTATATCCTCCAACATCATATCAACACAATGCGCTGCACACGGAGTCCAATAAAGATGTGGTCTTTTGGCCTCTAGCAATCTTCCTACAAGTTTATAAAAGACTTATTTGATTAGAAAAAATTCAGAATATATCAATTTAAGATATTAAATTTAGAAGAAAAAGGGTGAACTCCTATTTCTTACCCGCCGTAACATAATTAGATGCATTATTTGTCACAACATGGATCACATTATGCTCTCCCACTTCCTCCACCATTCTATCAAGCAGTTGAAACAATGAGTTGTTGTCGTTTACGATCTGGGAAACATCCATGGATTTAATGAACACACAACCCTTTGGAGAGTTAACAAGAAAGTTCACAATATCCTTTTGTGCAACCGGATCATGCCATCCATCACACAAAATTGAACAACCTATTCGTGCCCACTCATTCTTGTGTTCTTCTATTTGCTTTTTAGTGTCATCTACTTCATTCTTAAGGAAAGGAACTCTTATCTCATGCCTGCTTGGTGGTTTCATCTCAGGACCATACTGTCCAATTGCTTCGATCATTACTCCAAAGCTTTCATAATTAGCTGCATTGAATGAAATTCCCGCATCATAAAACCATCTAGCTATCTCCCTACAAGCTCTATCCCTTAAATCCTTGTTACAAACTTGAGATATGGCTTGTTGCACTCCTCCTTCCCCATCCTGTATATCATTGATTGCATCATCATGATTAGGAGTTGGATACATGTCTGGCGCACCCTTAAGCTTTGGTTTTTTAGGAATGAATGCACTACCACTAGGAGCCGAATTAGTACTTGTCCTCTTGTTCAAGCTCACATGAGTACGTTGTTGTTCTTCCTCGTCATCGTCATCATCACCTTCATCAATTTCAGGAATTTGTAGCAACAATTGACTTTCTATTTTCTCTTGTTTCTTTTTTAGCATAAAGGACTTCACTTCCTGCCTTACATGCCCAGGACATTTAGGACACTTGGTCACATTTCTAAATCCGCCAACTAAGTGTTGCTTTAAGCGAAATGCCCCTCCCTTGCTTACTTTATTACAAAAGGTGCAAGTCCAATTGTTCCTATTATTAAGTTCTGGCCTTCCATATTTTCTTGCCGGATCCTGAAGATACGACGATCCCATGGACGCTGTCCCTGAACTTGGATTAGTAGAATCCATCATCACAAAAGATCAACCAACCAGAAAACAAGCTGAACATACAAACAAAAACACAGAAAATAGATAATATGCTAAAAAAACTAACTATTATGCATATTTTCTAAATAAAAATGGGAAGTATATGGAGATGGTGCTAGCATACTAGTCTACTGACTCAATCATTGGGGGTGTTAGAGTTAGGCAGACACAAAAAAGGAACTGAACAGAAAAAGGGAATAAGAAGGGGTTCGAAACGTTAATTCTTAGAAGAAGGAACACCGACATATTTCAGTGGGAGGATAAGTGAAAAAAGGCACAGAAGGAGAGAGGATGAGAGGAAAAGAAACAGAAAGAGACAGAAGAGAGAAGAAGATAGACAGAACAAAAGAATCAATGAAGGCAAAACAGAGAAAGAGGTAAGAAAAGAGAAACGGCAAGAAAGCAATGAACAATGAGGCGTAAAAAGTCAAAAAGTGCATGCATTAATACTCTCGCATGGTGCACTCTGCAACTTCAGAAGGAGCTCCAGCTGAGGGAATGTTGTAGATTGACTAGTTGGCTGCTCACAAAAGTTAGTCACAGAAAGAAATAGCACAAGTTTGAAGAAGAAAGATTAAATTTTGTATTTCAACACACACAAACCAAAACCCTCTTAGCTTTCGAGTAGCTAGAGAAAACTCCAATGACTACAAATGATTAATTCCAATTTTCAGATGATTGTTACAGCTTTTCCCTCTCTTATTTATAGGTCCTAAGATAATTCCTCTCACTACATTCTAGGAAGCTTCCTTTTACTGACATTCCCCTGCTGCTGTGCTAGCTGACAATTAACAGATTTTCCCACACGTCCGCCCCTTTTCCAACGTTACTATTTCATTCCCCACTGCTCCTGCCACGTGGGTCAGGTGTCCTTGCTAGTGAACTACCAGATTTGCCCTTCTCCTTACGCCTAGCATAGGTGAGCCTTATGGGGGGTTTGGGTTGGTGCATGACATTACCCGCCGCCCAAGCATTCACCTTGTCCTCAAGGTGGAAACTGAGGAAGCGCTGCTGTATGGAGGTGAAATCCTCCCAAGTAGCTTCATAGTCCGATAACCCCTTCCACTTGATGAGAACCTCTACTTCATCCCCTTGCCCCTGTGTAGCAGTGCGCACACCTATTACATCCTCTGGCTCAACTATCAACTCCAGGTCTGGGCTGATTTGTTCTGGTAACTCCTGAGCATTGGTGCTTGTTCCCAGGGCCCGTTTCAAATGTGAGACATGGAAAACTGGGTGTACCTTACTGGTGGGCGGAAGTTCCAACTCGTATGCAACTGCTCCAATCTTTTTGGTGATCTTCTATGGACCGTAGAACCGTGGGGCCAGTTTTTCACCTGGTCTTTTTGCGAGGGACTTCTGTCGATATGGTTGAAGCTTTAAATATACCAATTCCCCTTCTTCCAACTGCAGCTCCCTCCTCTTTGCATCAGCCCCATGTTTCATCCTTTGTTGGGCTCGCATGAGCTGGACTCGTAGCTCATCCAATATAGCATCGCGCTCCAACAATTGAGCCTCCAGGGAGTCCACGGCAGTGTGTCCATGACTGACCCGAAACAGTGGTGGTGGATCGCGTCCGTAGACCGCCTTGAAAGGAGTCATGCCCGTAGACACATGGGGGGATGTGTTGTATGAAAATTCAGCCCAAGAAAGCCACTTTGCCCATTTCCTTGGCTGCCCATTGATAAAGCAACAAAGGTAGGTTTCCATGGCCTTGTTCACTATCTCTGATTGTCCATCCGATTGCGGATGGTAAGCCGTGCTCCTCCTTAAATCTGTCCCATGTAACCTGAAGAGCTCACGCCAAAAATTGCTCATAAAAATCTTGTCCCGGTCCGAGACAATGGATGACGGAAACCCGTGGAGCCTCACCACTTCCTTGATGAATAATTCAGCTACTGTGAGAGCGGAGAAAGGGTGCCTTAGGGCCAGAAAGTGGGCTGCCTTGGTGAAACGGTCGACCACCACTAGCATGGTGTCCACCCCTTTTGACAGCGGTAATCCCTCAACGAAGTCCATGGTAATATCTTCCCAAACACGAGCCGGAATGGGTAGGGGTTGGAGTAGTCCCACCAGGCTTTGGCTAGAAGCCTTTTGTTGCTGACAAGTAGGGCAAACACGGACATAGTTTGCAATGGACTTGCGCATCCCAGGCCAAAACCACTCTGTAGCAATGCGCAAATACGTTTTCAGGTCACCGGCATGCCCCCCAGTGGGTGAGTCATGGTAAGCCTTCATCAATTGAGGGATGAGGGATGAATTTGGAGGAAGTACTCGGCGCCCTTTGTAAAATAATTTGTCCTGCTCCACTGTAAAGCTCCACTGTAAAACCAGGGTGCTGCTTCTCCCCTGTTTCCAGTTCCTTGATTATCTGCTGGATAAAAGGGTCAGTGGTGACCTGATCTGCTATCGCGGCCCAGTTTGGCCCTCCCACGGAAACCATGGCAGATAGGGTGCATTCCCCTGTTGATTTTCGGGACAGGGCATCAGCCACCCGATTTGAAATGCCTGGCTTGTAGTGAATCACAAACTCAAAACCCATCAGCTTACTTACCCAGCGTCGGTACTCTGCTCCGACCTCCCTTTGCTCCATGAGATACTTAAGTGAGTGCTGATCAGTGCGTATCACGAACTTCCTGCCCAACAGGTAGTGACGCCATTTCTGTACGGCGAATACGATGGCCATAAGCTCTTTCCCGTACACTGATTTGAGGCGATTTCTAGGGCCCAAAATGTGGCTGTAATAGGCAATCGGGCGCTGCCCATGCATTAACACAGCCCCTAAACCATACCCGGAAGCATCGGCTTCCACTATAAACTCATGGGTGAAATCTGGCATAGCCAAAACCGGGGCAGACATCATGGCTGCCTTAAGCTGCCGAAACGACTCTGTAGCTTCCCCTGACCACCCAAAATTATCTTTCTTGAGTTGGTCGGTGAGGGGCATGGCAATATTGGCATAATTGGCTACGAACTTGCGGTAGTATCCCGTCAATCCGAGAAATCCCCTTAGTTCCCTGAGATTTCGGTTGAGGCCACTCCTCCATTGCCTTTACCTTTTCCATATCCACCGCTACTCCAAAAGCCGAAATTATGTGACCCAGATATGCAATTTGAGTTTTTCCAAACTCACATTTTTTTATATTAGCATACAACCTGTGAGTGTCCAGCACCTCCAGGCTTAAATATTGCTGATGTGTGTCCTCGTCCATGCTGTAAATGAGGATATCGTCGAAGAACACAAGAACAAACTTCCTCAAATATGGCCGGAACACCTCGTTCATCAAGGATTGGAAGGTTGCGGGGGCATTGGTCAAACCGAAAGGCATGACGAGAAATTCATAATGCCCCTCGTGTGTACGGAACGCAGTCTTTGGCACATCTTCCGTCTTCACCCGGATTTGATGATAGCCGGACTTGATGTCCAATTTGGAAAACATGGCTGCCCCATGGAGCTCGTCAAGGAGTTCGTCAATTACCGGAATCGGGTATTTATCCGGTACGGTCTCCTTGTTCAAGGCGCGGTAGTCAACGCAAAATCTCCAAGAACCGTCCTTCTTTTTGACAAGAAGAACAAGGCTAGAGTATGAGCTTGTGGATGCTTGGATTATTCCCGCTGTTAACATTTCCTTGAGCAGTTTTTCAATCTCGTTTTTCTGGATTTGAGGGTATCGGTATGGTCTTACACTCACCGGATCACTACCTTCTCTCAAAGTAATGGTGTGCTCCTTGCTTCGCCGAGGTGGCAGCCCCATTGGCATGTCAAAAACATGCTCAAAACGTTCAATTATGGGCTGGAGGTTGCCGGGAATGACCTGTTCAAGGGTCCCTGGTGGTGGTTCAGTCTCTCGCGCTTCCTCTATCTGGTTGAGGTCCACCAAAACACCCCCTCCTTCACTTCGCAAGGTGCACAACATAGCTTTCAGGAGATTTTTGTTCTTCCCAACGACGGGTCTCCCTTCAATGTCACCCATTTTTCCCCTAATTGGAACTTCATCACCTGAGACTTCCAATTTGTTGTAACCATTCCCAACTTTTCTAACCATGACACCCCCAAGATCAAATCTGAGTTTCCCAGTTCTAATAGTAGGAAATCCTCCTTGATGATAACCCCTTGTATCTCCAAAAACACCCCTTGACATTCCCCTTTTCCTTGCACAGCCGTCCCGGTACCTAGTGATACCCCAAATTCGGTTTCCTCCACCACGGGTAAACCCAGCCTTTCCGCGGTGGCCACCGACATAAAGTTATGGGTGGCCCCCGGATCCACCATAACAATTACTTCACCTTCCCCAATCCTTCCCACCATCTTCATGGTCTTAGGATTTGTCAAACCAACTACAAAATTTTGAAGAAATTTCTACTGCATTTACCTCTTGTCGTGGCAGGGATGCGTCGTCCCCGGCGGTTTCTTCCGATTCTTCATCATCCCCGAAATCCTCTGCAATTAATACACTCAGCTCCTTCCTTTGACATCGGTGACCCAAGACCCATTTTCCGTCACACCGGAAGCAAAGGCCATTCTCTCGTCGGAACTGAAGTTCTTTCTCGGAGAGTCGCCGGACTCCTCCGTGGTTGGTGGGGTCGGTAGGTGATTTTACGTTATAAGGGGTGAGGGTGAGTTGTTGGTGCTGGGTGGGTTGGTTTGTGTTTGGGTGAGATCTGAAAAAAGTAGTCTGTGGGTTGGAGGTGAGGCTTGTGTTTGGGTAAGTGGGCTGATTTTTTGTAGTTGAAGGCCCTGGTGCGGTCCAAGGCAGGACTCACACGGATTTTGTCTTCAGCCATTTTGGCAAGTTCTGGGCTCATGGATCCTGAAGCCTTGAGCCCATTAAGAAAATGGCCCAAGGCCAGAGCTTCTGGGACATTCTCCAAGGGTGCAGCTAACTCTATGAAGCTGCGTTGATATTCAGCCACGGTCCCCTTCTGTTCCACGGCCAACCATTGCTCGTGGAGAGAACCTGCTAGCGACGGCCGGAACCGCAGGAGTAAGAGTGCCTTCATCTCCTCCCAACGTCTTATGGGCTGTCGGCGATTTTCCCACTGGTACTATAATAGGGCATCTCCTTCCAACGCCACCACTGCCGCCTCGGTTTTCTCCTCCGTCATCAACCCATAAAATGAGAAGTACTGTTCAGCCCTAAGAATCCACCCGTCGGGGTTGCTGCCGTCGAACTGAGGTAAGTCCAGCTTCCTATATTTCCAGTTCTTTCCCCCACCGTCGCGCTGCCCACCGTTTGGTTGAAATCGATCTCCCGGAATAAACCCTTCGAACCCAGGAGGCGTACTCCTTCTCGATCTTTCGGCCAGGGTTGCCCGGATTTCCTCGTGGTGCCTTGCTTGTTCTTCCACCATGCGAAGCTTTAATCCGGCGAACTCATCCCTGAGCACCTGCATCGCCGACTCCATTCCCACCTTTACTTGTTCCACCACATCCCTCCGCAATCCCTGGCATACTCCATCCAGTTCTTGCTAAAGAGTCTCCCTCAACCTAGCAAGTTCCTGCTCACAAAGCTCCACCCTCTGCGTCACGTTTGTTGGTGCCATGGGTTCTCAGGAAAGTTGCTCTGATACCAAGTTGTTATAGATTGACTAGTTGGCTGCTCACAAAAGTTAGTCACAGAAAGATATAGCACAAGTTTGAAGAAGAAAGATTAAATTTTGTATTTCAACGCACACAAACCAAAACCCTCTTAGCTTTCGAGTAGCTAGAGAAAACTCCAATGACTACAAATGATTAATTCCAATTTTCAGATGATTGTTACAGCTTTTCCCTCTCTTATTTATAGGTCCTAAGATAATTCCTCTCACTACATTCTAGGAAGCTTCCTTTTACTGACATTCCCCTGCTGCTGTGCTAGCTGACAATTAACAGATTTTCCCACGCATCAGCCCCTTTTTCCAACGTTACTATTTCATTCCCCACTGCTCCTCCTGCCACGTGGGTCATCAGGTGTCCTTGCTAGTGAACTACCAGATTTGCCCTTCTCCTTACGCCTAGCATAGGTGAGCCTTATGGGGGGTTTGGGTTGGTGCATGACAGGGAAGTGGGGTTTTGCTTTATAACTTCCCTTTAGGGTGCGTTGATTCTCTTCGCCTTCAAAAGTTTCAAGAACGATAAGTCCAGATTGGCTCAAATAATTTCCAATAAGTTTCAACAAGATCTAGTAAGTTTAATAATCAGGTCTGTGGATTTTTTTTTTTTTTAAATTCACGTGTGCTGCCTTTTTTTGACGATAAAAAATTACTCTCAATTCAATGCAACAAACAAGGACGCCACCAGCTACGATGCACAAAAAGTGTTGTGCCTCTGCATGAGGCAGTTGAAAGAGGCTTGCCTACCCTGACATAATAAATTTGCTATGCCCATGTACACTTGATGCAAGCACCTTTAGCACCTTTCACCTTGGGTGCGTGCACTCTTTAAAAACCAAGCCTATCACACATCACTTGAATTGTAAGACCAAAAGTAATTCAAACATTTTCACCATAAACAACATTTTCAAGGATTTTTTAACTACAATAATACAAACTTTTGGCCGTTCTCTCGCAATAATACAAACTTTTGATTATTATTTAATAATACAAACTTTACATCAAAATTCTCCCAATAGGTCAAAGTGACCTTTAACCTGTAAAACAGGTAAAAAGAACTTAAAAAACCCCAAAATCTCCTTCTCTCTCCTCCCCTCCACCTACCAACTGAAACCCCACCCTCCCCCCCCAACCACGAAACCACCAGTCCACCCTCACCACCCCCTCTCCCACCACGAAACCACCAGTCCACCCCTCCCCCTCTCCCACCACGAAACCACCAGTCCACCCTCACCACCCGTCCCCCACCACGAAACCGCCTCCCAGCCACGAAATGTCCATCACCTGAACACAACTCCTCCTCTTTCCGCCGCCAAACAAGGAGGAGTGGTCGACAAAGCGAGGAGGAGAGAGAATAAACGAGGAAAAGAGGATGAGAGTCGGGGGCGGGCGAAAATAGCCGACGTCCTCCTTCGTCTCCACCAGCACTTCTCCCTCTCCCTTCTCCTTTCGCGCAACTCAACCCACCATTGTTATAGAATCAAGCCCTAACAAAATCGCCGACGTCATCCTTTCTCAATCCTTCTTCTCCGCCTTCACTCGTTACCGCCCCATCTAGTTGGTTTGGCTAGGGGGAGGATGAAGAGAGAGAAACAGTGGCTTGGCAGGGGGTTGCTGGGGTGGGAGAGGATGAAAGAGAGTGGAGGGGAAGCAGGAGAGAAGAAAGAAAAAAAAAAAGTTTTTAATTTTTTTTTATATTTAAATCAAAAATTTAAAAATCAGCCAATAAAATAATGACACGTGTCCTAATGAGTGCCATATCAGCTTGTTTGCCTCCTACAACAAGTTACCAACCGGTTTCGACCTACTGGGAGAATTTTGATGTAAAGTTTGTATTATTAAATAATAATCAAAAGTTTGTATTATTGCGAGAGAACGGCCAAAAGTTTGTATTATTATAGTTAAGAAAATCCCATTTTCAATCTACAGAGTTTTTACATATTCAAACCAACCCTCCAAATAAATAGTCAGACCAAATCACAAGAACTTCCATTGACAAAAAAATTCACATTTCCAAAAGGATCAAACAAAATCACAGCTACAAAAACTCAAATAGATAATAAAAAAAAATCAAAACAATGCTTAGAAGAACAAAACAAAAACATTCCTAATTAAATAAGCAAAAAAGTGTACAATTCATATATCATGCCAAAGTCTTATTTAAAGTCCGAAAGATTCCTTCCTCCCTTCAGAAAATTGATGTCTTCCCAAATTCAAGGCCTCCGGTAACAATTAAGGGACACAAACAACAGGATACTATACTTTCTTCTAAATTCCAACGAGGGGATCTTCTAAGTTATAAGTAGACATATATATCTAATTATCTATAACGCAGAGGATTTTCAGGAAGAAGAGAGACTGAGACAGAATAAGATAGAAGAAGATAAGAGACCTCCAAACCTAGTTCTCCAAATTCAGAATTTAATTACTTCTGATAACTTTTCCTCTAACAATTAGATGTTTATGTAATGAACTGCAATCGCGACAGAATAAGATAGAAGAAGATAAGAGACCTCTAAACCTAGTTCTCCAAATTCAGAATTTGATTACTTCTGATAACTTTTCCTCTAACAATTCGATGTTTATGTAATAAACTGCGATAGCTAATTCTGGTCTGAGATGAAGATTAAGGACTGAAAATAGATTAATATTGACTAAACGGAAAATTACATAAACTAAAGATAATCTTGAAGCAGACAAGAGGTTTGAAACTCTCCCAAGAAAACTACAATAACCCTCACAATATTCAGTACTAGCCTTATATGCATGCAATGCGTGCGTTAATTATTCTATTATATACTCCATACTATAGTTATGATTACACTTATAATGTGAAAGATTAATAGTTAGATGAATTTAGGATATATTAATTAGCTAATGTAAAAAACTAACAAAGGTTGTGAATGATTTTTAATATTAATTTTTTGTAAATGAATTTTGAACAAAAAGAATAGACATAATGAGTTGGTTTGACTGAATTAAAGTGTAATCAAAGGTAGTGAGTGTTTCAAATTTTTCAAGTGTACGCCATGTTACCATCTTCTCTTATAAAAAAAGGTCAAGATGTTTTGTCTATTTAATTTTTTGACTGTAATATTTGATGCATATACCATTTTTAACTTGTTTAGAATGACAAGTTGAAATGAGAAAGGGTTCTTAAATTGTTTTCTTTTGTAATTTTTTTCATTATCATTAAGGATAATTTAGTATTTTCAGAGGGGGACACCATCTTCCTCTCCCCTTCCCTTCTATAATAAAGATAATCTGTCTCTCCCTAGTGTCCTCTATATATAGCAGTTTTCCCCTCACTAACTATCTAACTTATTCCTCAAGCTAAACCCCTAATCTATTTCTATTTCCCTACCAATAATACCACTCACCCTTGGGCTAGTTCATCACAGTTTAGATCTCAACAGATCATCTAGATTCTAGAGAGGTGCTATGAATTAACATAGCTTAGTGGCCAAAACAGTGAGATTACACATAGAGTTGAGAGATTAAGGAAAGAAGAACAAGGTTTAAGAAGAAAACAGTAAGATATGACTGAATTAATGCTAATCTAGGTGATTAATCACCAATTACAGCCTCGCCAATCTTTCGAGAGGAATGGCAATCTCCCAAGCTAAAACCACTAATCACTCTTCACAATTTTCAACATACTTTTCTCTCTCTAATTAACCCTACTAATTAACCCTATATATAGAGTAATTTTCTTGCACAACTACCTAGCTTATTCCCCAAGCTACTACTCAAGATAATATCTAAATTACCCTTCCCCTAAAATATCAGTTCATAGCATTACCGGCCCCCCAAACATCCACCTTGTTCTCAAGGTGGATAGTAGTCAGCACTAGAGGCTCTGCCTTGGCAAAGCTGGTGGTCAATGTCATCTTCCACGCACTGTTGCCAGAGTTGTTCAAGCTTTTCTTTATACAGTTTTGCCGGCAATTTGAGCTGGTTGCCATGGACGGGTGGAATTCTGACTTGGGTTGGAATTAAGGTGAGAGTGGAAGTGATGGTGGTAGTGTGGTGAGATGATTCTGGTATCTTATGGTAAGAATTTGGGTTGGGGAAATCAGAAAAAGAATTTGGTTTAAAAGTGAAATGTTGGGTGGGTTTAATGAAATATGGGCTGAGTGGATGATTTAGTTGTGTAGTGTGGAATTTGGGTGGCAGAACTTGGGCAGGACTAAGTTGGGCTGAATTAGAGGAGAGGAGTGGAGGGAAAAGATGTTTAGAACTTGGGTAGAGGAATTTCCTAAGATCTGGGCTGATGAATTGGGCCGAGATTCTAAAACAGTATACATGGGCCCCAATTCATAAAAGGTTGGGTAGTAGGAGTGGCTGCAAGATCTCAGCAGCATCACGTGGCCCCCACAGCTTAATTCCATCACTGATGTTAAATTTTTGGTCATTGACCAAAGTACCCTTAATGACATCTTCATTTGGCTTCCCCTCCAAGCTAATGAATGACTCATCAAAACTTCCCAGTTCCCACATACAATTCTCTTTCTAGAACTTTCTTCTGAAAACCATCATCGGCTGCTCCACCACCACATCTGCCGCCGGCAAAGAAGGTTAGCCCACCGCCGGAATTTACTCCGGCAAAATAACCAGGTCCACCACCTGAACCACTCGCTGCAGCAGCGCCTTTTGCAAAGCACTCTCCTCTATTCAAGCCACCCAAGTATTCTCTCAGGCCACCATATGAGGCGGTTCCAACACCAAACTTATCAAATCCGGCACAGCAACCCGGACCACCATCAGATCCAAAGCCTCTGGCACCGCCTTTCTCGAATACACCACCCAATAAACCACCTGTGAGAAAAAATTTTGCACCATCCAATTCTCCCTTCGTGAAACCCATTTTTGTTGGAACCCCACCACCACATTTTTTCCCACCATGAGGTCCTGAAAATGGCCAGTCAACCAATGGCAAATTCCTCGCCTTATCCCCAGCCAGCTTGACTACCTCAGAAATATTGATATCAACACCCTCTGTGATTGCAAGTCCTGTCAACAAGTCTTCAACAATGGTGGTGGGATAACCACCAGACCTTCCTTCCCCCATGTTTCGCTGCTCCACCAGGTTGATTAACTTCGTCGTAGTTGATCGTGACTGCCATGAAGAACCAAAACATAGCTTTAGCTGTTTTTTAAGTTCGTGCCACTCATTGAACGGCCACCACCGGTGTTCCTTTTCGAACCACCGTTGCGCATTGCCGTCAAGTGATATTATGGCAGCCTTAAGCTTCGCTTCCTCATCAAACTGGAAGAAATTGAAGAAATCTTCCAAATCCACAATCCAATCGTCATAATTTCTCCCATTAAACTCTGGAAGTTGAAGCTCTCGCCGGATTCTCCGTTGTTCTTCCAAATATGAAATTTCTACATTTCTTTTGTGTATAATGTAGGTGAATTCTTCACAGATCCATGTTTGCATTTGTTGCGCTGCAGTTCTGCCTGCAACCTCCATTGCAGATTTTTTTTTTTTTTTTTTTTTTTTTTTTTTTTGTAAAAATCAAAAACTGAAATTCAGTACTTAATCTCCCTGAATCGTTTGCTCTGATACCATTTGCTATGAATTAACATAGCTTAGTGGCAAAAACAGTGAGATTACACATAGAGTTTAGAGATTAAGGAAAGAAGAACAAGGTTTAAGAAGAAAACACTAAGATATGACTGAATTAATGCTAATCTAGGTGATTAATCACCAATTACAACCTCGCCAATCTTTCGAGAGGAATGGCACTCTCCCAAGCTAAAACCACTAATCACTCTTCACAATTCTCAACATACTTTTCTCTCTCTAGTTAACTCTATATATAGAGTAATTTTTCTTGCACAACTACCTAGCTTATTCCCCAAGCTACTACTCAAGATAATATCTAAATTACCCTTCCCCTAAAATATCAGTTCATAGCAAGAGGAGAGATAAAAAAAGAAACTTGGGTGGTTGGTGGATCCAAGATTTTTAATTTGGGTTGGCACCAACTCATGTTATGGTATACAAGAGCCGAAAGAAAGCAACAACTTCCATAACAACGATTCCATACTAACGTAATACCTTACCAAAATACCATGAAACTGGGTACCACATCAACAATTAGTTCATTGACATTGTACAACAACAAAAAAAAGGATTTCTGTTAAAAACCACTCGTAGATAGGTAATTTGTCCTCTAAACCACCTCTAAATAAAAACCATAATAGATAACACTTGTACATCCTTAATCATATCTCATAGCCACCTTCAAGCCCATAATTAGCTAATTAACAATTCAATTGACATATTTAAGCTATGTTACCTCGACTCGTCTAGGAGTGTCGGGTATGGGTACGGATCCGAGTGTCCGGTACCGCACTTCTAAAAAATCAGAACACGAGGACTCTGTCCGGAATTTGGACACGGGTACGGGTACGTGAAATTAATATTTTGTAATATAAAATTTAATGATAAACCCAATAATTCAAATCTACATAATAAAAAAAAAAAAAATAAAGTACAAGAGTACCTGATCTATGACCATTACTTTCACACTAAAAGAAAGAGAAAAGAAGAAAAAGGGAGAGCGAGGACAATAAAAAAAGAAAACTGAAAAAGTAAAAAATTGAACCTGTTTTTTAAGTCCCCCTCCACGTGACTACACCCCCCGCCCTTTTTTCCTTTTACAAAAAAACCACGCAGCCAACCATGAAGCCAAAAGCCTAAAACAAAACAAAAGAAAAACCCTAGATCTGAGAAACCCTAGACGGGTAGCCACCACGCAGCAACCATGAAGCCACCGGAAGCTTCTCACAACACCACGAAACCACCATGAATCCACTCACCTGTCAATGACGACTTAAACCCTAAGTATTTGTCCTCTTCCATCTACATTTAGTGCTTCAATTTTCATATGCAAAGTCACAAACCCTAGATGTGAGAAACCCTAAAAAAGACGTTTTTCAAGAGTTCTCTTCTTCTCTTCTCCTCCTTGCGTTCAAAGTCTAGGGTTTGAGCATCTGGGGTTAGCCGTGTCCGAGTGAAACTTGTCGGATCTGACACGGATTTTGTGTCGGTGTCGTGTTGTACCGACACGGGTATTTGGCAAAATTTGCCGAGTCCGGGGTAATAGAGTATTTAAGTACATAATTCTAATTTAACACCTAAATCAACTTAATAAAATTAAAACTAACAAAAACATTCCCACCTAACCCTAATGCTAATTGCTAAGAGTTGATGTAAGAGGGAAGCAACACTTTAGGTACTCCCTCCGTCCCAAAATAGTTTGAAGACTTTTACTTTATGTTTGTCCCAAATTAATTTGAACACTTCCATTTTTGATATGGTCCCACTATTACTATAATATTTCTTTTACACCCCTTTAGCTCACACTCTACCTTTATGAATAAAAAGTTACTCAACTTTCTCTCTCCTCCCTCCTCCTACAAAAAAAACCCCACCAACTCCTAGCACATCTACTTTTTTAATAAAATAACATTTGATATCCATGCTACAACTTATCACCTTAAAGTACGTGTCCCAACAAGTGTTCAGATCTTTGGACGGAGGGAGTATTAGTTTTATAAGTTATGGGCATGGAGAATAAGTTAGTTAGGTGGACAAAAACTCTATAAATGGAGGAAATTAGAGCTGGTAAAGCATGTTGAATATTGATGAGAGTTTTAGTGAGCTTTTAAGAGTTTATCAAGAGAGAATCAAGCCTCATGAAATCTTAAATATCTTTACATTATTGTTATTTTCTAGTTATTCATCAATCACACTTCATCTTCTTCACTTAATTTCCATATTTTCTTTCTAAAATTTAACCTAAGGCATAAGCTATGTCAGTTCTAGTTCATAGCACCTACCCTAACCCCAACCCCAACCCCAACCCCAAATACTCCCTCTATTTTTAAACAGATGCTCCGTTTTGACTTTTATACTACTCACATACTCTACTTTGACCATATTTTTCTGCATATGTATGAAAATCATGTTAGCATACAAGATATTGTTGAATTTGTCTTGACGTATATTTTCAAAAGATCATTTTTTCATATATTTTACTAATAAATAACCAGAGATACTAATGGTCAAACTTGTGCATAGGCAATTGTGCAAGTTAAAATGAAGCATCTATTTAAAATCGGATAGAGTATATTGTCCCCAAAATAAGTTTAACCACGCAATATATAGATAATGCAGCTCATTGGCTTAAACATAAACCATATAATCTCATATAACGAGCTTTGAAGTTTAAACAAGAGAAATACTGAAAGCATGAACTTGCAAGGCAAATATGGAATGGTAAGGCCGAGATACCTTTCTAGCATCAAACTTTCGTAGCTACTGTGAATGCTTGTGCTCAGTAGTCAATCTGCAAAGTGGATATAAGAAGTTAAACTTCATTAAACATAAGAACAAAATCATCACTGTAGTTCAAGATCATCATCAAACCTTCCCAACGTTTTTTTATGCATTTTTCAACATAGAAAGTGTAAGAACAAAAAAGTAACTAATATACCAAATTTTGAGAAGTGAAAAGATGAATGGCACACAGAACTCAGAAAGAGATAAGGGAAGAATTACGAAATGCAAAATGAAACCAAAAATTGCAGCTCTATGGCAGTAATTCTAAAAAAACAA
The DNA here is from genome assembly GCA_947646795.1 of Beta lomatogona. Lineage (NCBI taxonomy): Eukaryota > Viridiplantae > Streptophyta > Magnoliopsida > Caryophyllales > Amaranthaceae > Beta > Beta lomatogona. The sequence goes on along the minus strand of CANSNZ010001104.1, from coordinate 223,867 downwards.
ATAAATTATCTCCTTTTTAATATAATATCTCTTCCAACACCTTACTTTCAACAACCACCATTACTGAAGTTCATAACCACCGAGACTCTGGCCAGAAAGCGCCCAAGAACGCAGCTCAACAGACCTCAGTGATGAACACCCAAAATTAGCCCTACTCCACCATATTCTCTCTACTCTCCCCCTCTCACCTTTTCCTCCCTCTGCATGCATGCCATCACCAGCAACCCTGTCCGGAAGCCATCCCATCCACCCTTCCTTCTAGCGTTCTTTCGGACTCAATCTGCTCCTCTTGCTTGCCATTCTCACCTTAGCACCCACCATTCAAACTCACTCCTTTACGCTCTCGATTATGATTCAGACAATCACAATGACACCAACCACTTCAACTTAGTTATGAATTAAATCTCAGATTTTGTTTCGGCCTTGATGTTTTAGCAAAGAGTACAATTTTCAACTGGATATTAAAATTAAGTTCAATGAAACGTCACAATCAAATGATAAAATTTCTCGGCAACAAGCTCAATTCTATCATATATTACATTTACCTTAGGATTTCTAAAACCCTAATTCATGCAATTACCACATTACTTACTTAATTCACAAGATTTTTCGTAATAATCAAGGTGTTCCGAAGCCAAAAGTGAAAAGAAGAGGGAGATTAAATCAATTTACCTCTCTGCTGGTTGCTACTGGAATCTGGACTGATGATTTTTGGCTGGTTTTGTCGAATTCCGGCGTCGGAATTACATTTTTAATTTCGGCGAACCTGAGAAGAGGGCGCGAAAAGAAACTGCAGTTTGGTGCGGAGTTCAGGGTGCGTGAGAGGCCTTGGGGGACAGCGGTGTTGGCGATATGAGAAAATTGTAAAACGTCCAAAAATTTTTTACACGTTGTGTATAGAGTCTAGGAAGTTTCACCTTATACATTTGAGTTTCAAAATTGACGTCACGTGCTACAATAATTTCCAATATGAGAAAGTTGTAAAACGTCCAAAAACTTTTTAGACATTGTGTATAGAGTTTAGGAATTTTCACCTGATACATTTGAGTTTCAAAATGAACCATCATATACTCCCAAGTTCCAACTTTTAAAAAATCATCATAGATTCACTAGTACAGAATTAACGATTTGCGTCGGACCTGAGACCACCATTTGGGTCGGACATTGGTCCAACGCACAAGTCTCGACGCAAATTTGATAGTATGATCTGCGTCGGACTAAGACACGACGCAGATTTAGTGTTATTTGCGTCGCATGTATTGCATAGTCCGACGCAGATGGCCCTTTAGCCCTAAGCCCAGCAACACCATCTGCGTCGCATGATGGTCTGTGTGCGACGCAGATCATCCCCTTTATATAAAAAAAAAAGTCAATATGCGTCGGACTTTGAACACCATCCGACGCAGATGACAGTTTTTTTATCAAAAAAAAAAAATTTCGTTCACCCATCAGAGGATCTTTATTAAAAGAACAGATCGACTTTGTTTTCCATTCAAGACCTACATCCTAATTCCCAGATCCAAATAGAATCAGAGTTCATTGCCTACTACAAAGAATTAAATTTCGTTCATGATCTTTATAATACCGCAAACACTAATTAAAACATATACATAAATTACAGAAAATAAAAAAGATAAATTACAGAATTATAAAAAACAAAATAAATCCTAAAATTGATAAGAAATTGAATCAGAAAATTCAAAAACTTAAGAGTTCCAAAAATTCTACAAAATTGCATCAAAAAACAGCGAAAACAAAACCAAACCAGCGACGATCAGGTTGAATACGGGTGAAGAAGACTGAAACTGTTATGTACATTTTGAGCCATAACCCTTTTACCTTCTTTTCTCTCTCCTTCCTTCGCCGGAAAACCCTTTTAGACTTGCTCTCTTTCTTCTTCGCTGCTCCTCCCTTATACCATCTTTCGCCGGAAAAAACCGCCGCATTCGCCACAGAACACCGCCAAAGTGAGATGCGACAAAGAGATGAGAGATGAAGGTGAGAAAACGATAGGAACAAGAGGTCAGAAGACTCTTTCTCTCTCTATTTCTTTGAGCTTTTGCTGTGTTTGTGATTTGCACGACTGATCTCAAAATCTCAAGGAATCCGTCGTGAATTTTCTTCCTTCTTCTGTAATTAGGGTTGGGAGATGAGAGAGATGAGAGAGATGAAGTGTAAGAGAAAACGGCTGAAGAAGGTTGGGAAAATTAACCCTAAAGTGCACCTTAAATTATGGGGAACCCATGATTTGCGTCGTGTCGTGGCCCAAAACTTATTTTAATACCCATATGCGTCGCACACTCAGGCCCATGCGACGCATATTGTCGGATCCAAAACTTGGGCTTATTTTAATACCCATATGCATCGCACACTGGGCACGTCCGACGCACATTGTTGGATCATTTGCGTCGCATTCTCTAGATAGTCTGACGCAAATAACCTTTTTATGGTCATTTGCGTCAGATCTTTATTAACATTCGATGCAAATCATCTGTTTCTGATCATTTGCGTCAGTCTTTCTTTTGTCCGACGCAAATAGGGAGACGCAAATTATCGTTTTTCTACTAGTGATTCTTGAATATATTTCACCAATTACCCTTTTTACCATACAAAACTGGTACTTATATGATCCACAAGACCACAACTTATGAATTAGTGCTACAAAGCTAATAAGATAGCTTTCAAGCTATCGGGAACCATCAAATCCATCGTGACAATTAATATCCGTATTCCGGCCCATTAGTTATCATAAGGTGATTGGTGAAATTTATGATTCTTTCCTCATACCTATAATGCACAGTTGTTAATCACTAATGTGATTTGTACTTAAATTGAAGCTCCAATGGCGATTTTGACCAACAAAAACTCGAATTTGAAACGATAGTGCCTAGAAAGCCAGAAACATATTCATTTATTAGTGTACCTAGAAGTCTAGAACCATGACTTAGAAGTTTAGAACTCATACTAGAAAAGTATACGTTGGGAATACACTTCTTCTAGTTTCAAGCATATGACGATATGATTTAGGTTATCCCTGGTTATGAGATGTACAAATCATACCGCCATGTTACTTTTTAAGAAATTGATACCATCAAGCCGATAAAATTCTATTGTCTTGTGACAAAGGAAACCCTAACTCAAGGGAGTATGAAATACACAACGTTCTTAGATAAGATAAAGAATTGAGAGAGGGTCAAACAATTGAGAGACAAAATTGACTCATATCAATATTCTATAGAATAAAGACCTTAATAAGGAAGAAGATGAAACTCGATCAATATGTTGAGAGATTCAAATTGTTCCCTGAGAAGATTTGAGCTCCTACAATTCTCTATTGTTGGTCACCCCTTAGTTCACTTTTTAGCTTGGGTGGCAGGAGAACTTCCACCTGAAGTTGGCCTACAAATAAAAAACAAAGATAAAAAATGATATAACATTTTTTCAGAAACCAGTATGTTTTACTAAAACAAATTATAAGAAGACAATGATATGGAACATACAAGCCAACAAACACTTTGAAAGCATCATAAATTCCCCATTGAGCACCAGTAAGGGTTCCAATCATGACTATTCGAAGGGGAAGACCACGCGTAAATAAACCCACTAGCCCGAACTTCTTCACAGCCTGTGGAACTCAAGTTGTGTTAGGGAATAACAAACTTAGTGCTTGTTTGGTTGATATAAGAAACATATAGCAAGTGGAAGTATCTAAAGTTGTTTGGTTAGAAAATGGTAGGAAGCACACAAAATAGTTACTTCCTTATGTTAAAACTTAAAACCAATGAACTTATACTTCCTAGGAGTGAGTACATGGAATATATTACTTCTCAAGTTCAACCAAATAAACACTTATTCTACTTATCTAAGAAGAATGTAGATCAAGCTGAGAAAAATATACGATGAATGTGTTGAATTGACAAGATTAAATTAGAGAACATACATCACCAACTGAAGCGCCCTTTGCGTTGTTAAGGAAAGAAACTAAGTTGTCTGCAGGGTGTGACACAATAGCACAAAATACTCCAGCTACATATCCACCAGCAAAGCTAACACTAAGTTGCAATGTTTTGCTGCATTGTTCTTTAGGTCTTGGAATTGCGTACTTGTATAAGAGTTCTACAATGGTCTCAAAAGAGGCAAACTTCATCATTGTATCTTCAATCAAAGTAAGTAAACACATTAGTATGATAAGAAGAATATAAACAAAAGATATTGCCAAAAATTAGTGAAGTACAAATATATTTGCCTACATGGAATCTGACGACCCCAAAGCGGGACTAGTCCCTTGTACAATCTGCGAGAAATTATAATTGTTAGAGCATTAGAAGTTCAATACATCAATCTTAATCATACTTTACTTCTATCCATAGTAAATAGAAAAATTAAAAAGAATAAACTAAACTATGGAGAACTTCTTATAACACTCCTACCTAGAGAGTGTCCTTCCAAAATGATCCAAGTGACTAATAACACTTCATAATGTTGAGTATATTTTGTTTGTTTTTCAGTAGTTTTTTGTTCTTTTATCTCGTCCACTGATGCTATGTAGCCAACTAGATCTTGACAATTATTATATGCGGAGGTGAAGCAAGGAATTTAAAGTTGTGGGGGCCGTATGGTTGTTACTGTTTAAATAAAATAAATGGAGGAAACGAAAAATAGAAAAAAGGAGAGTGAGTAGAATTTTTGTTGTCAAGAGGACTCAACCACTTAACCACTCGAACTTTTCACCAAGTCATTAACCATCAAGCTAAAAATCTTCTTCAAGACTATAAAGGCCTCATTTAATATATTAACAAAATATTTGCAGGGGCCTAACTAAAAGAATATGGGTCGGGGGTGGACTGCAGCCCCCCATGTGGTTTCGCCCATGATTATATGATCTTCTAAATTGGTTTTTTTACAAGACACTCCCCATAGTTGAGATTACTAAGGAATGATCCATAATTAGAATTACTATAAGACCGGTCATAGTTACGATTATTCCTGTAAGATTTCTTAAAACATAAAATTAAATACTTCATTCTTTCTTTAATAATTGCAACATGTAGGGGGTTGCACATTTTTTAAGGAGACGAGAGAGATAGAGAGAGATGAAAAAGGGACCCATGTGATAAGAAGAGAGATAAAGAGAAAACATAGTCAAATTTAGTAATGTTGCAATTAATATGAAACTTCCAAATAAGAGAAATGTTGCAATAATAAAAGAACAGATGAAGTATAAAAAAAAAAGGCGAAATCTAGAGGGTAAGAAACCATACCCCGCAGCACCTTCAGACTTGAGAAACTTGGGGAAACCATCGGACAAGCCTCGAGCAAAGCCAGGTTGTGTTTGCACACGAACTTTAACCGCTTCAAGGGGGCAAAGGGCAACATCAGCAATGACCTCGGCAGATGCAGAACCAGCTAAGTAAATCATGGTTTTGTATCTGACAGCATTTTCAGGACCAGCAAGATCTGAATAGTACTTCTTAAAGAACTCATAGAACCCAAATTTACAGGCCCCTTGTGCACTATAACCAAGAAGGGTTGGCACCCAACCCCTGAAGAAGCCCTTAACTCCTTGCTCTTTCATCAAAACTCCAAAGCCTGAGCTTATGTTTTTATATTTTGCTGGATTAATCTGCACCCACAATATTTTATAGAATGTAGATTAATGTTTTATACCATGATTCAAAATATGGAAAGGTTCTTTAAGTTGTTATCACAAACCTTTCTAATCTGTTTTATAAGACATTGTACAGCTTAGTACTTACCTATAATAATTATCAAGTACCAGCAACATTTGTTTTTGTTTTTTGGTGTATAGAGAGTCAAAAGCGCAAATGATGTAGATGAGATTTAATCTCGGGTCTTAAGTTCCACCTCTCGATGCTTTTTAACAACTAAGTTAGTTGACATCCACATCAACAACCTTTATTAGACTCCAAGAGTCGAGACTAACAAATCAGAACTCTAAAAGAAGCATTATGTAAATTTTATTATTACCTCCATCTCACGTTAGTGTCTACACTTTCCTTCTTTATCTATCTTAAATACTCTTTAGTCTTCCAAATTGAGAAAAACTCTATTAATATTTTACTACAACTTTCTCCCAGTGCTAAAAAGTTAGGGTCTTACAATCTCTCTTACTATCTATTACAATAAAAAAAACCATTATATCCTATTAAGTTTATTCATCATACACTCGTGGTGTACTAGTGCATGCGTACACTCAAGACTAATTTATACTCATTTGCTCATTTGAAACTCTTCTTTTTAGTACATTTTGCTGATTTGCACGATTTCAAATGAGCAATGAGCAAAAAAAAATAGCTTTGGGTGATAAGATTTGTAAATATCCTTTCATATCTCTCTTTCATCAAAATAACAATTGATAACCAATCAATCCTATCGTCTAGTTACTGTTTTTCACCAAAAAAAAAGATCCTATCGTCTAGAACTGCATCAATACTCATGTGAGATATGTCATGTTGAGAGATGTTAATGAGGTTAAATCCATTCTTTAATCTATGATACGATTGATAATAGATCATATCATAATATTTATAATTGATGTACTATGACATATAGCAAAAAAAAAAAGTTCACAACAAATCTGAGGATTCTTGTTGAAGTTGATTAATTTTTATCATTTCATCATATGTTATACATTTTCTCCGGTAAATTCTAACATGTAGTGTTTTACGCTTCCCATGCACAATTTTGATATTTTCTAAGTACATATATCAAAACAAATCCAACAAATTTTGCAAGGTTAAATTCTTCCTTGAGTATAAATCACAATAGGTGGTCAAAGAGGAGTGTGTAAATACTAAATAGTTTAAAGTTTAAACGTCCAAACGTTGCAATTTTCACTGGAAGGGCGAAGTACTCTTTAGAAAATAAGATTGGAAGATGAGAAAAATACCTGCATGTTACACTTGACGAGATCAAGAGGAGTAACAGCCATGTGAGTAAGACCACAACTAAAAATTCCACCGGCAGTACATGCGGCATAAAATGTCGGAGAATACATTTTTATCTTCTCACTCGGAGCTGCTACCATTATACTCTCCCTTGATATTTCACATGAAGATGATGATAATGACGACAGCGACGACGACGATAGAGAATACTTGCCGTGTTGCATGGGGGAACTATATGCATGATCAAAATGGGGAGGATTCATAAATGACATTGATGAGTATGAGGAGGTGTAGAGGAATGAAGGGATTAAAGGAGACGACTTGTTAGAATTCCCAGAAATTGCCATGGTTGTATTAAATGTTTATGATTAGGGTTATAGATGAAGAAAAATAATTAAAACAGATGAAAATTTTGAGGATTTGGAGAATCTTGGATCTAAAAATGCTTAAAATGTCTTACGATTTTGAAGGGTTGGCCATACATAACATCCTGCGATTTATGAGGATGAGGGAACACATGGTGAATTTTTTTTAATTTTGAACTCTCAGCCCCTGAATTGTATTGTCATTTATTCCTCACATTTTACATTTTTTTATCAATCTAATTTTTTTTGATTGCTAAGATGAAGTGATGTACTGTATCAGAACCTCTTACAGGTTAATCCAATTCAAGCAAAAGTGCCTTTAATGGAGTTTGATCCCACAACCTTGAAGTTATCATATATAGATTAAATCTTACAGTTACCACTACCATCAAGTACTATTTGAGTTACTCGTTTTTATGTTTCTCGATTTGCTTTAATTTCTAAGTCTATACTATCAAAGTATCAATTGCTAATTTTAACTCTACCATGTATCCAATCCCCTTTTTCAGTTAATTAACAGACTTTGATTTTTATAACACATAACTTGACCATTAATAAGAAGGGCGTTTTACTCTATGCAAGCCACATACAATAAAAAAAAATAGAATTTGCATAATATAGGGTTTGATCCCATGACTTCAAGTTTATATATTAAAGTCTTAACTGCTAAACCAAGTGATATTTAGTGTTATCATCTTGATGTATAATATTAATAAATGAAAATTTTCCTTAACCAGGGCATAACTCGGGCCTAATAACTAGTTAATTATTAATAACCAGAACTATACAGGAGTTGATAGTATAATATAAATCTATATTAAGACAAATCTAACAAGATGTCATATGATTATTTATTTAAAAAAATCAACTTTATTGTCATGCCAACATGAAGTCTGGCCTAACCCAAGTTTAGTGTCCTGACCTTTTCATATTTCAACTTTAGTGTAATGAGATTTGGCATAATTGAAGATTAGTGTCCTAACCTTTTTCATATTCTAACTTTAGTGCCCTCATATTACAAAATAATCCATTTTTTAGAAGAAAAAAAAACCAAGTAAAATAATCAGCAACCAATTGCTAAATGCTCCCATAATCTTGTTCCTCATATCGTTTGTAAGCAACCAATTGCTAAATGCTCCCATAATCTTGTTCCTCATATCGTTTGTAAAGCTTTTGTTGTTACTCATTGTGAATAACATGGTTTATATCTAGCCAGACTTCTCTAACCTCTAGGAGTTTAAAGCAACCTTGCGGTGCCTATGGTCATGTTGCTCTTTATATTGTGTTTAACTCATTAACTGTATGTTCATTATTAGGGGACGAGACATATTTATGTAGAGAATTTTCATCATGTGTGTGATCCATTATAAGTTATAAGCTGAAAATATATATTGCTACTTTTCGTTTTGGTTCGTTTCAGACTTTCAGCCAATTGTAAATTGTTGATACACTTCAATGATTATACCTTGGTTTAGAATTTAGATAAATATTTATTTATCTCTCAAAATTCATTTATTGGACAAGTTGGACAATACTAATCCACATCTCTAACCTAGCTAACAAGAAAAAAGAATACTATATAATCGTACTTAGCAGTTAGCACCAAAAAGAATTATTGTATGTACTTCCTTTTCTAGCTAGTTTGCACATTTTGTACACACAATATGGTGTGTATGACGAAAAATAATAGTAATGCCTTTATATAATAAATGCCTTTATATACTAACGATTTGATACTAAGAATTAATCCAATTTTCCAAAATTTATTACCTCTATTTCTACTTATCTATAATAAATGGGTCATGATAACCCCATTTCATAGATGGAAAAAAATCATATTTGTGGCTAAGAATCTTGATTCCTATATTCTGTTCCATATCAAGCTGTCGAACAATATTTCATTTTTCAGCGTCAATAGTAGGAGAGACTCCACCAGTAGTTGGCCTGTTAATCACAGAAGAATAAAGAGATCAACATTATAATCTATGTATTCACATAAGCGCACACTAATTTTGTAGGGACAAGTAGATATGAGAAGACAAGAGTGTGGAACATACAGGCGAACAAACACTTTGAAAGCATCATAGTTGCCCCATTGGGCACTAGTAAGAGTTCCGATCATGACTATACGAAGAGGAAGGCCACGCGTAAATAATCCCCATACTCCTAACTTCTTCACAGCCTGCAAAAAATTGAAATTGTGTTAATAAAATCATAGAGTAATTTCATATTGGATTCAGTGATGTTAAGTTAAGAGCCGTCTAATAGACTATGCAAACTGACCTACAATATAAGATTCCTCGTATCAAAAGGATCCAAAAGTCTGAAGTTCATCAAATTTTAAGTCACAATGTCTTAACCTCATAATTTACGTGTTTATTCTATGGCCCTGTTCTTTATAATTAGAACAGGGTCCAAATATGTTTAAAACAGCTCTAATCAAGTGAAGACTGATAATTTTACGGAAATGACAAGAGCGTGGAATTAGATATAACAGATGAAATTAGGGAACATACATCAGCAACAGAGGCACCCTTAGCATTGTTAAGGAAAGAAACCAAGTTGTCAGCAGGGTGTGATACAACAGCACATAATATTCCAGCAACATATCCACCAGCAAAAGCTAACACCAAGCTGGAATGTCTCGCTACACTGATCTTTAGGTGTTGGAATCTATGTTACTCCGACACGGATACGGGTGTCATATCCAAGTAGGGATCGGAGGATCCGACACTCTATTCTAAAAGTATGGCCGATACGGGGATACGGTCAAAAGAGTGTCTTGACCAGTTTTATAGACACGGGTATCGTATAAGTGTCGGAAAAAAATCCCGACACCTTTTTTCTAGTAAAAAAAAAAAGTTGTAAGTTTGTTAAAAAGTAGGTAGAATTTAAAATTTTACCTTGAAAATTATTATAACTAAAGAATAGCAGACTAAGCTGTCAAAAAAAAAAAAAAAAGAATAACAGACTTTCCTAAAAAAAAAAAAAAAAAAAAAAAAAAAAAAAACACTAAAGAATAGCAGACATTAAGTAAGGGTAAATGAGGGCCATGTTCCAATACACACTAGTTCCAATAGTCAACTGTCAATGCAGACATTTAATAAGTATTTATTTTGTTTTTATTTGTTTTGCTTTTCTTTATAACATTTCAAGCCTTTAGTAGTACTTTTGTTTTTTTTTTCAGAATGACCATTTCCTACGCACGTTTGACCTCCCACCCTTTCACCTTCTCTCTTTTTTTCATCTTCTTCAGTTCTCTTCGTTCTCCCTCTCAGTGTCAATCACATCATAGCATTGGATAACAATGGAGTCCTCCTTCCAGTTCGAAATTGATCGAAAAGCAAAATCCCCATGGTAATTTTCCTAAGCTCCGTGTCCTCTCTTTCCAATTTCACATCTAGGGTTTGTCATCCAAGCCCTAGATCTGTAATTTCTCCGTTGCAATTTCAGTGGGCTTTTCTTTATTCTCTTTTTCTCTTCTGATTAGGTGATTTCGACACCTCTCTCGCGACACTTTTCTGATACCCGACTCGGACACTGCTTCCAGGCGTGTCGAGCGTCGTGTCGCATGTCGTGTCGAGTAGACACGCGACACCCAAGGTGAAAGAGGGTGTCGAAGTAACATAGGTTGGAATGGCATGTTTGTATAAAAGCTCCACAATTGTCTCAAATGATGCAAACTTCATCATTGTATCTGCAATTGATGCAATTGATGCAATTAAAACAGGTCATTTAACTTCACTGTCAAAAGACTAAAGTTAACACCTACTTTTACTTTAGACTTTTACAAATAAAAATTCCTTTCTCCTAGAAAAAAAGTTGAAAGGAGCAATTTCACTTACATGGTATCTGACGGCCCCAAAGAGGAACTTGTCCTTTGTACAATCTGTGAGAACGGCAACATTAAATTAAATTTCATTTTAGTTGGTAAGAAGTTGTAGCTAGACATCAAGATTGACGAATATCTCTACTCTAGGATTGACCAATCTGATCAGACTATAGTTATCATTTCTATTGCTAACTGATTAACATCATTCGACAGCATATTTGGAGAAGAAAGACTATTAAGAGAACGGTTCATTTGTTCGAAGGAAAATAAGAGACAGTGGGATATGCAAATAGTGTATATACCGGATGCAAATATGTAGCTTCTCCTATTATAATATGTAATTAAGGTTTTTAACGGTCAATAGAGTGCATTGCATGCCGTGAAATAAAAAGAAAATGTATGATAGATCAACTAGATAATCATAGTCGATGATAAGATCAACGTATAGAAAAGATTCGTACCAAATTGAAGAACCAAAGGCGGGGTATTGTGGGTGAGAACCAGACATACCCCATAACACCTTCGAGACTTAACAATCTTAGGGAGGCCATCGGACATACCTCGAGCAAAGCCAGGTTGAGTCCGCACACGAACTTTAACGGCTTCGAATGGGCAAAGGGCGACATCGGCAATCACCTCTGCAGATGCGGGGGCCGGCTAAGTATATCAAGGTTTTGTATTTCGATGCGTACTCGGGACCCACCATATCTGAATAGTACTTCTTGAAGAACTCATAACGTCCATATTTAAAAGCTCCTTGAGCACTGTAACCGAAAAAGGTTGGAGCCCAACCCTTACCCAACCCCTTAAAGCCTTGCTCTTTCATGAGGACTCCAAAGTCCAAACCCGGAGGTTATGTTCTTATACTTTGCTTTGGATTAATCCGAAATCCGGACCTCTGTGATAAGTCCGCGAACACCACCTTGGCCGCGACTATTGTAAACGTCGCCTACAGCTCCAACAAGTCAGTATATCAGTGTGGTCTGACAACGTTGGCGGTCGCCCAATAAGACAAAATAAGGGAATCTTCCCAACTGTCCAAGGCACCACAACCCTACACGTGTCAAAGGATTACACACCCTGTCAGGTGAATAGTACTTCTATAAATACCCCACTGGTACTATTTTGCAGGTACATTCTCTCACACTCACAATTCTTATCTCTCTCTCTACTTTCTCTCTCTAAATCCGAGTGGAACACGTACTGACTTGAGCGTCGGAGGGGGTTTCCTTGCATCCCCCCCGAGGGTAGTTCACGTTTGCTTCTCGTGCAGCTATTCACCAGAGGACGATAACCCCAAATCTTTGGCGGACTTCTCAAGACCGCCAACCGTTTCAACACCGAAACAACTTGGCGCTAGAAGGAGGGGTCAGCATTCAGAAGTTATTTGGGTCGCAAGACCTTCACGTCCTTAGGTCCAATTCTGGGGAAAGCAAATGATTTCATAAGGGGCGAAGAGTTTGATAAGGCCGCGAGCAACCAGCACCGCGAGCCTGAAAAGAAAAATCAGGAGAAGCAGAAGAAATATAAAGGTCGTGAAAGTGATCGCGGCCGAGACGAAAGAAGGCAAGAATCCAATGTGGTCAAAAGAGGAAATGACCGTGAAAGAAGTGACCGCGAGAGGTATGACCGGGAGAAGGGTGAACGCAAAGAAAAGTTTGACGCGTACACTCAGCTCACCACCTCCAGGAGTTAGATATACTTGATGAATAAAGCGTACACTCAGCTCACCACCTCCAGGAGTTAGATATACTTGATGAATAAAGACAGTGATAAATGGCAGCGTCCAAAACAAATGTTCCATAAAAACCGCGACAAGAGCAAGTGGTGTGATTTTCATGGTGATCACGGGCACTTGACGGAAGATTGTCGGCATTTGAAGGATAACTTGGAGGATTTGGTAAGAAGGGGCTATTTCAGCCAGTATAAAGCTCAGACTAAGGACGGAGACTTGGTAAAGCTAGCCAACCAGAATGTCCAGTCGTGGATCAGTGAGATCCATGTTATCAGTGGCGGCCCAATTCATGGGGGCAGTGTAAACGGAGCAAAGGCAAGCCTGAAAGAGTTCAGGCATCAAGTCAATTTCAACGAGAGTGTGCAATGGAGAAGACCGCCAGTAATGCCAGCTATTTCTTTCACTGTAGAGGACGCGAAGCACGTTGTCTACCCCCATGACGATCCTCTAGTGGTCACGCTGAAAGTATCAAACTGTCTGATCCATAGAATTTTGGTAGATGGAGGAAGTTTGGCAAATATATTGTATTTCTCAACCTTTGAGAAACTGATGATTGGCCGGGAGCATCTGAAGCCCGTCCGTTACCCGGTTATAGGTTTCACGGGGGCGTCAGTGATTCCAGAAGGCTTGATAACCCTACCGGTCAGGGTAGGAGAAGATGAGAATCACTAGAGGAAAAAAACGAAAGGGCTGCGGTGCAAGGGCTGCGTTTTTTGAAAAACGCAGCCCTTAATAGTGAAGGGTTGCGGTTAGCCCAAAAACCGCAGCCCTTCGTTTACGAAGGGCTGCGGTCAATGCAAAAACCGCAGCCCTTTATGGGCTTTTTTTTTATTTTCAAAAGAAATTAGTGGGCTCAACTTAGGGATCTCACAATCTCCTCTCACAAATCTCACGTACGCAACAAATCTCACCCTCCCTTCTCTCTCATCCTCCTTGCCGCCGACTTCTGCTCTTCGGAGCTTCCTTCTCCTCCGCTCTCGTCGTTGCTGGTGTCGTTGTTGTTGTTGTGTGTTGGTGTCGTGGTTCCCTCCCCTGTCCCGTGTTTATCTCTCCTCTATTCGTGCTTGCTGCTGCCGCCTCGTCGTCTTCTTCTCACCGGAGTTCCTTCCTTTTCCGCGCTGTCTCTGCCGTGGTGTTGGTGTTGTGTTGTTGTCGTCGTTGCTGGTCGCTGCCGCTCAATTTTCCCCTCTTCTATGTTTGTTGTTGTTGTTGTTGTGTTGCCGCCTTGTTGTCGGAGTGCGTGTTGGTGTTTCCAGTGAAGTACCGCAGGTACTTTCCCTCCCCATGTGTTGTGCGTATATATGGTCGTGGTGTAATTGTCATTGTTGTTGGGTTGTTACTGTTGCTTTTGTCGTTGATGGTAGTGTGGTGATTGTTGTTGTTGTTGGTTGTCGTTGCTGTTTGTTGGTTGTTGTTGTTGTTGTTGTTGTTGTTGTTGTGTAAAATTAAATCAATTTTGTTAGTATGATAAGGTTTGTGAGCTAAGTTTGATTAATGTAATTCAATAATTTGGATTCATGTATATAAGATGAAGAATCAGTTTATTAAGTTAAGGTGTTGTGGTATTTTATTGGATTTAGGATCATGATAATGAAGTTCCATTTAATTTGTAATTAATAATAGTATGAATGTTTGTTTTTTTACTGTAAGTTTCGATTATGTTGTTGATTCGTTTTTTTTTATTTTCCCTGTTGTAAATTTCTTATATATTTAGGAGTAAAAAAATGCAAAAAAAAAATTTTTTTTTTTTTTTTGGGTCAAAAGGGCTGCAGTTTTGGTCAAAACCGCAGCCCTTTGTACAAAGAAGGGCTGCGTTTTAGGCCCAAAACCGCAGCCCTTCCAATATGGAAGGGCTGCGGTTTAAAAACGCAGCCCTTCACTTTAGTGAAGGGCTGCTGGCCAAAAACGCAGCCCTTCCGTTTTTTTCCACTAGTGAATGACAGAGATGTGATGGCGGAATTTTTGGTGGTCGACGTGCCTGGAGCTTATAACGCAATTATCGGACGCCCTTTTATTCATGACGTCCAAGGAGTGGTGTCAACTTAATATCTTACCATGCTGTACGTTTCCAATCTTGGAACGACAGCGAAGTTGAGAGGGAATCAGGAGATGGCGAAATCATGCTATTTAACAGCACTGAAGCAGCCGGCAAGGAGAATGCCGGTAGAAGAATTGAATCCGCCAACTCGGAAACAAATGCGAGCCCAGGAGAAAGCTCTGGCAGACGAAGCAGAATCCGAGAAAGGAGATGAAGAAATGATGGAAATTTCAATGGAAGAACTGGAGTCAAGACCTGATGATACGCCAAGACCCAAGCCAGATGGAGAAACAAAGCAGGAGATGTTGGCAGTAGATCCGGCAAGGACAATTGTTGTCGGAACAGACATGGACCCAAAGGTCAGAGTCAACCTGGTGACTCTCCTATGAGAAAACGCAGATGTATTCGTGTTCTCAGCGGATGATATGCCGGGAATAGACCCGGCCGTGATGGTACATCGTCTAAATGTTGACAGTACTGTCCGCCCTATCAAGCAAAAGAAGAGAAATTTTTCCACTGAAAAGAACAAGGCCATAAAAGAAGAAGTTGATAAGCTGCTGGCGGCGGATTTCATTGAGCCATGTGATTATCCATAATGGTTGGCCAATATGGTCATGGTAAAGAAAGCTAACGGTCAATGGAGGATGTGCCTAGATTTCACAGATCTCAACAGAGCTTGCCCAAAGGATTGCTATCTGTTACCAAGAATAGATCAGCTGGTAGACTCTACTAGCGGGCATGCACTGCTAAGCTTTATGGATGCGTTCTCAGGCTATCATCAGATTAGTTTGCTCGAGGCCGATAGAAAAAAGGCAGCATTCATCACAGATTGTGGCGTATACAACTACAAGGCAATGCCGTTGGGGCTTCGTAATGCAGGAGCAGCCTACCAAAAGCTGGTCGATAAAGTATTCGCAGATCAGAGGGGGAGAAATATCGAAGCATATGTTGACGACTCCATTGTCAAAAGTAAGACTGACCGCGAACATTTGGATGACCTGGAAGAGACCTTCAGAACGTTGAGGAAGTATAAGATGAAGCTCAACCCAAAGAAATGTGTCTTTGGGGGTGAGAGCAGGGAAGTTCTTAGGCTTTTTGGTCAGCAAGAGTGGGATTGATGCTAACCCAGACAAAGTTCAAGCCATTGTCGACCTGCCTGAGCCAAAAAGTGTCAAAGATATCTAGAGGCTAACAGGGAGGATGGCGGCCCTCACTCGATTCATTTCAAAATCAGCAGACAAGGCTTTGCCTTTCTTTGCACTGCTAAGGGTATAAGAAGTTCGAGTGGGGAGAGGAGCAAAGCAAAGCATTCCTGGCGGTAAAGGGGCATTTGAAGAAGCTACCCACCATCACAAGGCCCGAGACTGGAGACGTATTACAACTGTATATCTCGGCCTCGCCAAAAACAGTGGCGGCCGTGTTGTTGGTGGAAAAGGAGAAAAGGCAGCAACCAATATATTTTATCAGCCACATCCTTAACGGTCTAGAGAGCCGTTACCAGCTGGTAAAAAAAATGGCTTTGGCTGTGGTAATTGCCGCTAGGAAGCTCAGACCTTACTTTGACTGTCATCCCATCCAGGTTTTAACCAATCAGCCGCTAGAAAAAGCGTTGCAGAAGATGGATAGTTCAGGCCGCTTGCTGAAATGGGCCGTTGAACTGTCGGAATAAGATATACAGTATAAGCCTAGGACCGCTATTAAAGCACAGGCCCTGGCAGATTTTATTGTGGAAGCCTCATATGAGGAAGAAGAAGTGGAGCAAGAGGAAGTCTGGCTACTGGAAGTTGACGGATCCTCCGCTGCTAGCGGATGCGAGGCTGGTATAGTGATGACTAGCCCTAAAGGAAATTCATACCAGTACGCCATCAAGTTTGCCTTCCCAGCGTCAAACAACGAAGTAGAATATGAAGCGGCAATTGCCGGCCTGAGAATGTGCTTGGCAGCAGGCGCTAAGAATGTGCTCTTGAAGACGGATTCGCAGTTGGTTAGCGGCCAATTAAGAGGTGAATTTGAAGTCAGAGAGCCTAACATGTTGAAGTATGTGGAGAAGGCCAAGGAGTTTATAGCTCAATTGAATCACTTTGAGATTCAAGCAATACCAAGGGCCGAAAACACGAAAGCGGATGCATTATCCAAATTAGCAAGTTCTGACTCATTTAGCATCGAGAAATCCGTCACGGTGGACATCTTGAAAGAAAAGAGCATCACGGAAAAAATTGTGACCGTCAACAGCATAAACCAGCAAGGGGAGTGGTTTAGTGAGCTGGTGGCGTATAAGCTGACTGGGACGCTTCCCAACGATCCTTCGTCCACTAAGAAACTGAAGCGACAAGCAAACTGGTACGTTATATATCAGAATGAGCTGTACAAGAAATCGTTTAGTCTCCCTCTGCTTAAGTGTGCAACCGCATGGGAATCCTCGAAGGTTCTTGAAGAAATACACGAGGGTATTTGCGGCAACCATATTGGCGGAAAGGCTCTAGCACTTAAGGCATTGAGAGCGGGGTTCTATTGGCCAAGTATGTTAGCGGATGCTCAGGGCTACGTCAAGAAGTGCGATAAGTGCCAGAGGTATGCTCCCGTCGTCAACAGGCCAGCCAATGATTTGCAGCCTATTCTATGCCCAATTCCGTTCGCTCAGTGGGGAATGGACATCCTGGGACCATTCACCACAAAGCAACTGGAGGGAGGAAATTCCCGATAGTGGGTATTGATTACTTTACAAAGTGGATAGAGGCAGAGCCGACAGCAAGGATCAAGGCAAATCAGGTCAAGAAATTCATCTGGCAAAATATTATGACAAGATTTGGGATTCCCATGGCTATTGTTTTCGATCATGGCGCCCACTCGATTGCCGTCCTATACAAGCTTTTTTAACGGAATTTCGGGTGAAGTTTGCATACTCAGCCGTTTGCCATCCCCAGAGCAACGGACAAGTAGAGGCCGCGAACAAACAGATCCTGAATGCCTTGAAGAAAAAGCTAGATGAATTCAAAGGAGGATCGGCAGATATGGTGCCGGCAATACTATGGTCAAATAAAACAACCGAAAAGGAAGCAACGGGAGAAAGCCCTTTTAAGCTAGCCTTTGGTACAGAAGCAGTGTTGCCAGTAGAGGTGGGTTTGCCCTCTTACCGGATCAAGCACCAAAACCTTGAAATGAATGACCAGGCGCTCAGGGAAAATCTAGACTTCTTGGCAGAAGTAAGGTTGATAGTGGAACTGAAGGCGGCTGCCTACAAAGACAGAATCAGCAAGGCTCACAACAAGAAAGTCTTGGAGATGCCATTGGAGGTTGGCGACCTAGTCCTTCGCAAAACTGCAGCCACTGGTAAGGCGCATGTTGAAGGAAAGCTGACCGCCAATTGGGAAGGGCCATATGTCATTGCGAAGAAACTTGCTCCTGGTTCCTTCATTCTTAAAGGCATGGACGACAAGGAACTTAAGAATTGCTGGAACACTAGCGTCCTAAAGAAATACTATGTTTGATTTATAGAATGTAATTGGCCAAGAGCCACCTTTTATTACATAAATAATACAACCTCCGCCAGCATTCCATAAATTGTCTTATCGTTTATATATTAACGGACTGCATAACAGGTCAATATTAATTATTAGCGGTCACATGACAGACCAAGCACAAATAAAAAGCCACATGACAGGCTCAAGTGCATTAACAGTCACATGACAGACCAAGCACAAAACAAAAGCCATATGACAGGCGAAGTGCATTAATGGTCACATGATAGACCAAGCACAAAACAAAAGCCACATGACAGGCTCAAGTGCATTAACGGTCACATGACAGACCAAGCACAACAAAAGCCATATGACAGGCGAAGTGCATTAATGGTCACATGACAGACCAAGCACAAAGCAAAAGCCACATGACAGGCTCAAATGCATTAACGGTCACATGACAAACCAAGCACAAAACGAAAGCCGTATGACTGTTCTAGGCGTATTCATGATCACACAATGGACCAAACGTTAATTCAACGGATTAATATATAAAAGACACTACCAAATATTAACGGTCATGCAACAATCGTACAAGGATTAAAGCGTTAACAAAACAAAATAACCGAAATGCAAAAGTACTTTTCCATATAATAAAAGCTACTGGCTTGGCAGCCAACTACAGTAGAAAAATGATGGCGGCCAATAAAAGGCTTTCAGTTGGAATCAAGTACTTTCAAATTAAAACACAAATTCAATTTACAAAAGCCAACGTGGGCCGAATCAAGTGTTGGTTAAAGCATTCAAAAGATTACAGGACTATAAGCTATTGGAAGAGCAAGAAGAGCTGAGAGAAGGCCGCCAAAAACTTCAAGAGGGAGGGGCTCCCTGATTTCCTTGATCTGGAATATCTCGAGGGTCCGCATCAGCAATAGCGTCCTCGTCAGCAAATTTAGGGTGCCCCTCAAAGGATGTGAGATGTTGGCCGGTAGCATGAGCATCTTCAATTACATTCCAGTCAAATCCAGGAATGGTCTTGCACACGCATCTCATAACAGCCGCCCATCCGCCATCATACCTCTTGTGGAGGGCCGTCACGTACTCATCGGACTCCTTGAATTTAGCAACAGCCTTGGCTTTAGCTTCCACCTTAGCGTCCAGTACGGCAACCTCCTTCTCAGAGTTGGCGGCCTCTAGAGCTTTGGTCAATGTGTTAACATTTTCCTCAGTCTCTTCCAACAAGGCAGCTCTCGTCCTCAGAGTTACAAGCTCATCCTCCAGAGGTTGTAATTCCGCCGTCTTAGCTTTCAGCTTATCCTCTACCTCCCTCAGCAAATCCTGGCAAGTCTCCAGAGACTGCTTATAGCTGTCCGCCAGCTTCTGGTACTCAACATACTGCTCTATCGACTCAATAGCAGTATTGTTGGACTGCAAAGAGGAAATGAGAACGTCAATAAGAATACAAAAAACAAGTGAATAATAGTAAGTATAAAAACGTACCACAAGTTGGTCGTGAGCCAGCCTTGCAGCAAGAGTTACCAAAGACCCTGCCGGCCTGTCTAGTGGCAGCTGCATGCCCTTCAGGATACGGTAGGCGAGAATGCCACCGTTCTCAGGGATGTCGGCATATAGCGACTCATCCTCCCTGACGTCCCAGTCAGGCTGATAAATCTTGCCGGAGACTACGGGCCGACGAGCAAAGGAGGCCGCCACAACATCACTTAGCGGTACCTCTTTCTGCTCGATCCACTCATGGTACCGAGAGAAGATGTTAGGGGATAAGTTGGACAGAAAGCTGGGCATGGTAATCAGCTCCCGAATCTTCTCGCGGAGGGAGGAGTAAGAGCCTGACAGCCAAGAGGCGCCGCTAACATGTCCCGGACCAGTTGGCGCGACAGCCTGTTCCCGGACCTCTGAAGGAGTATCCACATTTATACCTTCCACCTGAACGGTCTCATGGGTAGGATCCGCCAAAGCCGGATCCGCCAAAGCCTGCCTTTTGTTGGCAGATGTATCCGCCACAATATGCTCGCGAGGCCGCCTCCTGTTCCCACCAGCCCTGGCAACAGGGCGGGAGGCGGAAGACCTAATGGGGACGGCTGGCCGCTAGGACCAGCAACAGCAGTAGTGGTGCCCTGAACAGGGGCGCGAGCAACAGTCACCCCACCTCGGCCGCGACGTATGTTCTGAGGGCCATGGCTGTTCCCTCCCCGGCGACCATTAGTGTTGCCGTGCATAGTCTCGTACTCGCAAGAAGGAGCAGGTTGCAAATTGGTTAACAGTTGGAGGTTCTCGTCCACACAAAGTGCGTCGAGATCAAGACAGGCGAAACCTGCGAATGACAAGAAGCAAGTTAAAATATATATTTTAACAATTCATCAGTTGGACCAGTTCGGTAACAAACTTACCATTTTCATGGGTATGGCATAGCAGTATAGCCGACAAGGGCTGGTTCCCAAGAATATACTTGGTGTGAGGAAGCCAATACTTAGGTTCCTTAACCCTGGATTCCTTCCCATCCTCGTAGGTGATGAGATAATCTTCAGTGTCAAAGTATGAAAAGGCAGTCAACTCATCCCCAGTCAACGAAACATGAGGCAGGTGCTCCATACGAGGATGCTGCTCAGTGAAATGGCGGCGTACAGGAAAATCCTCAGGCACCTGTAGCCAGAAAAAGGCATCCTGCCAACCCTTTAAACCGGTCATCTTGGGCTGAACGGTCATTTTCTTGTCGGCCGTTGTCAACGACCACCAACCCGCTTGCCTGGAAGATCCATTTTTCTTCAACCAGCGAAGATGGCGGAATAAGGTTTAAAGTCTGAGGAAAGTCCAAAAAACGGATAACCCAAATGTACGCGATCAAATTCCTGATCGCCAGGGGTGTAAGTTGAGCTAGACAGACATTAAAGGCGTTCAAAATTTCCACTAAAAAGAATCCAGAGGAAGGCGAAGACCAAACTCAAAGTGATGAGTGTAAACGGCCACATGACCGGGAGGACACTCCGTCATAATAGCCCCTTTAGGCGGAACTATTACCCGATAACCATCGGGGAACTCATACAAATCCGGAGCAACCTTGGGATAACAAAGTTCAATGGCGTCCTAACGCCAAAGGTCGTCAATTTCCACAGTAAGAGAGCCAATGTTGAAATCTTCAGGCAGCCAAAGAGCATTGGACCCTGGACCAACAACAATTTCCTCCTCGATTATGTCGTCCTCCATATCATTGGCGTCTTCGACCCTCCCAGCACCATTGGAGCTCTCTCCGATAACGCGTTCCGACAAGGGCCCGCTGGTGCCAATATTCGCGGTTGTAGTGTCAGTCGCGTCTTCGTTGACATGAGCAATAGGAACAGACCGACGTTGGTAAACGGACTCCTGGTTGGCCATGACGGTTGCAATAGAATCACTGTCGTCACCTAAATCAATAATAGGAGGGTTAGGAGTCGCAGATCCCTGTAAGCGGTCATAAAAATCGGCCGCTACCTCAACCCCAGCATCCGCCAAGTTATCCAACCAGGCGTGCTCTCTAAGAGGGGCCACATCAAGGCCGGGAACAGCATCGGCTGGGGGATGTCTAAAGGAACACCTAGCAAGAATTTGATGCCTAAGTTCCCTGAGCGTTTGCCTATCACCGCTTTGGCTAGCGGATAGATACCTCCTAGTAAGGCTATGCTCCTCAGGGTTAGCAGGGTCGTTAAGAAACTTTGACCTCAGTTCTTTTTCTCTCTCGGCAGTGAGGGGTATATCCGCTAACAACCTAGTCCTCCCCACAGGGTTTGAACCGGAATCAGATTCACTATCGGCCAAGGAAGAAGCATTTTCATTGTCGGCCAGGGGGGAAGAAGGTTCACTAGCGGCCAAGGGAGAAGAAGGATCACTTTCGGTCATAAATGCCTCACTAAGGACATTCTGGCTATCAGACTTGTCCAACATGATGAATACGCAAAGAAACTAAAGGAAACGCGGAGAAATATTGAAGAAATACCTGGAAGCGAAGGGTCGCCGGAAAAAAGGTAAGAGTAAGGAATGAGAACCGCCGGCAAAGGTGAATAAAATCCCCGAACAACGAAATGGCACTGAAAAACTTGAGCTTAAGCCAAGGAACCACCGGAAAGGTAGAAAAAGCGCCGGCGAAAGATAAATCTTCAAAACCAGAAAAAACCCAGAAAATGTTCGTCAAGAAAAGACGAAATTTTCAGTGCACTAGAATCGGGAAATGAAAACTAGAAGATTGAGTAACTTTTCGAAGTAATTTGAGCACGGAAAAAGTGGTTCTTGAACAATACAAGCTTCGGCTATGGAGGTTTTATCAGAGAAGAAATGGAGAAGGAAAGAGAAAATTTTGAGCGTTTGATAAAGACTCAGGAAAAGACAGCTGCCCTGATAAATATACACGGATGAACGGCTGAGATTGAAAGACCTCTCAACTCCCTCTCCAGATTCATGCCAAGTGTCGAAACACGGTAAAACCATAATAAAGTAATGGGCGGGATTTTCGGAAAAGTAATCATTAACTTTTCGAAATTTTTCAACTGCCTACAACGACACGTGGCATCCAACGAATTAACTCCTCCAAAAAATCGAGCACGGCAACAATGACTCGCGTCCACCGACAACATCATTAACGGTCAAGACCCCAAATGATGCTGGGGGGATAGTTGTATGGGTATGACCCAAGTATGTTAGCGGACTTAAGCAGTCGGAAATATTAGTAAAACCGTCGGTGAAACATCAACGACGGCTAAACCGTCGTTAGAAGACCGTCGGTGAAACGGTGGTCGCTGAATTTAGAATCAACGACGGCTGAGCCGTCGGTGAGTAAAATACCGACGGCTTACTTGTAATCAGCGACCGTTTTTAAAAACCGACGCTGGTACCAGACCAACGACTGTTTTTGACAGTCGTTAAATCAACGACGGTGTGAAACCGTCGTTGATTTAGCGACAGTTAAACACCGTCAGTAAATTCCCCAACGGTTTTAAACGATCGTTGTATGGGCCACATCAACGCCTCGTTATAAACCGTCGCTATTATATAAAAGCCGTCGTTGAAGAGGAAGTCCTTGGGTCCATGGTATACCTGGCAACGACCGCTTGCCTAGCCGTCGTTAATTTAATGTTTAGCCGTCGTTGTTTTTTTGAAATTATATTATTTAAAATATTTTTGTTGTTACCAATAATTAAACCCGTACCCAAGACACAGTGCATGCTTGTGGACCACACTAAAGTTGTTCCTCCATCGCATTCAATTACAAAAATATGCAATTTTGATATATATTACAATTTGCATTGATACTTGTATAATTACAAGAAATAGATTACAATTATGTACACAAAATAGATCCCGATGTCGGGAAATAAAGTAGAATTCTGTGTTTACAAAAAATATATATCGACAAAGCTGGAAACTAATAAGCTAGATGCCGAAAAATATAGACACTAAATGCATAAAAGTTAGTTACCAAGTTGCCGAAAGCAAAAACACTACACTGTCAAGGGTGTCTGTGTAGCACTACCGCCACCACCAAACCCTGGGTCATCGTCCGTCTGCGATGTGGAGGGGGGCCTGGGTTGCAACCTCGAGGACATGTGGCCGAAACTAGACATGTTCCTCATCATTTCCTCAACAATGGCCCGACTTGACGCTTCCACCCGTGCTGCGACCATTGCCTCCACCTCTTCCATCCGCGCAGCGACCTTTGCCTCCACCTGCGCCTCAATCTGAGATAAAATGGACGGCTCATATGGTTGTGAAGAGCCGCTATCTCCTCGCCCTGATGAAGAGTTGTAGTACAAATGATCTCCCTGACCCAACCCCTGAACTTTTCCTCGGTTCCTCCCCCCAACTGTCTCCCAATACAACAGATCAGGGTTCGGCTGTGACCCCTGAGTGGTACAATGATCCAGCTTCTTCTTGTACGTCTCCTGCATTTGGTTAAATATACTCAAATTCAAGTAAAATAAAGTGGGTAAAAAGGCCAATATTGGCCTACATTTGGTTCTAACTTTCCTACTTTGTGTATTTTCAATCAAAACAACTTATAAATACACTAAACTAACTACATATATCATGTTTGAGGTGGTTATAACTTAAACTAGCATCAAAGTACTCGTATTCATTCAATTTCAAGTAAAAAGGCCTAAAAAGGCCTATATTGGCCTACATTTGGTTCTAACTTTCCTACTTTGTGTTTTTTCAATCAAAACAACTTATAAATACACTAAACTAACTACATATATCATGTTTGAGGTGGTTATAACTTAAACTAGCATCAAAGTACTCGTATTCATTCAATTTCAAGTAAAAAGGCCTAAAAAGGCCTATATTGGCCTACATTTGGTTCTAACTTTCCTACTTTGTGTATTTTCAATCAAAACAACTTATAAATACACTAAACTAACTACATATATCATGTTTGAGGTGGTTATAACTTAAACTAGCATCAAAGTACTCGTATTCATTCAATTTCAAGTAAAAAGGCCTAAAAAGGCCTATATTGGCCTACATTTGGTTCTAACTTTCCTACTTTGTGTTTTTTCAATCAAAACAACTTATAAATACACTAAACTAACTACATATATCATGTTTGAGGTGGTTATAACTTAAACTAGCATCAAAGTACTCGTATTCATTCAATTTCAAGTAAAAAGGCCTAAAAAGGCCTATATTGGCCTACATTTGGTTCTAACTTTCCTACTTTGTGTATTTTCAATCAAAACAACTTATAAATACACTAAACTAACTACATATATCATGTTTGAGGTGGTTATAACTTAAACTAGCATCAAAGTACTCGTATTCATTCAATTTCAAGTAAAAAGGCCTAAAAAGGCCTATATTGGCCTACATTTGGTTCTAACTTTCCTACTTTGTGTTTTTTCAATCAAAACAACTTATAAATACACTAAACTAACTACATATATCATGTTTGAGGTGGTTATAACTTAAACTAGCATCAAAGTACTCGTATTCATTCAATTTCAAGTAAAAAGGCCTAAAAAGGCCTATATTGGCCTACATTTGGTTCTAACTTTCCTACTTTGTGTATTTTCAATCAAAACAACTTATAAATACACTAAACTAACTACATATATCATGTTTGAGGTGGTTATAACTTAAACTAGCATCAAAGTACTCGTATTCATTCAATTTCAAGTAAAAAGGCCTAAAAAGGCCTATATTGGCCTACATTTGGTTCTAACTTTCCTACTTTGTGTTTTTTCAATCAAAACAACTTATAAATACACTAAACTAACTACATATATCATGTTTGAGGTGGTTATAACTTAAACTAGCATCAAAGTACTCGTATTCATTCAATTTCAAGTAAAAAGGCCTAAAAAGGCCTATATTGGCCTACATTTGGTTCTAACTTTCCTACTTTGTGTATTTTCAATCAAAACAACTTATAAATACACTAAACTAACTACATATATCATGTTTGAGGTGGTTATAACTTAAACTAGCATCAAAGTACTCGTATTCATTCAATTTCAAGTAAAAAGGCCTAAAAAGGCCTATATTGGCCTACATTTGGTTCTAACTTTCCTACTTTGTGTTTTTTCAATCAAAACAACTTATAAATACACTAAACTAACTACATATATCATGTTTGAGGTGGTTATAACTTAAACTAGCATCAAAGTACTCGTATTCATTCAATTTCAAGTAAAAGGCCTAAAAAGGCCTATATTGGCCTACATTTGGTTCTAACTTTCCTACTTTGTGTATTTTCAATCAAAACAACTTATAAATACACTAAACTAACTACATATATCATGTTTGAGGTGGTTATAACTTAAACTAGCATCAAAGTACTCGTATTCATTCAATTTCAAGTAAAAAGGCCTAAAAAGGCCTATATTGACCTACATTTGGTTCTAACTTTCCTACTTTGTGTTTTTTCAATCAAAACAACTTATAAATACACTAAACTAACTACATATATCATGTTTGAGGTGGTTATAACTTAAACTAGCATCAAAGTACTCGTATTCATTCAATTTCAAGTAAAAAGGCCTAAAAAGGCCTATATTGGCCTACATTTGGTTCTAACTTTCCTACTTTGTGTATTTTCAATCAAAACAACTTATAAATACACTAAACTAACTACATATATCATGTTTGAGGTGGTTATAACTTAAACTAGCATCAAAGTACTCGTATTCATTCAATTTCAAGTAAAAAGGCCTAAAAAGGCCTATATTGGCCTACATTTGGTTCTAACTTTCCTACTTTGTGTTTTTTCAATCAAAACAACTTATAAATACACTAAACTAACTACATATATCATGTTTGAGGTGGTTATAACTTAAACTAGCATCAAAGTACTCGTATTCATTCAATTTCAAGTAAAAAGGCCTAAAAAGGCCTATATTGGCCTACATTTGGTTCTAACTTTCCTACTTTGTGTTTTTTCAATCAAAACAACTTATAAATACACTAAACTAACTACATATATCATGTTTGAGGTGGTTATAACTTAAACTAGCATCAAAGTACTCGTATTCATTCAATTTCAAGTAAAAGGCCTAAAAAGGCCTATATTGGCCTACATTTGGTTCTAACTTTCCTACTTTGTGTATTTTCAATCAAAACAACTTATAAATACACTAAACTAACTACATATATCATGTTTGAGGTGGTTATAACTTAAACTAGCATCAAAGTACTCGTATTCATTCAATTTCAAGTAAAAAGGCCTAAAAAGGCCTATATTGGCCTACATTTGGTTCTAACTTTCCTACTTTGTGTTTTTTCAATCAAAACAACTTATAAATACACTAAACTAACTACATATATCATGTTTGAGGTGGTTATAACTTAAACTAGCATCAAAGTACTCGTATTCATTCAATTTCAAGTAAAAAGGCCTAAAAAGGCCTATATTGGCCTACATTTGGTTCTAACTTTCCTACTTTGTGTATTTTCAATCAAAACAACTTATAAATACACTAAACTAACTACATATATCATGTTTAGAAGTATGTACCGAGATTTGCTTTGATTTCTTGTTTGCTGGAATTTCTCCTTTTCCAGGAACAGTCTTGAAATGAGTCTTCAAGAACAACTCCGGAGCAGTAGGGAGTACTCCTCCTCTACTCTTTGCCTGTAGACATTGTTTAATTAACAAAGGCTTTATGGAACATATTCATGTAAATTACACTAAGTAGTAGATATGAAACATATTTACCATCTTCCTAGCATGCTGTGCCGCCGAAATAGAACCCTGAAAGTGTGACGGCTCAATTGGATTAGACAGGGAGCCACCTCTTCGGTTCTTCTTCGCCTTTTCAGATTTTTCCCGAAATGTTGGGTCTTCACTTCTCTTCTTCATGTCTTCGTATATCGTCTCCCCCAACCATTTTGGCCTTTCTTTGGCTTTCTTAACCACCCAGTATCGCAAGTCTCGCAGACGAGATGAAGCTTTTTTCTTGTAATCCTTCCTCACTAGGCCTTCTAACTCAGGAGGCCATTCGTAAATACCCTTTAGTCAAACATTAAACAAAGATATTAATAAAGTAATATAATCAATTTCATTTTTCATAATTCGATTCATACATACTGTGAAAATGTTCCACCAATGCGTCTTTGTTGCATCATCGACCTCACTGTAATTGAACCATGGTTGTCGAAAATGGGCCTGGAAAATGTCAGTGATGGACCCACTAACCTTGTTATCATCAAACCTGAATTGAAAACCAAACAAACACGTGAATTGTGAATATCATTGCATACAAATATCATGAAATGAAGGTTTACTAACTTACCACAATCCAGTAGGGCTTAAAACCTTTCTTGGTGCACGGTTCGAACCTTCACCTTCCTCCGTATGAGTCATCGGAGTCTCCGGTACGTGCTCACCAATGTCACGTGCCTGTGAATCATCTCCCTGTGTCTCTGACATAGGGTTCTGGCTTCCTTGTACAGCTGGTGACTGAAAAAGCTCCCTCGGAGTCAAAGTCCCACGACCTTGGCTTCCACCTAAGCCACCTCGACCTCCGCGGCCCTTAGGATTAGACATGATTACCTAAAATGCAAGAAAGTAGAAACGCGTAAGATACTTCTTTCAAGGGTAAAATGCAAGAAAGTAGAAACGCGTAAAATGCAAGAAAGTAGAAACGCGGCCCCTGCAGCCCTCCCCCTCCCCCTCCCCCCTCCCCCCCTCCTCCCCCTCCCCCCTTGCCCTCCCCCTCCCCCTCCCCCCTGCGCCCTCCCCCCCTCCCCCTGCTTGCCCCCTCCCCTCCCCCTGCTGCCCCCCCTCCCCCTGCCCTCCCCCTCCCCCCTTTGCCCCCCCTCCCCCTCCCCCTGCCCCCCCTCCCCCCCCCCCCCCCCTCTTGCCCCCTCCCCCTCCCCCTCCCCCTGCTGCGCCCCCCTCCCCCTCCCCCTGCTTGCCCTCCCCCTCCCCCTCCCCCTGCTGCAGTCCCCCTCCCCCCTGCGATCTGCTTGCCTCCCCCCCTCTTTGCCCCCCCCCCCCTCCCCCTGCCTCCCCTCCTCCCCCTCCCCCTCCCCCGCTCCCCCTCCCCTTCCCCACTCCCCCTCCCCCGCCGCTCCCTCCCCCCCTCCCCCCCTCCCCCGCCCCCCCTCCCCGCCCCCCCCCCTGCCCCCCTCCCCCCCCCCTCCCCCCCCCTGCTGCCCCCTCCCCCCCCCCCCCTTGCCCCCCTCCCCCTCCCCCTCCCCCTCTGCCCCCCTCCCCCTCCCCCTCCCCTCCCCCCTCCCCCCCCTCCCTCCCCCCCCTGCCCTCCCCCCCCTCCCCCTCCTCCCCTCCCCCTCCCCCTTGCCCCCTCCCCCCCCCCTCCTCCTCCTCCCCCTCCCCTCCCCCTGCTGCAGTCCCCCTCCCCCCCTGCTCCCCCTCGCCCTCCCCCTCTTGCCCCCCCCCCCCCCCCCTGCTGCCCACTCCCCTCCCCTCCCCCTGCCCCCCCCCCTCCCCCCCTGCTGCCCCCCCTCCCCCTCCCCCCCTCCCCCCCCCCCCCCCCGCCTCCCCCCGCCCCTCCCCTACTGCTCCCCCCCCCCCTCCCCCTGCCCCTCCCCCGCCCCCTCCCCCTGCTGCCCCTCCCCCCTCCCCCTGCCTGCAGTCTCCCCCTCCCCCCCCCTGCTGCCTGCCCGCCCTCCCCCCCCCTCGCTTGCCCTCCCCCTCCCCCCCCCCCCTCCCCCCCCCCACTCCCCCTCCCCCCCCCCCCCTCCCCCCCCCCTCCCCTCCCGCTGCTCCCCCCTCCCCCTCCCCCGCCCTCCCCTCCCCCGCCCCCCCTCCCCTGCCCCTCCCCCTCCCCCTCCCCCCCCTCCCTCCCCTGCCCTCCCCCTCCCCGCCCTCCGCCCGCCCCCTCCCCCTGCTTTGCCCCCCTCCCCTGCCCCCTCCCCCCTGCCTGCCCTCCCCTCCCCCTCCCCCTGCTGCAGTCCCCTCCCCCTCCCCCTGCTTGCAGTCCGCCGCCCTCCCCCCCCCTCCTCCCCCTCCCCCGCCCCCTCCCCTGCCCCTCCCCTGCTGCCCTCCCCCCGCCCTCCCCCTGCAGCCCTCCCCTCCCCCTGCGGCCCTCCTCCTCCCCCTCCCCCTGCTTGCCCCCTCCTCCTCCCCCTCCCCCCCTCCCCCCTGCTGCCCTCCTCCCCCCCCTCGCTTTTTTAATGTTTTAGCTTTTTAATCCAAAAAACAAAGTCGGTAGGGTAGATTATGAAGTAGTCCTATATAAGTTATGTAATCAATGTTTTAGCTTTTTAATCCAAAAAACAAAAGAAGTTTGTGTCCCCTGTATAATAATTACTAGGTTTGAAGTGGGGAGAAAGCAAGGCAGAGGAAACATAAATATTAATGCGAATGGATCATGTTACTCAACAACAATGAAGAAAAACTATAGATGGAAATGTCATAACAAGTAATCTTCAACATTTCATTACAAAAGTCCTATATTTTTATTGAAATGTTGTCCTTAATACAAGCTATGATATACTCAAACAAATCAAAGTGAATTCCCATCCTCGCTTAGTTCATCATCACTATCGTCATCCCAAAAACCATCATCGTCATCGTCATCATCCTCGCTTTCTCCGGACTCGAAACTAGACTCTTCTTCATCATCACCTGATGGGGCTTCAAACAAAATTTCTTCGTCATATCCTTCACCACACTCGACATCATTACCACCTTCATAATCGGGAATATCGTTTGGATCACAAAGCGTTGGAGTCCCAACACTTGTCTCCTGAAGGAAGTCGAAGTCAACCGGAGCATCAATCACGGACCTTGCCTTTGTCCTAAACACGGCCCACCATTGAGCACGATCTCTTTTCAAGCTTGGGTACGGTGCGAAATATACTTGGCTAACCTGGTATGATAGCACAAAGGGATCAAACTTGGGGTATTTCTTGGTGTGGTTGACTTCAACTAGCTTGTATTGATCGATGTTCATTCCCCTCACATTGTCCATCCAATTGCACTTGAACAAAACAGTGCTATATTGACTACGAGCACCGGTAAACTTCAATTCTATAACATCATCTAGAATCCCAAAGAAATCACTCCCACCGTCATTAGACACACACACTCCATAATTCATGGTGGATTTGTGGTTGCTTGATGCTTTTGTTTGGAAATTGTATCCATTAACATAGTATCTATTCCAAGTGCGAACTAATGTCGAAGGACCCATTGCCAAAGCAAACAATACATCATCATTGGGTTTGTCTTGAATAACCTATTGAAATTCATTCATATTGTTAATACATTAACATTTCTTTAATAACCTATTGAATAACCTATAGTCACACAAACTCACTTTCGATCTAAACCAATCAAGGTATTCCCGCTTCATGTTGCACCCACACATCTTCCCTACGTAGAGTAGGTCGAATTTGAAGAATGTGGTCCTCGAAATCCCTTGCAAACATAACAATTGTTAATGTCTAAATTTAAAATGAAAGTTAAATTTATAAATAATATGATTAATAACAAGTGTTTTACTTCTCAAATTCTTGTAAGATGCCCGTATTTGCTAACACATATAGGTGTGCACGTTGTAGTTCCACTTCAGTTAAAAATCGTGTTCCTCCTGCATTAGACGGCCGACCACAATTAACCCTGAATAGCTCTGGGACAGTTTCGTCGAGCATCCTATCAAGTTCATCATTTACATTACGGCCTAAATCTCGTGTCTTAGTATCCACTCCTTGCTGAAAGTAGTTTGAACAGAAGTTTGCAATCTCTTCACACAAGTACGCATTACAAATAGAACCCTCCACACGAGCCTTGTTACCAATTTTGCGTTTCAAATGATTGAGGAACCTAAGAAGGTGGTTATAAAAAAGAGTTACACAATTGCGAACAACGATAAAAAAGGATATATGAAAATGAAGGATAAGGTACCTTTCAAAGGGATACATCCAACGGTATTGCACGGGACCACATAGCCTTAGCTTCGCGTGG
Source organism: Beta lomatogona (assembly GCA_947646795.1). NCBI lineage: Eukaryota > Viridiplantae > Streptophyta > Magnoliopsida > Caryophyllales > Amaranthaceae > Beta > Beta lomatogona. Next base: position 192,117 of record CANSNZ010001104.1, on the reverse strand, counting down.
AAGGTGAACTGGTAAGTGTTCCATGGAATTGAAGAATGATGGTGGGAAAATCTTTTCGAGTTTACAAAGGATCTCGGCTATGTCCTTTTCCAACCTTTCCATGTCACTTACTGTGATGGTGGAGCAACACAAATCACGGAAAAAAAGGCTAATCTCAGTGACAACTTTCCACACATGAACCGGAAGCAACTCCTTTAATGCAATCGGCAATAATCTTTCCATGAAGACATGACAGTCATGGCTTTTCATACTGTGCAGCTTACCGGACTGCATGTCCACACATCTTGTTAAGTCGGAAGCATAGCCATCGGGAAATTTCAAATCTCCGACCCAGTTGCATAATACTTTCCTTTGGGACTTGTCCGAAGGCGAAAGGTGCTTTTGGTGGAGTTTCTTTTCCATTCGCATCCTTGGTGACATGAAGTTGCGGCCTTTTGCACAATTTAGCAATGTCTTTTCTAGATGCAACGGTGTCTGCTGCTCTGTTTTTTTCACATCCATAACTGTGTGAATGAGTTGGTCGAAGAAGTTTTTCTCAATGTGCATGACGTCAAGGTTGTGACGAAGATGCAGATCTTTCCAAGTATGGGAGCTCCCAAAGACAGCCTTTGTTTGAACCACCCATTTTTCAACTTTTTCAAAGCGTTAAGTGCATCCGGTCCATCTCGTAGCCTTTGGCAAGTCTTTAACACATGACCACAACTCTTCCCCGGACATGATGTGTGGTGGAGACCCTTTTTCAACCTTATTTCTCGCAAAAAGCTACTTTGTTTTTACGAAAAGGATGATCTTCGGGAAGAAATTGACGGTGACAATCAAACCAAGAAACTTTACCCCCATGCTCGAGCCAAAAAGCTTTGGATTTATCCATACAATAAGGACAAGCCTTCTTCCCAGCGGTAGACCACCCGGATAGCATACCGTAAGCGGGAAAATCATTTATTGTCCAAAGAATGGCGGCACGCATATTGAAATTTTGTTTCCTAGAAATATCATAAGTAGTTGCTCCAACATCCCATAATTGCTTCAATTCCTCGATTAAGGGTTGCATGTACACATCCAAGTTTCCCTTCGGATTTTTAGGACCAGGAACGAGCAACGAAAGGAACATGAAGGGTTTTTTCATGCACATCGATGGCGGCAAGTTGTACGGGGTTAAGATGACCGACCAACATGAATATTGACCCCCAAACTTTCCATGTGGACCAAACCCATCGGTACACAAACCGAGCCGAACATTCCTAGGCTCGATGCAAATTCACCAAATGATCCATCCAAATGCTTCCAAGCTTCACTATCGCTAGGGTGAGCCATTTTGTCTTCGACTCTTGGATTTTTGGCATGCCATGTCATTTCTTCAAGCAACGTTTTTTGTTGCATACAACCTCTCGCAATCTCGGTGTGATTGGGAAATAAATCAAAACTTTCATTGGAACTAAAGACCCCTTAGAAGTCCTCTTGTATCTGTCGCTATCGCACACTCTACATCTGTCCAAGTGTGCATCGGTTCTCCAAAACAAAGATACAACCTTTGGGGCAAGCATGAATCTTCTCGTGGGGAAGCTCTAATCCCTCCAAGATCTTCTTCGTATCGTAAAATGTGTTACTCATGTTGTTGTTGCTAGGTATTGCTTCTTTCATTAATGAAGCAAAAGCATCAACACACCTATGTGGCAAATTGTACTCACACTTCAAAGATACGATTCTAGATGCCATTTCCAACACGTACATGGAGCTCCCATCGTACAACGGTTCCTCGTAAGCCTTTAATAGGTCAAGAAACACCTTTGCTTGAGGATTAGGCTCCTCCTCCATTCCACTAGGCTCTTCAACAAAGGGACGGTTCCGGGTTATTCCCAAGAGCATCGAAAACCATTTCACGGTACGGATTAGATAGCTCTTCTCAGGGTTGAGGTAACTCTTCACCATGAGAATACCAACCGTAGTAATCGTATAAAGCCCTTGCTATACAAATGCACTTTAACCGTGTCTGCGTCATGCATACGTCTGTTCTTGCATTTCGGACACGGACACCTAACTTCATCCTTACCTGGGGTTTCGGGATTGACTTTGCAAAAATCAATGAATTCATCAACCCCCCCTCAAGAACTCGGGCCTCAAGTTACGCACATTGTCATATCTATCATACATCCACCAACGCTCCTTCCGTTTCATGGTGACCAATTCTACAATTCTAAACCATTTCAATGACAATACTCATTAACAACCAACATACGTACAATTAAAACATATTTGTGAAATACATATAGGGCCTAAAATGATGTCCAAAGGTCCTTATCACTCCAACCTAACCCATTCTTCGACGTCTAACCCCACTAGTGAATGTATGCCAATTATTCGCTTCTACGTAAATTCCGGCAAAGATTTCCCATGAGTTCTCCAAGTACACAATGTCGGCTTCGTAAAAGCTTACATATGTACCCGAGAGAACAACATAGAGAAACAACATCACCGGAAATTACATAGAATAGAACAAAAGGCATACATTCACCACCTAAGTGAGGTCAAACGTCGAAGAACAGTCCCAATCGGGGACTATTCAAGATATACTCCTAATGAGTATACCTTGAACGGGTATCTAGGCACATGATGATGCAAACATATTTATTTAAACACTTAACTTTAATTTATAACCTCATCCAAACTATTTCCACGAAAACAAATATGTCAAAAACAATATAAACAATTTAAATAGTGTAAACTAGATAAAGGAATGTGCAATAACTAAATTATTGTCATAATTATATAGTTTTTAACTTTTATAACCTTTAATAAACGAACCACTATAAAAACTATTGTGATAATTATATAGTAACTTAAGCTTATACAATTAAAGTAACTTAATCTTCAAAGTAATTACATTGATAATGCCATAGACCATAAAATATAATCACCAAAATCAGCATTAACATTGATAATGCCCAATTCAAATATAATGCCATTTCAATTTTCAAACACCGACAACACCCCAAATCAAAGTACAACAACAAAATTAACATTTTTAACAATTCTAAATTATATAATCTGATATATAAACACCCCTAACAAGAAAAATTGCAATTTATTTTCCAATTCTCATGAAATTGATAAACCCTAATATGTAAAGTAAAACAAGAAATCAACAAAATTGAGCAGATTAAGATGTACCTATAGCTAGTCACGAGTCACGATTCTTGGAGGTTGTCCGTCCACCGTCCTCCACCGAATTCGAGGCAAAACTTGAATTTAGGCATTGCCAAAGTAGGGGGAAAGATTTGGAGTGAGTGGCCAAAATTCAAAAAAAAATTATTAAATAGGATAGATTTAGGTATTACCGGCGGCGAGAGGAGAATGCTTTGGATTTTCCGGCGGCCAATGGTGCTTTTCGCCACCTACATCCCAAAATCCCAACTTTTAGGGTTTGGTTTCATGAGAAAACAAAAAATACACTAAATTCAAGCTCACCGCGGCGAAGGTTGGTTGAAGGGGAGGCGGTTTCGTCCGGCGTCCGTTGGTTGGAGGGAGGCGTTTTCGTCGGCGAGTTTGTTGGTTGGAGGGAGAACTTCTCACTTTTAAATTTCCGCATAAAACCCGACTGGAACAGGCTACTTAATTTAACCCCCCTCTCGACATCAGCGACGGTTTAAGACCGTCGCCTACAAAATAAATATTTCACATTTAAAACCGTCGCTGAATGCGACGCCTAAAGTAAAAACTTTGCCTTTTTACATTAAGCTAGACAACGACGGTTTATAACCGTCACTGCGTGTCAGCGACGGTTATGCCGTCGTTCTTCACATAATACACAGTCGGTGAATACCGACTGCTTAAAGCCGTCGCTGATTATTAAATCGCCGGCCGTTTTATTGACCGTCGCTGTCCAGCCGTCGTTATTTTAGCTATTTCTTGTAGTGGCTTCTGTGATAAGTCCGCGAACACCACCTTGGCCGCGACTATTGTAAACGTCGCCTACAGCTCCAACAAGTCAGTATATCAGCGTGGTCCGACAACGTTCCAATAAGACAAAAATAAGAGAATCTTCCTAACTGTCCAAGGTACCACAGCCCTACACGTGTCAAAGGATTACACACCCTGTCAGGTGAATAGTACTCTTTACTTATAACAAACATTTTTGAATGAAGTTAGTTTTCCTTTGTTTGATTTCTTGTAATAAATCTTAGTGTTGAAGGGAAAATGTGAACGTAGATGAGATGATAAACGGGAAAAGAGAAAGCAGAAGGTAAAAAATAAGGACGAACTTTACAAATCAAACGTAGAACAATGGGATAACAAGAAAATGTTATCATCACAAGTAAACAATTTGTTAAAAGTGAAATGAAAGGACTAATTACCTGCATGTTGCACTTAACGAGATCCATAGGAGTAACAGCGGTATGAGTAAGACCACAACAAAGCATTCCACCAACAGTACAAGCTGCATAGAAACTTGGTGAATACATCTTCATCTTCTCACTTGGAGCTCCTACCATTATTTCACTATTATTCTTTGACACTGCTTGCTTAATTATTAACGAGAACGAGGACGAGGCCGAGTATAGGAAGGATGGGATCAGAGAGGACCGGTGAGAGAAGTTCTCGGAGATCGACGACATTATTCAAGGTTAGAACTTAGAAATGAGAATTAATCAACAATCAAATGATAGAGGCCAGCAGTCCATATATACTTCTATATGAGTAGAAAATTCAAAGGGGAGTTAGTATTTGCAACAGTTAGAACACTTTGTAGAATTCTTCCCTAGTTCATGACGGAAAGATCTTGGTTACTTTGTAAACATAAGCGTGTTGACCAAGCGAAGGGTAAGGATTACATAGGCAACGACGTATTTGCTGGCACTTAGTCAAAATGTTGTGATTCTTCACAAATCATCATGGTATCTGTTTCTGTCAAGAAATTAAGGATTGTAATAGGTTGAGAGATTTGATGTGGACCCAAGAACGTTCGCCTGGGATTCGTTGTCTTTATGCCAGAATCCTGCAAAACAAGGTTAGACTACCCGGGGTTGTTCTGGGATCACCCCTCCAACACTCAAGTCAGATTTGATTGAGGTAGAGAGAGAGAGAGAGAGAGAGAGAGAGAGAGAGAGAGAGTGTGTGTGTGTGTGTGTGTGTGTGTGTGTGTGTGTGTGTGTGTGTGTTCAACGTAGAGAGACGCTCTAGCTTTTTGGTAGGTTAGAATTGAAAACCTGTTCAATGATGAGACTGGTGCTATTTATACTATTGGAAATTCCGAGACAGGTAACATTGATTAGATGGGCGTTTCTTAGGATAAGTGGCTATGTTGCCTTTTCAGGTCACCATCTTTTCCAGCCCTTTTGTGGATCCCTAAAGGGCCCAAACTCCCAAAATTAGGTCAACTCCCAAGTGGAACCCACTACTGTCACCTGTCTAGTGACTAAGATAATTTTGTTGTGGTTTTGGGTTGGTCATTGAGCTAGGTCCGACCCGGGTGACTCCCGTCCGTGGCGCCATCTCCTCTTAGGATATACGACTGGGGTGTAGGGATTTCAGGATTAGTCCTGTGCCGACGAGATCACTACCCACTGCGGGGTTCCCAGACCAGCCGAGTGGGTAGGGAGTGGCACGGACAGAGTTCGTGGAGTTCGTGGGCTTCCTGTTATCCGAGCGGGGCAAAGAGGCACTTTAACCGTTTTCGATCGAGCGGCTCATATGAGGGACCAAAAGACTCCGAGCCGACCGAGAAATAGGGTGCCGCTCGGACGAGGGCTAATGAACCCCAGGCTGTCCGAGTGGGTGCCAAGAGGCACTTAGTTATATTTGACTAAGTGTGAAGCGGCTCGACAGAGGAGTAGGAGGACTCCATGCTGACCGAGGAAGTGGGACACCACTCGGACAAGGACTAATAAGCCCTAGCCTGTCAGAGTGGGTACCATGAAGTACTTACTCATATTTGACAAAGTGTAGAGCGGCTCGCCAGAGGAGTAGGAGGACTTCATGCTGACCGAGGGAGTAGGACGCCACTTGGACGAGGGCTAATGAGCCCCAGGCTGTCCGAGTGGGTGTCATGAGGCACTTAGTCGTATTTGACTAAGTGTAGAGCGGCTCGACCGACAAAGGCGTATGAGGATTCCATGCTGACCGAGGGAGTGGGACGCCACTCGGACGAGGGCTAATGAGCCTCAGGTTGTTCGAATGGGTGCCATGAGGCACCTAGTTATATTTGACTAAGTGTAGAGCGACTCTGTAGAGGAGTAGGAGGACTCCATACTGATCGAGGGAGTAGGACGCCACTCGGAAAAATGCTAATGAACCCCAGACTGTCCGAGTGGGTGCTATGAGGCACTTAGTCATTTTTTACTAAGTGTGAAGCGGCTCGGCAGAGGAGTAGGAGGACTCCATGCTGACCGAGGGAGTGGGACGCCACTCGGACGAGGGCTAATGAGCTCTAGGCTGTCCGAGTGGGTGCCATGAGGCACTTAGTCATATTTGACTAAGTGTGAAGTGGCTCGGCAGAAGAGTAGGAGGACTCTATGCTGATCGAGCGAGTGGGACGCCACTCGGACAAGGGCTAATGAGCCGCAGGCTATCCGAGTGGGTGCCATGAGGCACTTGGTCATATTTGACGAAGTGTAGAGCAGCTTGGCAGAGGAGTAGGAGGACTACATGCTGACTGAGGGAGTAGGACGCCAGTCGGACAAGGGATAATGAGCCCCAGACTGTCTGAGTGGATGCCATGAGGCTGTTAGTCATTTTTTATTAAGTGTAGAGCGGCTCAGTGGAGGTGTAGGAGGACTCCATGCTGACCGATGGAGTAGGACGCCAGTCGCACAAGGGATAATGAGCCCAGATTGTCCAAGTGGGTGCCACTTGGATGGTAATTGTCTTTCGATCCGAGCGGCTGAAGATAACCATGAATGCCACATGGCAGGCTTGGATACTTGTGAAGTTTGGGGTCCCTTTCCCTTGTAGCTGACTGAGCGCAGTTGAGGAGGTATTTTGATGTTTCACCTCCCTTGGGCTCCGAGTCTTGGAGTTTCATCTTCCTGGAGCTTTAGGATATGGGCTGAATAGGTCTAGTTGGGCCTCCCTATAAAGCCCATTTAGGAAAAGCGGGGAGGTTGTCGTAGCGCGTCCCACGAGGTGCGCCTATATATACGGATGAGAGTGAGTGTAGAATTATTTGCTCATTTCTCAAATTCTCTCTCTCAAAAGCTCTCTCCACTTCTCTCCAAGTTCTTCTCAATCTGCAAAATTTTCTTCGTCCGACCAGGTACGCTACTGACTCTCTTTTAGGTTTCTTTTCCTTTTCTTTTAATAAATCTCGGTCGACTCCATTGTTCATAAATAATGGGAGATTCGTTCGAGTCAGTGACCCCCGACCTCACTAATAGGCTGTCGAACACCTGTCAAAAATAATTCATGCAAAACCTTCTAACAACGTAGTAGGGTAAGTAGGGTCGAATCCACAGAGAGATGGTCGTTTTAATCTAACTTCTAAGTTATAGAGAAACTAAACGAGATCAGGAATATTGAATTAAAGTTCTAAACTAATCAAACTACGAAAATCAAACTAAAAAGGATATAGGGCAATGGTTTACCATGTTTATAACTATAATCTATCAAAATATCATTAGTGGTTCAATTAATCAGATATCTAGAGCACATGTTAATCCTATGGTCGGGCCTTAACGCTCTCAAATCAACATATGTCGCTCAACATAATCAGATTTGCTAATTTTAGGTAAGCCTCTAGAGAGTACTATCTCTCGATCTATGACTCGATATTAGCAATATTTAATCAAACAATTGATCAGATTGTAAGATTATTAATAGTATAACACTAATCAATTAGAAATATCAAGACTAATCAAACCATGAATAAATATCAATCAATAATCATATCATATAAACATGGATTCCCAAACCCTAGAAAATAAGACTACTCAATAATGAAACAAAGAATAAAACCTAAAACTATAAAAGAAAACATAATTAAAGAAATCAATGAAAAAAACTAATAGAATTCATAAATTAATGAAGAAGAATAAAAACTAGGGTTTACAACTAAAACTAGAGAGAAAGAGAAGCAAACTAAACCTAAAAACTAAAACTACGAAATAACGTCTAAAGGAGGAGAGAGAGGAAAGAGTGAGAAGACCTATTTATGGTTTTTACAAAACCGTCTAAAAAAAGCAAAAATTAAAGCTCCCGAAACACCGCCCGGTCTGGGGACGGTGTTCTGAATTTACGAGCAAAGGGGAGATTCCGCCCGGTCGGGCGCGTAAACAGTGTTGGCGCCTCTTTCGCCCGGTTGACCGGGCGACCAAGTCTTGTGTTCAGATGAAGATCTCTTCTCGCCCGGTCGGGCGAAACCCCCCGGTTGACCGGGCGAGAAAACTACGATTTTGCGTCAACTTGCGAAGGCTGCATCTCTCGAACCAGAAGTCTATTTGGGGCGTGTGACCTATCGTTGGAAAGCCCTTCAAGTCTAGTTTTCAACCCAACTATAAATTTTTGATTATCAATTTTCTATCAAAATTTATGATCAAAATAGTGAATAGGGGTCAGTTTTGACACTTCTTTCACTAACTCTTTGCTTCATTCTAACTCGAGATTGTCCCAAACGGATGCATCGTGATCCTTGTGCAAGCTATGTTCATCCTCAATGATTAATAGGCTTGATATTAGATAATAATAATCAATTTGCATCAAAATAACCTGAAAATCATCGAAACACGCAAACGGGGAGTAGTAGAGCACAACTTACGTAATTCATGTCGCTATGCACCTAATTGCTCTAAAAGGAGTTCTAAAAGTAATAAAAAATGCATCTAAAAACTATATGTAAAAGTGACACATCAAACTCCCCCAAGCTAAACCATTGCTTGTCCGCAAGCAATAAGACATAGACATTGGAAAAGAAAGACAACTTAATTACAATAAAGGACTATAAGGTCAAACACTCAATTGAAAACGCGAGGGATATAATCACTACAAAAACCAAGCATCAAAACAAGCTTGAACAAAGCCGCATATCATGTCATGTATCGCAATCGACTCTCCAATCATACCACATACCATATCTCTCAAGCTGGATTTAACTAAACCTGACAGACCTCACTATAATCATGTGCGCTCAAATCTCTTATGTGTTTAAAGGATAAATGATGACACTCAACCTAAAACAAGTCGACTCAGATGAAACATATACTCTTTGACTTTGACTTTTTGACTCACTTAATACTCAACAATACAATACACAATAATCAATAGGACTTTTAAGGGTTGTAATAGGGCTGAGGTTAAAGGTATGGAATAATTTGGGAATTGTGGTGGAAAACCCGAGAAAGGGGAGCATCATATAACTGAAAACATGACCAAGAAAGGTCACAACAACTCCACGCAACAATCAACAATCTCCAAATATAATCAACAACCTTTTTCACTCAAGAAATTCAATCAAAACCCTTTTTATTTCACCTTATTCACAATTTTTTTTCACTTCTTTTTCATTTCATTTTTCACTTTTTTTTTCTTTTTTTTTTTTTTTTTTTTTCGAACTTTCAATTCAATTTGAAAGCTCACTAAACATACTTTTCCATCCTTCTAAACCACAAATAGAGCACTTCAATTCAAAACAAACCAAACCAAAACTAATACTCGCTCCCCAAAGCTAGGCTTAGGACAAATATCAAATGAGGCCAATGGCTTGTAATGTAGGTAGCAATCAAATATAGTCAGAAACGCTCAGCCGGGCTAGAGAAAGGATAATATGAAAAAAAAAGAATAACTCTGGAGCTAAGATCATGAAATAGAATGCCTCAATCATATCAAAATGTATGCACTATCAAATATCAAAGAGTACCAAGTCAAAATCAAGATCAATGTGACAACTAAGGAACTAATCACACATGAAAGAACATAACTGACACAGGTACGTCAGTTTATAGGCACAGAAGCTCACTTAGTTTAAGGTGTCTGCACAATAAAGTTCAATCGAGCCAGAGAGAGATCAATCAATCTTACCACAAACAATCAATTGCGAAACAATCGTGCTATGAAGAATCATGAACAAGATAATTATGCTTAGGAATTGTAGTAAAATATCAGCAAGGTTCTCAATAACTGCTAGCAATAGTCCCATAGATGCAACTAAAATGAGATGAAATCTAATATGAGATGAAATAAACTAGTACAACTAAGAAAGCTGTACAATTTTTTTGGTTACACGTAAAATTCCACTCCTAGTGAGCAGACAAACCGTGCAACATCCTACAAAAGCAATAAAATCTACACTAGAAAGCAATAAAGGATAGAATATTCCTCCCCGAGCTAGAATATGCGGTGTCCTCATTGCGAAACCGGTTAGAGAAAGAACAAAATCGAACCTCAACAATCATCCAACACCGAGCACTCCCACAAACACCACAATCTACCACTTCAACAATCTTTTTCTTTTTTTTTTTATGTTTTTAAAACTCGTTCCACCTACAACAAACACAAAAAAGAACACACCAAAGTGAGTAAAATCACTTAAAAAAGGATGAAATAGAGATAAAAATCAAAATAAAAAGTAAAGAAAAGAAAAGAGAAAATAAATCAAAGCTCGGGTTGCCTCCCGAGAAGCGTAAATTTAAGGTCTTGCACGACCATTTTAGATTAGTAGACCATTCATAATAGTTCAATGCTCTACGAAGCTTATCATATGTTCCTGCAAACATCTCAGAGCATATTATATAAGAATGGAAAGGAAAAATTAAAAAAAATTAGTCCGGAAAAATTACTAAAACTGCAGAAAGAAAAATCAAAGGAAAAAATATATTTACAAGAAGAAGAAAAATCATTAGTAATTTTACATGACTCAAAAGGAAGAAAAGAAACTAACTGTACATCATTTACATTATCATGAGAGTCATTCAAAAGGGGAGAAAGAAGGAACGATGGAGGATATAATAAAGAGGAAGAAGGAATAAGATCAAGTTTTTTAGAGAAGGGAACATGAGACTTAAAAACAGTATCAGATAGAACTGACAAAGACTCATGCATTATATCACTCTCAACTTTAGACTCATATGTAGATGAAAAGTTTATCGAAGAAGTGTAAAACACTTCACTCTCAACTATGGATTCGTCGACATAGAGACACTCACTACCAACTTCACCCGTTACACCCTTACCTTCTACTAAATTATCATGAGTCAAATCAACGCCTTTCTCCTCCGAAGTATAATTCTGAACACCAAAATCATTATCATCAAGTATAACCTGTTGGTTAGTAAATTGTTGCACAGCAAGTAATTCAATAGATTTCGCCATGTTTTGGTAATCATGAGCTAATTTATTTAAATCTTCATGCTGTTTAACAATATACTCTTTCATCATGTTAAAAAGTTCCTGTCGCTCTAATGTTTCGGGATGAAAATAATTATTCACTTCGGGTTGAAAACATTGGGTATAATCAGGCACATAAGACTCATTAGGGTAATGTGAATATTCATAGGCATTCATGCACATATTTTGTGAATTTTGACAATCATATGATGCATCATAAACATAATCATTCGCATTATAATACCCAGAATAATCATACTGCCCTTGATAATTAGAAAAAAACATCCCCCTCTGAACTATAATTATACGACTCCATGACAACACACTATAAAGAGGGAAAAAAATTATTCACAAAAAGGAAGAAAAAAAATATGTATACAGTTTAGTATCACCAACAATCAAAACTAAATAAAACAATACCGTCTCCCCGGCAACGGCGCCAAAATTTGATAGGCTGTCATACACATGTCAAACATAATTCCTGCAAAACCTTCTAACAATATAGTAGGGTAAGTAGGGTCGAATTCACAGAGAGATGGTTGTTTTAATATAGCTTCTAAGGTATAGAGAAACTAAACGAGATAAGGAATATTAAATTAAAGCTCTAAACTAATCAAACTAAAAAGGATCTAGGGCAATGGTTTACCATGTTTATAACTATAATCTATCAAAATATCATCAGTGGTTCAATTAATCAGATATCTAGAGCACATGTTAATCCTACGGTCGGGCCTTAACGCTCTCAAATCAACATATGCTAGTACGGTCGCTCAACATAATCAGATTTGCTAATTGTAGGTAAGCCTCTAAAGAGTACTATCTCTCAATCTATGACTCGATATTAGCAATATTTAATTAGACAATTGATCAGATTGCAAGATTAATAATATAAACACTAATCAATTAGAAATATTAAGACTAATCAAACCATGAATAAATATCAATCAATAATCATATCATATAAACATGGATTCCCAAACCCTAAAAAATAAGACTACTCAATCATGAAACAAAGAATAAAAACTAAAACTATAAAAGAAAACATAATTAAAGAAATCAATGAAAGAAACTAATAGAATTCATCAATTAATGAAGAAGAATAACAACTAGGGTTTACAACTAAAACTAGAGAGAAAGAGAAGAAAACTAAATCTAAAAACTAAAACTAAGAAATAACGTCTAAAGGAGGAGAGAGAGGAAAGAGTGAGAAGACCTATTTATGGTTTTTACAAAATCGGCTAAAAAGGCAAAAATTAAAGCTCCCGAAAAACCGCCCGGTCGGGCACGTAAACAGTTTTAGCGCCTCTTTCGCCCGATTGACCGGACGAACAAGTCTTGTACTCTGATGAAGATTTCTTCTCGCCTGGTCGAGCGAAACCGCCCGGTCGACCGAGCGGAAAAACTGCGATTTTGCGTCAACTTGCGAAGGCTGCATCTCTCGAACCAGAAGTCCATTTAGGGCGTGTGACCTATCGTTGGAAATCCCTTCAAGTCTAGTTTCCAACCCAACTGAAATTTCTTGATTATCAATTTTCTAACAAAAGTTATGATCAAAATAGTGGACAGGTGTCAGTTTTGACACTTCTTTCACTAACTCTTTGCTTTATTCTAACTCGAGATTGTGCCAAACGGATGCATTGTGATCCTTGTGCAAGCTATCTTCATCCTCAATGATTAATAGGCTTGATCTTAGATAATCATAATCAATTTGCATCAAAATAACCTGAAAATCATCGAAACACGCAAACGGGGAGTAGTATAGCACAACTTACGTAATTCATGCCGCTAAACACCTAAATGCTCTAAAAGAAGTTCTAAAAGTAATAAAAAATACATATAAAAACTATATATAAAAGTGACACATCACTCACCTCCCTATAAATTGTCTGAGGAGGTAAGGGGGGTAGGAATAACGTTGGTGTCAACTCCAGTTGGTTGCCCCAACCCCTCGGCTGTCCCCGACATCGTTTCTCTTCCGAGTTCCTCGTCGTCAGTGGAGTAGGAGGCCGAGGGCATCATTCCCTACCCTTGGGAGGTATCCCTAACCTATTCCTCCTCTAGGATTTACTTAGACAAATTGTTGTCTGATGGTGTAGTTAGGGTACCCATGACAGCATCCGACGAGCAATCATCGACCTCAGGTCAGCTAAAGTTCCCGGATTTGGATCCGAAAGGGGGGCCTAGATCCTTCTTTTCCCTTCCCGACTTGATGAAGGCTTTCAAAGAAGATCTCCAGGGTATTAGCGCGAAGTTTCAAATAAAGGACCCTTACCATCTGGTCCGACCGAAGGCTTACCATACCGTTCTAACACTTCTTCCCGGATGTACGACAGTTTATTACAAGGCCATGGAGACGGTGTAACACCATGGATTTCCCTCCTAAATTTCCGCTCGTATTTTTTTTCCCTTAATTAATTTATGTTCACTAAAAATTGAGTATTTTATTCTAAAAATAATTATATCGTATAAGTTTTTAATAACTTGGTATAATTATATTTATAGTTTATGTTATTACTATATTTATTTGAAGATTTAGTTATTTTTAAGGTAGTTAAAAATACGCGTTAGCATGCGTTTTATATTTTATCGACTTTGCAACGTGTTTTGGACTGTTTGAAGCTCGGACGCAATTCATTTTTTTTTCAAGAGGGTTGAAACTGTTCAGATTATGAGGGAAGATTTCCTTATTTTTTTTTAGACTATGTAACACCCTTTTTAACACCTCATTGTTACCATAATCATACCCCATCATTAACCTTTGTAACCCCCTTTTCTTTCCTTCTTTTTAGCCACCTTTGAGGTGCTTTTGGATAGAAATTCTTCTACTCAAACTTCTTAGCTGTTGCCGTTGCATATTGGGAAGAGGAGTGCTGAAATTTTTCTCTCTATTCATCATACAAAATTCGTCTTTCTTATTTTGCTCTATACTCCACACAAAAAAAAATACATACGGCCTTGTCCTACGAAAATTCTTGTGATACTAAGTGGTTGTTGGTGGCTAGGAGGTGATCACTTGGAAGACGAATCCACGCACGAGGATCGGACGTAGACGACTTTGCTTCACTCCTCCAGTTGGCCCAGGTAACTAACGGCGATCCTAGTACGATTAGCATCAGTTTGGGATTTATTTAGTTTTAATGGTTAAGTTTGGGTAGTATCATGCTTGAAATTTGGTTAGGAAAAATATATGTGTTAGTGTGTTTGTCTTCTTGGAATTTTATGATTATATTTTTGTTTGGGTACTGTGATTTTGTTGTTCTATTGGAAGATTTATGATGAACCATGTTTATGGGTGGTGTGGTGTTGCGTTGCATTGGAGGGATGAGTGGGTTGTAGACCTTGTAGAGTTGTAGTACTAGTTACTTGCATGCCTTGATAACTTTATGATAACGCTGGGCAATTGCTGTTTGTTTTCCACTGGTGATGGCTTCTATTTCATTTATTTGTTGTAGCTTAGTTGTCGTGTTGTCTTTTGGGTTGTGTTGTACTCTACAGGGTGCCGAAGCTTGGTTTGTTATAGTTATTGTAATGCTGCTGTTTTTTTTTTTTCTTTTCTTCCTTAAGAGTATTATATATGTAAGGTTTATTGGGTGAGTTACGTAAGTGAGTATGTTTTGGGCTAATTCTTCTTGTATGGAAATCTTTATTTTTTTAATCTACAAGTTATAACTAGTTTATATATGTTAGTGTATAAGTTGAGTGGTTTTTGCTACGGCTTTGTGTTTGTTAATTACGTAATGCTTGCGGAGAGATTGTTGGTAATGAGTTGTGCTAATTTGCTCTTGGTTCTATTTTATTATGTCTTAGCTTGTTGTAGCTTAGGCAAGATTTACTTCTTTTCTTTTGTTCTTTTAGCCTTCCTCTATTTTTTTTGATAAGTTTGTATTAAATTGAGAGTATAATAATGTTGTACTTTTTTTAAATCAATATCTAAGTTGTCGGCATTACAGTATTCGAGGGAGAATAATATTGTCTTTAGTATCGTTTCGCCTAGAGTAATGTACCGGGGGTATTATAACTAACGCTGTCAGACACGAGAGTGTAGTAGTTGGAGTATTTGATTATATGGTGTATTTGGTATATAATTGTGTTTTAAGTGAGGTTTATGTTTTTTTTTGTGGGGAAAATTTATTTTATTATGATTATTATTTTATTTATTATTACTATTACTTTGAGAAGAATAAATATTGTTTAAATGAGACTTTTGGATTGCGATCCTATGTTTCTGCTGATTTTAGGTGTAAGGCCTTAAGGGCAACCTTATTATTTATATTAGAGGACTAATGGATGAATAAATTATTGTATATATTTCTAGAACTATTTCATTGAGATTAAGATATCCGGTGGGACAGATGTAGTCCCCGTTGAAGAACATGCCAACCACCTAGGTTGCGATTTAAGGGTATTACCAGGGTTAATTGTTGTCGTCCGAGAGGTTGGGAAGTACTGAGCTGGGTACTATGATGCATCGGGAGTTTGCCCATTCTTAGACACAGGCAGTAGGGAGCGTAAGCCATATGATGTCTGGAGATTTCGATCTGACAAACCTTAGAAAGTGGGTTGCGATCCACTGCCGTTCTGCTCTTTCTCAAAACCTATTATATTATTTATGTTCTATTATTTTAGAGGCTTATGTTATGGATCTTGTATGCTTATATTAAGTTTATTATTATTGATTTACTTTGTTTAAGCATGTTAAATTGTTAGTTATTGTTTGGCTGTTATTTGGTTCAGTTTGGTACTTTATGTTGATTGAGACTTATTTATTGATGCTTGATTACTCTTATGCGGATCCTAATTGAGCTGGGAGAGCTGTTATTTACTCCCCACTGATTGTGGATGTTTGTTGATATATTTTGCAGGTTAATATGTTGCGGTATAGTTTTATGTCATGGGATATGAGAGAGAGGCTGATGAGCTTAATTAGGAGGAATTTTCTTATTTGTTATCTTGCTTTATCTATGGGCTTTTGAGATTGTGCTATCTCGTTATGGATACTTTTGGATTAATGTTCTTTGGGATTTATTTTGATGTTGTTTTATATTTTATTTGAACTTTAGAGTGACACTGTCCGTCTTGACGATATTTCCGCTACCGTCTACTATATTTAATAAGTCTTTCTATTTTGTTTATTCATTACTTGTGAATGGACGGAGTGTTACAGTTGGTATCAGAGTAAATGATCCAAAAACTCTCATTGAGTTGCTACATATTCCATGTGCAATGTGTAGTTATTGTAACTAGGATTATTAGTTTCTTATGCTTCAAGAAAAGTACTTAGTGAGAGTTACTTGGATAGGAAGAAAGCCTCGAAAATTATTTTTGTTAAAAGATGTGCTATATGTTTCTTACGTGTGATTTTTTATCTAATATCTATTCTTTTTTTGTAGTATGCCTCCCCGTCGTACACTTGATGCACGAAAGGAAGCGACTCGCCGGAGACGTCAGGCATTAGAAAATGCCATCATCTCTTTGGCCAACCGTGGTAATGCTCCTGCTGGTGGGCAGTCAATTTTTGATAGGTTTGATCGTCATAGGCCGCCGACCTATAAGGGTGTTGTTGACCCTGTTATCTTAGAGAGTTGGCTCCGAGAGATGGAAAAATTGTTTGCAGCCACTAGATGTCCTGCTGTAGAAATGGTCCCTATAGGTACCTATTATCTCGAAAATGGAGGCAGAACAACCGGTGGAGCACGATTTGTGCAAGCTGCATGGCTACATCTAATTTTCGTTGGGCGCAGTTAATTTCTAAATTGAAGGAGAGGTTCTACCCAGATGATCTTCGTTGGTAGAAAGAGGAGGAGTTCCTCTCATTATCTCAGGGGACTTTGAGCATTCAGGAGTACATGGACAAGTTTACTGAGTTGTCCCGTTTTGCTACTACTATCGTACCTACAGAGGTTGAGAGGGTGAAAAGGTACATAAAGAGAATGATTTGAAGGTTAGGACCCATATGATGAGTTCGGGAGCCTCTACATTTCAGGGGGCATATGAGATCGCCTTAAGTATTCATGCTTCCATCAAGGAAGAAGAGACTGCTAGGGTTGTTGCTGTGAAGAAGCTTGTTGTGTCCATCGTCCAGAGTCCGGCTAAAAGGCCGAGGTATGAGTTCAGTAGCCGTGGGGGCTACCAGCAGGGTTCTGGTTATCGGCAAGGTTATGATGCGACTAAGTGTCGTCGATGTGAGAAGGTCATTCATCCAGGCAAGAACTGTGATGGTAATACGACTAAGTCATTTCAGTGCCCTAAGAACCCGAGTGCTACATAATCTTCTGCAGGTCCTACTCAGCCAGCCGGTTCTTCTCTTCCTCCTAAGAACAAAATATATGTGATGACTCAGGCAGAGGCAGATGTTCATCCAGATGTGATTACTGGTACTTTTTTTAGTAATAATGTGTCTGCTTATGTTTTATTTGATATTGGTGCCTCTGTGTCTGTTGTATCTAGTGCTTTTGTGAAAAAAGCTAATTTGACCTTTAGTTCCCCCGTGAGGTGTTTCATATCTCTTGCATCTGGAGAGAGTTACCCTTGTTATGCTGAATACAAGGATGTCCCTATGGTTATTTTTATTAACCGATCTTCCAGTCGACTTTAAGGAGTTTGATTTTCGAGCCGGCAAAATAGACTCGACCCGGAATACCCGACCCGAGACCCGTTCCACCCGAAAGTAATGATCCAAAATAGAGCTGAAACCCGAAACAACCCGATCGAACCCGAACTTGACCCAAGAGCTCGTTTTCACAGGAAAGTAATGACCGGAAATAACCTGACCCAACTCAAAACTGACCGAAAGTAGATACACCCGAACATTACCCGACCCCCAATCTACCCGACCCGAAATTGACCCGAATTCGATACGACTCGAAAATAATAATGCAATATTTTGCACAAACAAGAGTGTCAGATGTAATTTTGCTGTTAGATAACCATGTCCACAATAATATTCATCAAAACTTGAAGTGAGATAACTAAACTAAAGAAAACACAAATAACTTCTAATTGAGACCAAAGTCTAGATATCACTTGACACTATTAATCCAAAATATTAAGGTACCTAAAAGAACAAATGTCTCCAAGACAATGTAACTAATACAAGCACTTGAATTATAAACGGAAAACAAAAGTAAAAACAAGTCTTGATCATGATTCATGAATCTTCACTACAACCCATGAGAGAAGGAGGCAAACTAGCTGGATTACCGAGCCACTGATTTCGTCGAAGTCCAATCCACATCACATCCAACATACTCGCTTTCTTCATCAGCTGCACAAAACACAATTAAAATCAGTATAAATGAGAATATTTGGAGTTAAAATTTTAGAAATGAAGAATAAAAGAAAAAAAAAATTCACCTTGGAAGTCGTACAGCCAACTCCGACTAGTTATCAAAACCTCTATGTTTTCGGGAAGATAAGAGCTTCTCCATTTATTTAAAACTCTCCCCCCTATACTAAAAGTTGATTATGAAGCTACGGTTGTAAGGGGGTACAGCTTAAAATATATGTAGCTAAATATGAAAGCTTTCCATGCCGATGCTCATTTTCTTTCCAATAACTCAATATGTCAAGTGACATTTTTCGATCCAATTTCTCATCTTCCAAGTAAGTGTCCAATTGTGTCTTCTTTCCAAATGAATTGATAGCATCTTCCTCTTCATATTCCTATAAAAAAAAAAGATCACAAGATATTAGCAAAGTTCAATATAACAGCCCCCTCGCGCACCTTCCCCCGCACTAACATCCCCATGCACACCCCCATTCACACTTCACTGTCCCTCCGCCAACCCCCCACACTAACAGCCCCTTGTCGCCCCACACCTTGTTGATATTTAAACTAAAAATAAATAGAGAACTCGGAAATAGAAATTACATCCAGATAATCAAATGGGCGCTTCTTATTTGTAGTTGATGTCGTAGGTATTTGTGTTGCACTTGAAATATTACTCTCTTGAGTATACTCTTCAAAAAATAACCCCAACTTGAGTCGAACATCATTTATCTTTGTCATAGCGCGTTGTTCATCACCAAACAACTTTTTATAACAAAACTTGAGAACTTGTAACTTACAACGGGGATCAAGAATCATTGCAAAAGCAAATAATGTCCCATAATCATCCTCGGTCAAGTTAAACCAATACTTGTCAAATTTTTGCTTCATCTCAAAAGCCATTAATCGTATAGAAAGATCATTGCGAAAAGATCATTGCTTCGCACAAAATCCTCCAAAAGCATAGCAATCTTCCACAAATTTTCAAAGTACAGATTTGAGGTGGGATAATTACTACCAGAAAACAACTCGATCAGTTATATGAGAAAATGGCTCTAAAATATTCCTAATTTGCTCAAGATTCTCCCACTCTTCAGGTTCCGGACAAGTATTATAAGAGCCACAACTATTAACTTTTTGCATTTGCTCAAAAGCAGCACGATACAAGATAGATCTATCAAGCATCATATAAGTAGAATTCCACCTAGTAGAAACATCAAGCCATAATGCTTTTGTCTCTTGTATCAGAACATGTTTCACACATCGACGGAAAGTCTTTTTTCGTTTTCCGACCATTTTACATATTTCACACTTTCTCTAACTTTATAGAAATATAATCAATCACTTTTAGTCCATCCTTGACAATAAGGTTCAACACATGAGCCGCACATCGAACATGAAAGTAAGCACCTTGATACAACAAAGCTCCCTCTTTCCTAAGTGTGTCCCTCATGTAGTCTTGCATTTTGTCTTTACTAGAAGCATCATCCAATGTGAAAGAGAAAATTTTATGACGAATACCCCAATCATCAAGTAAGTCTAACAAAGTACTATACATGGCGTAACCTCGTATGGGGGAATCCATGTAATAAAAATCTAGGACCCTGCAATTTAATTTCCAATCTTTATCCACATAGTGAGCAAATAAACACGTATAACCCTCGGTTTGACAAGAGGTCCACATATCACAAGTTAAGGAAATACGACCAGAGACCTTGCCAAGGACATCCTTCAATCGAGTTTTTAAGGTTGCATGCAATTTTAAACAATCGATTTTTATGGTGTTCCTACAAATTGTTCAAACTTGATTGTTTAAATAAGTATGGATTTCTCTATTTCCTTCATGTTCTACCCAAGAAAAAGAATACCCATGCTTTATGATTGCTTTATAAACCAACTCCCTGTAGACTTTTTGATCGAACACAGGTTGATGTCCATCATTCTTCACACTCACTAGATGTGCAGCATAGTTTGAGCATTTATCAAGTTTGAGCATTTATCAAGATGTTTTTTCATGTTAGATGTTCCATAGTGTGAAGTTGCTATGAATGATGCAAGTTTACAATGCTTACATAGTGCACGAAATTTTCCATCTTTACTCACGCTTGGGTCGATTGCAAGAAACTCATCCCAATTTGGACTCCGTCTTTTGCGGAGAACAGGATTTTCTGGTTCAGTTTCATTTTCATTGATATTAACAATAGTCCCGATAGGTTCTCCTTATACTTCCATCTCTGTGAATTTTTTTTACAGAACAGAGATAATGAAAGCAGACATTGGTTCAAGCATTAACACAAACACCTTACATACTACTTCAACTACCAATCAATTATATGTCAAAAATGTAACAAACATATCCAAGCAAACATTGGATCAAGCATTAACACAAACACCATACATACTAAAGCGTACAACACCGACAAAGAAGAACAAAACAATGCCGAGTTCAATTAATCACACATCAGATTTGTAGTACTACACAAAATAACATAAATTGCAAAATAAAACAGATTCCATCCCAAATTAATTACATAACCCGATGTTACAGTAGATTGATAGTTGATACTCCCTAAAATCAAATTTACATAAATGAAAAAGTTATAGCAAAAATCAGTTAAATGTAGTATGGGAGATGAAGATACATGAAGAGATAAAGGGTGAAGGACATATCTTAGCACTGAGAGGGAAAAAGGGCAGAGAGCCAGAGAGAGTAGAAATTTGGGAGATGAAGAGATTTGTTTAAGTGAAAATGAATATAAAAGTGATAAAACTATAAAAGGAAGGGACTATCTCAATTTTGGGGAATACAGAATTGAGAATATTGATTCTTATTTTTCGGAGCGAAATAAAAAAGGAAGGGAGAAAAATATGTGAAATTTGGGGAAAATTCAATGGTTAAACTTTAGAGGGAAAGTTAATTGTTACCGCCTTTTTGTTTTTGCTGAACTTTCATTCCAGTTTGTTTTGCAGTGGCCAAGTCGATCCGAACTAACCCAACCCGATTTAACCGACCCGATCTAACCCGACCTGATGTAACCCGAATTTTCATGGACCCGACCCGATCGTGACCCGAACACATAGTTAACCCGATTATGACCCGACTCGTATGACCCGTTTGCCACCTCTATTTGATTTCTCCGAGCTCGATGCAATTATGGGTGTAGATTGGTTGTTCAAACATCATGCTAGCATCCATTTTCGTGATCAGAAGATTTCACTCCGTGGTCCCAAAGGTAATCGGATTTTCGATTCGGGAATCGTAGTGAAGTGGGGAGTGAAAATTGTATCTGCTTTGAAAATGAGAAGAATGCGGAAGAAGGGAGATGAGGTATTTTTGTGTATGGTTTTGAAGGACTTAACTCTTAAAGAGCAACTTGTGTGTATTTCGGTAGTCCGTGAGTATCCGGAAGTCTTTCCTAAAGAGCTACCGGTATTCCTCCGTAAGGGGATGTTCAGTTTGGTATAGATCTTATTCCGGGTACCGCACCTATTTCTAAGACTCCTTACAGAAGGGCGCCTCCTGAATTGCAAGAATTGAAAACTCAATTGCAAGAGTTGATTGATAAGGGATTTATAAGGCCTAGTGTCTCACCTTGGGGTGCTCCTGTTCTGTTTGTCAAGAAAAAGGATGGGAGTATGCGCTTATGAGCACATGGTGACGTGTAATGGTGTGGATGATATTTTGGCGGGGGTTGCTAAAAAACTGGGAATTGCAGAGGAATTCAGTGGGTGGTGGTGGAGAGAGAAATGAAATACGAGTGGAAATATTGGCAATCGTCGAATCCTAAATTCTCAAAAACCAGAGAGGTAAATGGAGAATAAAGTTTGTAACGGAAACTTAACGGCAGGGGCAAGCCATGTATTTTTCAAAATCTCAAGGGCACCAGGTGAATTGTTGAAAACACGAGGGTACCCCGTGAATTTTCGTAAAACTCGGGGTACCCGGTGAAAAAACTGCTTTTGTTTTTCCTTGATAGTTCTCCACTCGACTGGCAATTGTCGCTCAAAACCGAGTGAGTTTGCCCGAGGAGGTGGAGGACCTGAGAGCGAATGCAAAGAAGCATTTCGACGAGGTCTACAATGCCAAGGAGGCCAAACGCATCGCCGAGTCGAAACTCGATGATGCTCTGAGGGCCATTCATGTCGACCAAAAGGGCTTCCAGGAGGAGCGGGATCGGTGGGAGAAGGAGAGGACCGACCTCATCCTTGCCCGCGATTCTGCCCTGACTGCTAAGGGCGATGCGGAGCCCAAGCTGCAGGAGGTAGAGAAGGGTTTGGCTGATGTCCACAATCGGTTGGAGGAGGATGAGAAAGTGGCTAAGTCCGAGGAGCAGTGGTTTGCCGAGTGGCAGCAAACCAAGGTCTGCGCCGATTTCAGCAATGAAGAGGGTCACAAAGCTCACAAGATGGGGGAGGACGAGGCCCTGGAGCGGCTAAAGAAGGCACTAGCTGAGTCTCATCCCAATCTTGTCTGAACCTATGTCTGGTCCAAGTACCAAGAAATCTATAATGCCGAGGTTGCTGAGATTTGGCGCGAGATGGATTATTTGGACGAGGAGGTCCAGTTTGAGGATGAAGATGATGATGATGATGAAAAAGAGGAGGAGGAGGATGAGAGTGATAACCAGGGTGTCGAGAATGCTGGGAGCGTCTGTGATATTCCCCCTCCCCCCACTTCTTAGGCCCTCTTCTGCTTTTGTACTTAGTTGTCTTTCTTGCCTTCTCTTTGCCAGCTCTTGTTATGGTTCGGCTTGCATTGTAAACTTTTGGTTCGACTAAGTAATGAAACTTTAATATTTCTTCTCCTCGAGTTGTGTTTGTATTTGCACTATTGCCCGATTGACTTATTTTGTCTAACTGACTTATCTATTTTCTTTAATAACTGGTTAAGTTAAAAACTCTTGGTTGTAACCTTTGGTCATTCGACTGGTTAAGTCTTTGCGATCCGACTGTTTAAGTCGTTTATTGAATTATGAAGAATATTTTTGACTGGTTAAGTCTTCTATTTTGATTGATTATAAAATGTGTCGAACTACATTTGTGACTTGTAAAGTCTTGTAGACCGACTGATTACAAAATTTATCGAGCCACCAATTGTCTCTTAGCTATTACACGTTATGCCCCTATTGCAAGTAACGAACACTATACATAGAATCTTTTTAAGTTGTCCATGCACCTTCCAGGGTTTCTAGTCGGAATATGCCAGGTTTGACTACTTCTATTACTTTGTAGGGGCCGTCCCAGTTAGGTCCTAACTTTCCTTTGAGATGTGAAAGTCCTGTAGCCTCAACTTTCCGAACCACCCAATCGTCGAGCCGGATTGGCCTGGCTTTGACTCGGCGATTGTACTGCCGAGTGATCCATTGCTTGTACCGAATGGACTTTAGCAATGCGTTACCCCTAGTTTCTGGCAGTAGATCTAAGTTGACAGGTTTCTCCTCCTTGTTCTGCTCGAACTCATAGAATGTCATTAGAGGTGAGGGGATGCCGACCTCTACTGGGAGGACCGCCTCACTTTCGTATACTAGGCTGAAGGGGGAATGACTTGTTGCTTCTTTTGTAGTTGTCCGAGCGGACCAAAGGAATCCTGGTAGGTCGTCGACCCACGCGCCTTTAGCATCTTCCAAGGATTTCTTGATCCCCTTGAGGACGATCTTGTTAGCCGACTCGGCCTGTCCATTGGTTTTTGGCCTTGATACTGCGGAGAATCTGGTCTGTATTCTAAATCGGGAACAATACTCCCGAGTGGGACCATTGTTGAACTGCCGTCCATTGTCGGAGACCAATGCTCTTGGTACTTCGAACCTGGTGATAATATTTCTCCATATGAACGCTTGAACTTGCTTGTTTGTGATTGAAGAGAGTGGCTCGGCTTCAGTCCACTCGGGGGTTACACACTTGAGCAGGAAATGGGTGAAGGATTTTTTGTAGAGCTGGTCTTCATGCCATAAGAACCATCCTGACTTGTGCTTGATCCGCTCGGCCTCTTTGTTATCCTCGAGTAATTCCCCATCCCTCATACACTTCACCACTTCTTCCCTCCATGTGGATGACCGTTTCAACACCAATTGTGCTTTGGCATTGACATTCAGCTCTTTGGCGTTGACATTCAGCTGATGTAGAACTTCCCACATGATGGTCCGAGGGGCTGACCCTTCTGCTGAGCTTGCCATCCGAGTTAGTGCATCGGCCTATTGATTTTCCGATCTATGTATGTGGTTGATGCCGAACTGGGCCAGCTTCTTGATGAACTCTTGGTTTTGGCCAAGTACATTCTCATGTTATCTTCTTTGGCCTCTTATTCATCCGACACTTGCCCACTATGAGTTATGAGTCGGATTTTGCTTTGATGTTTGTGGCTCCAGCTAGAATGTAAAGTTGGAGTCCGAGTATGAGTGCTTCATATTCAGCTTCGTTGTTTAATCCCAAGAATTCAAATTTTATGGCATACTCCATTTTCTCACCTACAGGAGGTTTAATTACTAGCCCGGCTCTGCACCCTGTCTTGGTGGATGATCCATCCACCTGTAACTCCCAACTATCTTGCTTACCGACCGAGGGCCAGGTGGTGCATCATGTTATGAAATCTGCCAAGGCTTGGGCTTTGATGGCCCTTCTAGGCTCGTATTCCAGCCCGAAGTCGACCAGCTGATCTGCCTCGCCAGTCATCCAACTAGAGTGATTCCTGCTCTCGATTAGTTTTCTGATCGGTTGTCCGATGAGGACTTTAATTTGGTGGGCTTGGAAGTAGGGCTACAACTTCCGACTCACCATTACAAGGGCGAAGACCATCTTCTCTGCTTCGCTGTACTTAGCTTCCGCCCCTCAGAAGACGTGGCTTATGAAGTAGATTTGGTGCTGCTTTTCTTCTCTTTCGGCTACCTGAACGACGCTGAGCGCATATTCTGATACAACCAAGCATTTGAACAAGGTTTCCCCCGGCAAGGGGGAAATCAGCTTAGGGAGAGTTGATAAGTGAGTTTTGAGGGAGGCCAAGGCTTCTTCAGCTTCTTCGTCCCAAATGAATTCTTTTCTTTTCAGAGCCTTGAAAAAACAAAGGCTTTTGTCCGCTATCTTGGAGTCGAAGTGTCCGAGGGCTGCCAAACAACCGGTTAAGCGTTGCACCTCTCGTACGTTACGAGGGGATTTCATTTCCATTACCGCCTTGATCTTATCTAGGTTGGCCTCGATTTCTCTCTCATACACCAAGAATCCGAGGCACTTCCCTTCCTTTTACTCCGAGACACACTTCTTCGGATTTAGCATCATGCGGAACAACCTCAAGGTTCCGAGGGTCTCCCTTAGATCTAAGGGGTGATCCCCCTGTGCTTTGCTTTTAATGATCATGTCGTCAACATACAATACAATGTTCCTACCGAGCTGGTCGTTGAAGATTTTGTTAACTGTTCGCTGGTATGTAGCCCCTGCATTCTGGAGTCCAAATGGCATCCTACATTACACGCCTTGGTTGTGACGAAGGCGGTATGGACTCGATCGTGTTCAGCCATTGGGATTTGATGGTATCCAGCATTTGCATCCATGAAGCTTAGAAGAGCATGCCCAGCCATTGAGTCGACTAATCATTCGATTTTGGGTAGAGGATGGTTATCTTTTGGACAGACCTTGTTCAGGTCTGTGAAGTCTACGCACATCCTCCATGCTCCACTTGACTTCTTGACCAGCACTACATTGGCCAACCACTCCGAGTACTGACCTGAGACAATTTTTTTACCTCGACCGCTGTTGCGGCGCTCCGCCTCGAGACCCCGGTGTCTCTGCTTTTGCTTGATTGGCTTAAACCCTTCTTTGATGTTGAGTTCATGGCACATGTTTGGGGTCTAGGTGTAACACCCCGTAATTTTCACCCTTATTTTTGGTGTTTGTTTACATTAATATGATATTTTTTGTAAAAATAAATAATTTATTATTTAGATTATTTTGGAACGTGTTGTGAAAATGTGTATATATATTTATATGATGTGTTATATGTATATATATTTATTCTAAGTTTTTAGTTATTTATTTTAAAGGTTATATTAGTATTAGGCGTTTAGGATGCATTTTTTTGCCGCGTAGCATTTTTGTAACAATGTTGGACCGATTTGAGTGATGAAATGTTGCATCGCATGTGGCGTGTTAATGTGTTTATTATATTTATATTTATAATATAATTCATTAGAGTTATTTTCATTATTAAGTATTTTCAAAGTTTAGGCGCGATTTAGGAATTTATCGATTTATCGCGTGACGGACTTTTGATGCATGGACCTTTGATGACTTGGGCCGAAATCTTCTTGGTGTACTTGGGCTTGGACAGCCGGCTATGGGGAGGGAGAAGGAAGAAGTTTCTCCTCTTTTATTTCATTTCTTTTAATTGGTGACTCTTGGTAGATTGTAACCCCCATAACCCCCCTAATCATTTCTCCTAAACCCTTCATTTTTCCTTGCCATAAAATTCTGATTTTTATTAAAAGAAGTTCAGCATCATTTGCATTTAACCCTCACCGTTTTCAAGAAAAGAAAGAGAGAAAAGGAAGAGGAAAAGAATAGAAAGGTTCAACCCGGTTTTTCCTGTCACACCTTCACGAAAATAACCTTAGCCGGAGATCTAACCGTTGGATCGTCTTCACATTTGGACAAAACGTTTATAACATCTTGTTCTACACTCTGACCGGAGCGATTTAGAATCTGAGCTTTTGATCACCGGGAATCATGGTCGGAACAGAGCAGTGTGACATGAGATTTATCAACGTTCAAGAAGAAAATGCCTAGTGACTGGTTGCTTCAATTCTCGTTCATTGTGCCTTGGGGTTAGAAGAGGAATTGGATTGTATGCATAGCTCTTAACTATCTCTTTAGACTCAGCTCTCCTCCCGACGTTCCAGGTAACTAGTAGTTATCGTAGAACCATAGTGATTAGAGTATTATTCGGTATTAGATTATTACGCTAGGAATTATTTAAAATACTTTTTGAATGAAATTATTGACGAAATTTGACATGAATATACTTGATACATGCTGTGTGATTACTGTAAAGAGAAAAATAATTTTCGTATGATTTTTGGTATTTATTTGATTTAATTGGTGTTTTGTGCGTTTTTGGCTAAATTGCATAACAATTATTAAACGGATGTTAAAATTGCTGAAAATATTTTTCTTAGATCATGTTGTATGCGTAATATGTATTCCATGCCTTAGAATAATTTTTGCCTACTGTGTACTGGTTTATTTAATTGATATATCTGTTTTTGTAATTTCGTTTCTGTCAGTATATAAATCATAAAAATTATTTCTAGAGGCCGAAAAATTAATTTCTTTGTATAATATGTATTTCTGTGATTTTATGCATGTTGTGTAAATTTTTGGTAATTTTTGGGTGTTTATTTATATTTTTAGTTATTATATTGGCTTTATTGAGTAATCTGTATATTAACTTTCAAAATTACTTTTGGAGTCCTAAAATTATAAATAAAATTTGTACCATGTCAGTAGAGCCATTAGGGTCATATGATAATTTTTGTGTGATTTTACTACTCGAACTTATTAGTTTAATAATTATTATTGGGTTTTTGTTGTGAAATTGAGGATACTCTTTTAAATTATTTCAGAGCTTGTTAATCAGAAATAATTTGTGATCTTTTATGTTCTTGGATGCTGGTGTTTAGTAGGTTGCTGTAAGTATTATTGGTATCATTATGTTTATGTTTGATTTATGTAAAAATGATTAATTGTGTACTATTCATTTATTTAATAAGCCTTGGAGTTAATTGGTGATGCATTTTTGATTGATGTTGTTAGTGCTGTAAAAACTATTTCACTATCATTGTTGATGCTTAGTGATGTTTAAAGTATTGTGGTTGGAGATATTTGTTGTAAATTTGTAAGTTACTACTTTGAAGATTTTTAAAAAAAATTACTTTTGATGAATTATGGGTATAAAGCCGGTGGCATCCCTTTTGACGAATATTTTTGAGATGAATGATACTTTGATGATATTTATGATTTTATTTTGAGATAAGAACATCCGGTGGGATAGATGTAGTCCCCGGTGAAGAACATGCCAACCACCCGGTTTGAGAACTAGGGGTAAACCCGGGTTAATTGTTGTCGTCCGAGAGGTCGTGGAGTTCTGCGTGTTCTACCCTGCATCGGGAGTTTGGCCACTCTTAGACACAGGCAGTGGGGAACGTAAGCCCATAGACTGACCTGGAGATTGCGATCTGACACCTTAGGAAGTGAATTGCGATTCACTAGCGTTCGGTTTCTGACTCAATAACTTGTTTTACCTATATTTTATTTTTATAAAAGTACTCTTGAGATTATTTATTTATTTTTATCCAACTCACTTGCTATTTATTATTCATTTGCGTTAGTTGTGAGTTATATGGAAGTGGATGCATATTGTAGTTGACTTGACTTTATGTTTTCCTTTCTTATTAATCTATGTCTGAATCATGCTTTGATTTCTTTTGTTCTGGGAGAACTGCTAGTTACTCCCCATAGTGGATATTTGTTGTATATTTTGCAGGTTTTGTTGATGGGGATTTTCTTTGATTTTGGGCTCGGGTTGAGATGCGAGAAATAATCTATTAGGGGTTTTAGTTCTAGACTTCTCTTTAGTTTGAGATAGTTTTCTCATTTCGATTTTAATCTAAGTAATTAATTTACTTATAGTACTTACTTATGTTTGTTTTTATCACTTAGTTATTTAAACACTATTCTTGTAGTAGTGACATTCCCAGAAGACGATGTTTCCGCCAGCGTCCTATTAATACTATTATTATTTCTTTCTTTTCCGCTTTGAAATTCTGGGGTGTTACACTAGGCCTGGCATCTCCGAGGCCTCATAGGCGAAGACGTCTCTGTATTCAGTGAGCACTTGGATGATTTCCTCCCTTGCTCGAGGATCTATGTTTTTGCCTACCCTCAACGTCCGACCGAGTTCTTTGTCGATGACAACTTCTTCGTTGTCTTCAGCTGGCTGAGGGCGCTCATACTGTTTAGGGTTTTCAGTAATGTATACCCCGAGGCCGCTTGTTGGCTGATTCTGCTCTCGATTTCTATTTTTCGAGTCTTCTTGGACGTCGACTTTGTTTTTGAGGCTGTTGACATAACATTCCCTTGCCCTCGTCGATTTTTGAGGCCGCTGATCCCCTTGAATTTTTCCGACCTTACCCTCGTCGGTTTCGAACTGCATGAGGAGCTGGTAGATCGAAATTGCATCTTTAATTTTTTGAGAGTCGTCCTTCCCATTATGACATTGTATAGCAGAGGGTTGTCCACCACTAGGAAGTCGATTAGTAGGCTTCTTCCCTTGCCTTTCTCCCCTATCCGAGTGGGTAGCTTTGTAGATCCGACTAGGTGCATCGAGTTTCCCCCGAAGCCTATGAGTGGCTGATTCAGGAGTGTTACATCCTTCTAGCTATACTTCAACTTCTTGAGGCACTCCAGGGTGATTATGTCAGCAGATGACCCGGTATCGACCAGTACTCTCTTGACCCTGGTGTTAGCCACCTTTAGTTCGATTACCAGGGGGTCATCATATGGGGTGTGGAGAGTGCGACCGGATTCTCCAAACGTCATTACAGGCGCCGAGCCGAGGGTGATGGACGTCAAGCACTTGGTGGTTGAGACTATGTAGATGGGCTTTGCCTGATCGGTCGGTTAGGCCTCCCGACGCAAAACCGCCGGCTATGACCCCGATGAACCCCTTTGTGTCTCCACTATCCGCCTAGTCCACCATTTGCTTGCCCTTCTCCTCTTTTGAGTGCTTGAGGTAGCGGTTCACCTTCCCCTGATACGCTAAGTTGTCGAGGGATTTCTTCAACTCTCTACAGCCTTTGGTGGTGTGTCCACACTCCTTGTGATACTCGCACCATTAGCTCTTATCCCGACGAGCAAGATGAAGTTCTGATATGGTGAGGCCTGGGAAGCATGGACTTGTCCTTGATGTCCGAGTATATCTCCCTCCTATTTTTGCTGAAACGGGGTTCGTTGCCATAGTCATTGAATCTGTATGACCGACCTCCCGTTTTTTGTTGTTTCGGCTGTTCCTTGTGATTTCCTTCTCCCTTCCTCTTCTTACTCCCATCATCCGAGTGGCGACATATGTATGTCACCTGGATGAATCTCCGAGCCCTGCTCATTGCTTCGGAGAAGGTTTTAACTTCGTTTTCAGCCAAGGATCATCTCAACCGACCGGGTTGGAGTTCGTACATCAGAGAAGCAAATGCTACCGCATCTTGCAAATCTGAAACTTTCAATGATTCCTCATTGAACCTTTTGATGTAGTCAGCTATACTTCCGTCTTCTCTTGTCTGATCGCCATCAGATGAAGGCTCGTTTTCCTCTGCCTTTTTCCCGCAACGAAGTGATGGATGAATAGGTCCTCTAGTACCGAGAAATCAGCTACGATCCCAAAGAGGGAATTCTTGGAACCAGCTTCCGCCGCCTCTTCAAGTTGTGGGAAAGAAGCAATACCAAGTAGCTTCGCAGCCTTGTCTCGAACGCTTATTTGAGCTTTGTATGTGGCCATGTGATCATCCGGGTCGGTTAGGCCGAAAATCGCTCAATGGTGGACGTCTTGATTTTTCCCCGGACTAGGTGTTTCCAGGATTGCTTGACTGAATGGGACCACGAATTTGAGGGCGCCACTATTAATCCAAGGGGGTCTAGATTGGGCGGAGTCACCATGCCCATCTGGTTGAGCGGCCTTCTTGTCAAGGATATACCTGGTGAGGCGCTTCTCATTGATGAAATGTCTGGCGTCGTTAGGCTTCGTCCGACATTGCCCTTGGTGATTTAGAAACACGGGTTTCCTTCCTCTCCGAGCGGACCTTCCTTTGGGTGGATGGCGCCGTCTTCCCCCCGCCCGGGATCTTTGTCGATCGTGTTGGTTGTAGTCCCTCGCTCTAGATCGTTGTCGGCTAGGCTGACCATGGACAGAGCGAGGGATATTTCTTCCCGATGGGAGGGCACCAAAGCTTGCTCCTCGGGGTTTGGTTGGGCGCCCCGCCGTAGGTTTGCCAACATTTCCATTAGGCTACGCTGTAGGGTATGTTGTAGCTGATCAACTATCAGAGTGATATCTGTTGTGGATATGGGTTGGGGGTCAACTTGTTGCAACTGATTCGATGGCACGGGCCGATTTCCATTGGACTGGTTGCCTTCGAGATCCAGGGATTGTACCGTCGGGGTACGATGGGGTGAAGGTGCTCGTCCGGACCTCTGGGCTTGCCTGGACACCTGAGGTCTTCCGACCAAATTGGGATTAGCTTGTGAGCGAGTGTTCTTGGTTGGGGCCATGTTGAGTGGCAATAAGGTGAATCTTACTGAGTGGTGGCGAAGCAACTTTGTTTGTAACTTCCTCACGTACGGCGCCAAACCCGTTTCTTTCAAAAAATTAATGTGGGCCCCAAGAACGTTCTCCTAGGATTCGTTGTCCGTACGCCAGAATCCTGCAAAACAAGGTTAGACTACCCCGGGGGTTGTTTCGGGATCGCCTCTCCGATGCTCAAGTCATATGTGATTGAGGTAGAGAGAGAGTGATCAATATAGAGAGAGATGCTCTAACTTTTTGGTAGGTTAGAATTGAATACCTGTTCATTGATGAGGTAAGAATTTATACTATTGGGAATTCCCAGACAGGTAATATTAATTGGATGGGCCTTTCCTGAGATAAGTGTCTATGTTGCCTTTTCAGGTAACCATCTTTTCTAGCCCTTTTGTGGATCCCTAAACTCCTGGAATTAGGTCAATTCCCAAGTAAGACCCACTACTGCCACCTGTCTAGTGACTAAGATCATTTTCTTGTGGTATTGGGCTGGTCATTTATTGAGCCCAAATAGTTTCATAGCAGAATATTTCTGCGATCAATCTTTCATCATCTTACTGAAATTCCGCATTCAAAGATTACAATTTCAGCTGAATATCTTCATTCTAAAGATCCGAAAATAGCTAGAAATTCTGAAATCATGTGTTATTCTTCCTTGATCCTTTGCGGAATTCGTTTTTCTTTTCAATTCAATTGCTGCAATTGCAATACTAATTGTTAGAATCTAAGATTGTTTGCTGAGATTGATTCAATCTACAATCTGATCTGTTAATCTGCTATTATGAGTTGATCATTTCATAGTGGTTTAATTAGTTGAAAGTTGAACTAATCAGAAGTTATTTCTTGAAATTCTAGTTTGAATTCTCTGAATTCTTTAAACTGATTCATTTCAATCTACTTGATTCATTTCAAATTGAGTTTGATGTTCTTCAATTCTCTTAAAAATGCCTGAATTAGAAACTCCAAATTCCATTCCAAATTCCTTACCTCTAAATCAAGATCCTAGTAGTGTGTATTATATTATAATCATCCTTCTGATGCAAATACAACTCGGATTGTATCTGTGAAGTTTAATGGCAGTGCATTCAATTATTGGAAACGTTCAATGAATATTTCTTTATCTGCTAAAAATAAACTGAAATTTGTGGATAAAAGCCTTAAAATTCATGATATTGGAACAGCTGAATTTACTGCTTGGGAAAAGTGCAATAAGTTGGTGATATCCTGGTTATTAGCTAATTTGGATAATACTGTTAAGAAGAGTGTACTCTTCTTTGAGACTACAACAGAAATATGGAGAGACTTGGAGGAGAGGTTTGGTTATTCATCTATGACTCAAGTATATGCTTTAGAGCAGAAACTTGCTGAAGTTAACCAAGGAAATTCTACTGTTTCTGAGTTTTACACTCAACTCAAAACAATCTAGGATGAGATTAATGATGCTAATCCTTTCCCTTATTGTACTTGTCACAAATGTACTTGCAACTTAACTTAGAAAATACATACAAGGGAACAAGAACAAAGGTTACTTCAATTCATAATGAAACTGAATGAATGTTTTTCCACTGTGAGAGGAAACATCCTTATGACTCAACCCCTTCCTAAAGTAGCCCATGCCTATAGAATATTTGCACAAGAAGAAAGACACAAGGAGGTTGTTCAGCTCTCTTCCAATTCTGAATCCTTAGCCTTTGTTGCTGACAGAAAACCATACAAACCTTACCAAAAACACTTCACAAAACCACCTATCCTTCTACCTACAACAAAACACAAAACCTCACTGGCAACAAAAGACCTGAAGCACATTATTACTGTACTCACTATGAAATTCCAGGCCATAGTGCAGAAAGATGTTTCAAATTGCATGGTTTTCCACCTGGTTTTAAGGGATTTAAAGATAAGAGAGTTGTTGTTATGACTCAATTCAAATAAATTATCCAAATCACCATATCACCATACTGAAATCAAATTATCCAAATCACCATATCACTATACACCAATAAATGAAAACACCATATAAATGAAATCACCATATCACTATACACACCAATAAATGATCCAAATCACCATATCACTATACACACCATACTGAAATCAAATGATCCAAATCACCATACACACCAACAAATGATCCAAATCACCACATCACTATACCAGATGGCAGGCAAATTCTTGTTCTTCATGCTGGTTCTGTTCAGTTGACCAAGGATATCTTGTTAACTAATGTTCTCCAGATCCCTGATTTTCAGCTTAATCTCTCGACAATACATAAATTATGTAATGACCTGAGTTCTCAAATTACCTTTACTCACAGCTGTTGTTTTCTTCAGGGACAGACAGGTCCTTCAATGCTTCTTGGTAAATTTAAGGGAGACTTATACAATGTGGATGCTATTACTGAGAAGTATGTCAAGTCTTTTACACCCTCTGTTGCTTGTTTGTCAGTCATTGACAAAGCTAAGCTTTGGCACCTTTCATTTAGGACACTTACCTTTCTCTCAAACAAGTCATATACTACCTGAATGAAATGTAAAAGCTTGTTCTAATGACACTGTTTGTCAAGTATGTCCAGCTGCTAATGATTTCTTTGCAGAATTATTTGTTCCAGCCTCCACATATGATTTCTATGCTGATGATTATCCTATTCCTTCTCTCTTCCTTGCTCAACACACATCCACTTCTTCTCCTTCCCATAATTCTGAAATTTCTATCTCATCCACTGATGTAGCTTCTGATCTCCAGTCTAGTACTCCTCCTATATCACCTAATGATACTTCTCCACTTTCTTCTCCAATTTCTAATTAATCCACTTTCTTCTGATCTTATTTCACCTTCCACCCTTGTTGATCTAAGTCCAGTTGTACCTCCTACCCAACAACTAAGAACATCCACCAGAATCACAAAAAACACCAGCCTAATTGAATAACTAACATTGCCATTCTATTAGTCATTCTTCTATACCTCAGCATTGGTGCAACCTAGTCTTATTTTCATCCTATCCTTCTTATCAAGAGCTTTTCTATCTACTCTTTCTTTAACCATCAAAGAACCAGCATCATACACAGAAGCCTCTACTCAAGCTGAGTGGGTTCTTGCCATGAACAAAGAGATACAAGCTCTCACAGATAACCACACCTGGGATTTGGTTCCATTACCTGCTGGCGAGAAAGTCATAGGTAATAAGTGGGTCTATAAGGTTAAACTAAATGCAGATGGATCTGTTGAAAGGTGCAAGGCTAGGTTGGTAGCCAAGGGTTACAACCAAATATATGGTATAGACTATGAGGAGACAATTTCTCCTGTAGTTAAAATGCCAATCATTAGATGCATTATTGCCTTAGCTACACACGAAAAATGGCCCATATACCAATTAGATGTGAACAATGCTTTTCTCCATGGAGATTTGCATGCGGTGGTGTACATGAAGGTCCCTGCTGGATTTCCTAATCCTAATAATCATGTTTGCAAGCTGAAAAAGTCCATTTATGGACTTAAACAAGCTTCTAGGCAATAGTTTGCCAAGCTTGTCTCTAAACTCACTGTGCAAGGTTTCCTACAATCTAAGAATGATTATCGTCTCTTTATAAAGAGAACTGAAGCACACATCACCATAGCTGATGTATATGTTGATGACATCATACTTCCATGGACTGTTCTCACTCTATTACTGCTCTCAAACACCACCTTCACTCCACCTTCAGCATCAAAGACTTGGGTATCCTTCACTGTTTTTTGGGCATTAAAGTGGGTTATGTTAATGAAGGAGTACTTCTAAGTCAGAAAAAGTTCACTAAAGAACTGCTTGCTGATTGCAGTCTTGATATTCCTAGAGCAACTACTACACCTCTTCCACTCAACATCAAATTACAGGCCTCTGCTAGTGATCTTTTACCTAATCTAGAGATATACAGATCTCTAGTTGGGAAGCTTAATTTTTTAACAAATACTAGGCATGATCTTGCCTATACTGTTCAGTCCCTCGGTCAATTTATTCAAGCTCCCAGGACTTCTCATGTACAGGCTTTGCAACATACTCTTAGATATCTTAATAGTTTTCAGGGCCAAGGCATTTTACTCACTGGCCATGATTCTCTTACTCTCCTGACCTTCTCTGATTCTGACTGGGCAGCTTGTAGTGATACCAGAAGATCCATCACTGGACATGTTTTGTTATTTGGCAAATCTCCTATTTCTTGGAAATCCAAGAAACAAGGCACCATAAGCAAGTCCTCCTCAGAGGCTGTATACAGGGCCATGGAAGCAGTAGCTGCTGAAGTTACATGGGTTGTAAGATGCTTGAGGTGTTAGGTGTTTCTAATCTTAAACATGTTACACTCTTCAGTGATAACCAGAGTGCTCTACACATTGCCAGGAACCCTGTGTTCCATGAGCGCACAAAACATATTGATATAAACTGCCACTTTACAAGGGATAAGGTCTTAGAAGGTCTTCTACAGTTGTCTTATTTGCCTACAACCTCTCAGCTAGCAGATGTTTTTACAAAGCCGTTATCATATCCTCAATTCAGGTTACTTTTGTCCAAGTTAGGATTGATTGATAGCAACTCTCACCCACCTCCGAACTTGAGGAGGGGTATTGGAACTATGGTTACTAGTTTACCAAAGTTACATCATTTTGTTTACTCACCTTTTGTTAGTAGTTAGACAGCTGGAAGTTAGTTACTCAAGTTTGTTAAGCTAGCTCATTCTTCTCTCTGTATAAATACTCTTATCCTCTCCTATTGTATATTAATTCATTCAATATACTGAAATACAAGTTTTACATATTTCATTTTCTCTCACTAAAACAAAATGTTGTGATTCTTCACAAATCATCAGGCTTCCCTAATCTCCAGGAGTTATTAAAAAGCAACCTTGCTTATGATCATGATGCTCTTTATTTTGTGTTTTAACTGTATGTTCATTATTAGGGGACGAAACATATATATTGATGTAGATAATTGTCATCATGTGTGTGATCCATTATAAGTTGCAAGATGAAAAATATTGCTACTTCGCATTTTGGCTCGTTTCATCCAATTGTAAATTGTTGATACACTTCAATGATTAGACCAAGGGTTTAGAATTTAGATAAATATCTATCTCTCACAATTCATTTGTTGGACAAGTTGGGCATTCCTAATCCTCATCTCTAACCTATCACGAACAAAGATTACAATATAATCGTACTTAGCACCAAAAAGAATTATTGTATACTTGTACTTCCTTTTTCTAGCTAGTTTGCACATTTTGTACACACAACTATGTTGTGTATGACGAGAAATAATAGTAATGCCTTTATATACTAACAATTTGATACTAAGAATTTTTCCAATTTTCTAAAATTTTATTAGCTCTATTTCTACTTATCTATATAAATAAATGGGTCATGATAACCCCATCTCAGAGATGGGAAAAAATCATATAGTTTGGGGCTAAGAATCTTGACTTCTATCTTCTTTTACATATCGTGCTGCCAAACACTACTTCATTTTTCAGCCTTAATAGCAGGAGAGCTTCCACCAGTAGTTGGCCTGTTAATCACAGAATAATAAGGAGATCAAAATTATGTTATTACTATGTATTCACATAAGCACACACTATTTTTGCAGGGACAAGTAGATATAAGACAAGAGTGTGGAACATACAGGCCAACAAACACTTTGAAAGCATCATAGATGCCCCATTGAGCACCAGTAAGAGTTCCGATCATGACTATACGAAGAGGAAGGCCACGTGTAAATAAACCCCATACTCCTAACTTCTTCACAGCCTGCAAAAAGCCCGAATCATGTTAATAAAATTATAGAGTAATTTCATACTGGATTCAATGATGTTAAGTTTACAGCCGTCTAATAGAGTGTGCAAACTGCAAAGTGACCTATAATATAAGATTCCTCCTATTAAGAGGATCCAAAAGTCTGAAGTTCATCAATTTTTTAGTCATGATGTCTTAACCTCTTAATTTACATGTTTATTCTATGGCCCTGTGCTTTATATTTATAATAGGGCCCCAACTCCCAATATGTTTAAAACAGCTCGGATCAAGTGAAAGATTGAAAATTCTACGGAAGTGACAAGAGCGCGGAATTAGAAATAACGGATGAAATTAGAGAACATACATCAGCAACAGAGGCACCCTTAGCATTGTTAAGGAAAGAAACCAAGTTGTCAGCAGGGTGTGATACAACAGCACATAATACTCCAGCAACATATCCACCAGCAAAGCTAACACCAAGTTGGAATGTCTTGCTACACTGATCTTTAGGTGTTGGAATGGCATGTTTGTATAAAAGCTCCACAATTGTCTCAAATGATGCAAACTTCATCATTGTATCTGCAATTGAAGCAATTAAAACAGATTATTTAACTTTACCGTCAAAAGACCAAAGTTAACACCTACTTTTACTTTATGACTTTTACAAGTAAAAATTCCTTTTCCTAGAAAAAGAGGTTGAAAGCATACTAAGAAAAAGAGCAATTTCACTTACATGGAATCTGACGGCCCCAAAGAGGAACTTGTCCTTTGTACAATCTGTGAGAACGGTAACATTAAATTTCATTTTAGTTGGTAAGAAGTTGTAGCTAGACATCAAGATTGACGAATGTCTCTACTCTAGGATTGAAAAAGTGCTGTCCAATCTGATCAGGAGTAATCATTTCTATCGCTAACTAACTGACAAACATCATTTGATAGCATATTTGAAGAAGAATGACTATTAAGAGAACGGTTCATCTGTCCAAAGGAAAATAAGTGACAGTGGGATATGCAAATAATGTATATATTGGATGCACATATGTAGCTTTTATTATAATATGTAATTAAGGTTTTTAACGCTCAATAGTGTGCATTGCATGCCGTGAAACATAAAGAAAATATATGGTAGATCGACTAGATAATCATAGTCGATGATGAGATCAACGTATAGAAAACATATCAAATTGAAGAACAAAAAGCAAGGTATTGTGGGTGAAAAACCAGACATACCCCATAACACCTTCAGACTTGACAATCTTAGGGAGGCCATCAGACAGACCTCGAGCAAAGCCAGGTTGAGTCTGCACACGAACTTTAACAGCTTCGAATGGGCAAAGGGCGACATCAGCAATCACCTCTGCAGATGCAGAGCCAGCTAAGTATATCAAGGTTTTGTATTTCGATGCGTACTCAGGACCCACCATATCTGAATAGTACTTCTTGAAGAACTCATATCCTCCCATTTTGAAAGCTCCTTGAGCACTGTAACCAAAAAAGGTTGGAGCCCAACCCTTAAACAACCCCTTAAAGCCTTGCTCTTTCATGAGGACTCCAAACCCAGAGGTTATGTTCTTATATTTTGCTGGATCAATCTGAAATGTGGTAGATATTATTAGGTTTGCATAATTCAGAACTCAGAAGTATTAATACAAAAATGCAAGGCCCAAAAAGAAAAAAGATTTTTTGACAAATATCCAATATACTGTCAAAACTCCAATGTAACATAATTTTTTTTATCTAAAATCAATGCCATGAAATTAATTTAATATGAGTTAGTTTATAACTTTATATGAAGTGTTTCGTACGTTCCTCATGAAATATGATTGTTCATAAAAAATAACGTTGTATATGGCGTTTTAGAAGCATCTATATATAAATTCTCTTCTGAACAATTACGTCTTCCAACTTAGAAATTTGTACTCTCTAGTCTCTCCAAAATAAAAATATTTTAAAGATCTAACCTCTCCCCCAACCTAAGGACTAGCCAAAATTTGTGCTTGATTTATGATTATGCTCTTTACTTGTAACAAACATTTTACAATTAAATTAGTTTTCATTTGTTTGGTTTCTTCTAAACATGAGATGATGAATGGAAAAACATAAAGCAGAAGGTAAAACTAGGGAGGAAAATAACAAACCACACAAAGAACAATGGGATAACCAGAAAATGTTTTCATCAAAAGTAAACGTTTTGTTAAAAGTGAAATGAAAGGACTAATTACCTGCATGTTGCACTTAACGAGATCCATAGGGGTGACAGCAGTATGAGTAAGACCACAACTAAGCATTCCACCAGCAGTACAAGCTGCATAGAAACTTGGTGAATACATCTTTATCTTCTCACTTGGAGCTCCTACCATTATTTCACTAGTATTTTTTGACACTGCTTGATCACTGATTAAGGAGGCCGAGGATGAGGCCGAGTATAGGAAGGATGGGATCGCAGAGGACCGGCAAGAGTAGTTCTCGGAGATCGACGACATCATTCAAGATTAGCACTTAGAATTTAGAATTAATCAACAATCAAATGATAGAGGCCAGCAGTCCATATATACTTGTATATGAGTAGAAAATTCAAAGGGGAGTTTAGTATTTGCAACAGTTAGAACACTTCGTAGAATTCTTCCTTAGTTCATGGGGGGAAATATCTTGGTTACTTTGTAAACATAAGCGTGTTGACCAAGCGAAGGGTAAAGTATTACAAAGGCAGCGACGTATTTGTTGGCACTTGGTCCAAATGTAGTTGTGGTGACCAAGAAAATGGGAAAACTAATGTTAATTAAACAGAAGTTGGCATCTGCATGCTGAAGATGACTGAAGAAATTGATTCTTACTTTTCTAGGAAGTGTCAAGTTTGGCTCCTATATAAACAGAATTGTTGTTCTTGTACATATACAGTAGATTGGACTTCTATTATTCCGCATTAAAGTTATCATTAAGTTGTATTTAGAGAACAAAATAAGGCTGCTAATTGATAGTAATGTTTTTAAATAAAATTTTAGAAGATACTCGCTCTGTTTTTTTTTGTCCCTACTTTTAAAATAACCAATTTCGAGAACGAATTTTGACGTTTTATAAGTACCACCCCTGGCACCCCATAACTGTAAACCCTATATTACCCCTTGAATAATTCCTAGAATAAAAACTCGTGCAATTAGTTTTAATCATAACACGCCCAGTTTGCTGAGGTGCTTGCCCTAGTACAAATTAATTTCACTACACTTAATGTTCGCGCCATGCGACGGATTATAATCCAGTCCTTGTTTACCACCAACAAATGAACTGTACAACCAACTAGAAAATGTACATAGTACTAAGAACACAAATGCAATAACTTGGAAAAAGACCTGTAACAGTGGATAAATTAAGAAGAGATTTTACATGTAACATGAATCAGTCCTCGTCTTCATCATCATCTTCAGGAAGGGCAGTATCATCTCCGACACCCTCAAGCAGTTTGTCAACATCCTCTCCTAATTCCAACAGCCTTTCAGTAAGTCTCTCCACTTTGCTTTGCTCCTGCCCTAAGCAGACAAGTAAATCATTCAACTCCCCCTCACTTTCCTTCTGTGTTTCCTCTCTTACTTCCTCTTTAATTGCCTCGATATCGGGGTAAGGTGTCGCACCCCCGCTTCTCAAAGATTTGATCTCTTTCTCGAGTTGGGCATTTGCCAATTCGAGACTGTAGTAAGCATCGGATAAGCTCTTCAATTCAGATTCCATCTTACCTGCCAAATTCTGGTACATGGAAGCATCATTTTCGAGCTTTGCTTTCTCACTCTTGAGCATCTCGAGTCGCTGAGACGCTTCTCGAAGTTCTCTGCGGAATGTCTCAACCTGGACTCTCTCTGAGGGCCCACTAGTCTTTTGGTCGGACTTTGCGCCTGATTTTGCTAGGTCTTCAGCTAGGCTCCCATTGCGGCCAAGGAGATCCTTCACAAGACATAAAACAGTGTTCCATCAATACGCAATTCATCAAGTAATCTCCTTTTACTCTCCAATTATAGTGTTCTTTTAGTACCCAATACAGAAAGTCTCAAGGTGTAGTTGTCAGTAGAATTTATATAATAAATTGGTTGTTCCCACAAGGCTACACACCAAAAACAAAAGAAGGAAATAAAGAAAAGGGCAAAGGCAGCCTCCTTTTTTATAGAGAATGTCCTAGGATCAAAAATTTACCTGGATCTCAGAGCACTGTTTCTCCACGAAGGATTTCAGACGATTGATATAGTCCACATCACTTTCTCCACTTCTTCGTTCTAATTCCGCAGGAACAACTGCCACCTTTGCTTTTGGATTACTATAAACATCTATAAATCTGTCTCGTATGTTAGCCTCCAAGTTACCAACCATGGCAACAAAGCCAGCATCAAAGAGTGAAGCCAGAACAGGATGCTCCTCATCCCTATTATCTTCCATACTAGCATCATTCTCTTCATCTTCAATTTCTGCCATACTAGCACCACTGGATCTTGTCAAAGGCTTGCGATGTTCAGACAGCTTCTTGGAGGCAAAAAGGAAGTTCTTTTGCATGTCGTCGAACTTAAGAAAGAATGAGGTCAGCCCAGCTTTTTGGCTAATCGCATCGACTATCCCATGAGCATCCTTACCACTTTCAATACACTTGTTGTAAAGAACACACTCTCCCAAAAGGACAGCTGCCAGCCCCCGAGTGCATACTGTCGCAGATTGATTTGACAGCAACTCAAGAAGATAGGTAAGGTGGGGGCGAGTATCAAGAAAACATTGTACTGCAGTAGGGGAATCAGCAAGCCATATGATCAGAAGTTTCAGAATCATCTCTTGAATGTAGAGATTTGCTTTCCCATTTGATTTTCCATCTTTACTATCCATGGAAGAAGCAACTGCCAAGTATTTCACCATGCGGTGCATTAATGGCTCAGGGGTCCCCATAGACTGCACTGTTGCCCCCAGCTCAACTTTTAAAGCCTGCAAATTGTAGCAAATTAGATAATAAAGACATGTAGACACTATAAGTCAAAGCATTAGCATACAAGCAATTGATTGTGAACTGACGAAGCCAAAGGAACAAGAATCCAGTCAAGAGAAAAGTTTCGAGGAAAATAACACTGAACTAACAAAAGAAATTATGACCCGTTGGTATAGGAAGATGACCCACACTCTCATTAATCACAAAAATCTCCTCAAAAATCTCAAACTTTGGCTTACAGTCACGCTGCCAACACAGTAGATGATCTCTCCTCTTCTTCCCCAGCCTGAAACTCTCGTCAAATTTCTCCGACCTCCAAGAGCGTTAATGGGGTGGACAATTCCGGACTAAGGGTTGAAGATACCAAAATGAGTTAGCTTGATGTATAGAAAGATGCTTAGTAAATTCTGTGGAACTTTTATGCATCTTTCTTAGAAAATCTCACAGTATTCAATGGAAAAGTCAGCTGCTCTCCTTTTCTCTGTCCATTGCATCTTTTAGGAGTCCAAATCTTGAAATTCTTATCAGTAATATGTCATAAGTGATGAACGAATATAGATCAACTAATACATAAAGCACAATATAATTCTTCAACTAGATAGGGGTAAAAAGCTGCTACATCTAACCTCTGCAGAACTTGCTTTAGCAGGATTACAATCAGGTGGTAGAGCCGTAGAGGTGGTTGTAGCACAATCTCAGAGCAAGCAAAGCATAGACACACATTAACAAGTAAAAACGAGAAGCCAAGCATAATTGACTGCTCCATAATTGTTCATTAAACTACTGAATTACCCCTTCAATTGTTCATCCGTGCATGATTCCATAATTCAGAGAAGATATTTACACTAACAGAAAGGAATACATCATACAACACACAAAAATGTACCCCTACAAATACGAGGTGCAACTGTGCAAGGACTTCACATAATAACTAGTACAGAGAAATAAAGTCTACCTTCTCTTTGCACTGCATATTGTCCTTCAGCAGATGAGACAAAACACTAGCAGCTCGTGCACTAATCTGCACCCAAAAAAAAGATTTGCTTGATAAACAAAGACTATGTTCTGTTATGAATTAACATAGATTGAGCACCACTAATGACAGAAATTAAGGAAGAAAATGATTATTTGCTTGATAAACTGAAATTACAGCAATATAAAGGATAGTTACAAGCTTTCGAGAGGCTTGTTCTCTTCCATTAAACTCTTAAAAACTCACCCAATTTACTTAACAATTTTTAACATACCTTTCTCTCTCTAATTAACCCTATATATAGAGTAATTTACTTAGCAC
Organism: Beta lomatogona; assembly: GCA_947646795.1. Lineage (NCBI taxonomy): Eukaryota > Viridiplantae > Streptophyta > Magnoliopsida > Caryophyllales > Amaranthaceae > Beta > Beta lomatogona. The sequence goes on along the minus strand of CANSNZ010001104.1, from coordinate 148,205 downwards.
AACTACCAAGCTTATTCCCCAAGCTAACTAATGAAGATAATATCTAAATTACCCTTCCCCCTAATATGGATTCATAGCATTACCGGCTCCCCAAACTTCCACCTTGTCCTCAAGGTGGGTAGTAATCGGCTTTATCTTCCCGGCGTTGGCAATAATGGGCGAGATTCCACTGCACCTTACCCATGAAAGAATGACCTTGCTGCTGATCAGTGGTGAAGGGCAGGTCATGTTGCTCACTGGTGAAATTTGGAATGAGTATGAATGGCTGAATGATAGAAAAAAACCTTTGGTGGATTTTCCAGAATTAAAGATGAGTGTTCTGTGTACTGAGTTATGTCTAGAATGACGTAGTGTGCTCGAGTATTGGAGTGGGAAAGGGTTAAATTTTATTTTGAAAATTGAGTGGGTTCAGTGGATAATGGGGTGCAGTGGTTTGTGAAGTAGGAAGCTTGGGTTGAGAAAACTGAGTTGTAAAAATGGGCCTAGTATTATGATAGGCAAGTTGGATTGGTTTATAAGAAAAAGATTTGGGAGGATGGTCTGTAAGCTGGTTGGGGTAATTGGGTTGAAAAAATTGGGTTGATAATTTGGGCTTAGAGTTACCAATCTCATAAGTGGGCTCTCCTTTAAGTTGTGAAAAGTTGTCTTGTAAAGCAGTCAACGGAAGCACGTGACTTTTACCGGTATGTGACTTGGCTTTTTGGCTAATTACAGCATTGCCCTTACTAATAATATCTTCTAGATTTAGCTTCCTCCTCAAGCTGATTAATGACTCAGCAAATCTTCTCCCATACTCTTCTTGTTTAATCTCCATTTCTGGAATATTCTGAAGAATTTCTTGAAGCTGCCAGTGCACAGGCTCAGCATCACCTAAATTAGCACCCGCAACTCCGCCGGCGAAGAACCCAGGACCACCGCTAGACCCACTACCTCCGGCACCACCACGCCACCGCTGCGCATCTCCCCCGGAACCACCCACGGTAATTCCTACACCACCACCGCTAAATCCTCCTCCGAAATCACCAGGCTTTCCACCACATTCGCATCTCCCACCTGAACCACCCGATTTCTCGCCGGTGGAGAAACCTGTGCCTCCACTAGAACTAGATCCACTCGCTTCGGAGTAGGGATGTCAACGGGTAGGATCTGGACCGAGATCCAGATCCGTTTTTCAGGCATGGATCCAGATCCGATCCGGATCCACTGGGTAATAAAAATGAGGATCCAGATCCAATAGATCCTACGGATCCTAACCTATTTTCTTCAAATTACTCTAATTTTCACAATAATTAAATATTTTAAAGAACAAAACGACGACATTTAGCATCTTTATTTGTCGATCTTGAGATAAACAAGCATTCAACCTTAATATAACAAATCCGAGCATAAATAACATTAAGAGTTTAACATTAATTTTTACCCTTTTAATTTTATATTTTAAAATCACTTTCAATAACGAGTAATGGATCTGGATCCGGGTAATAATTTAGGACCCGGTCCAGATCCTTTTTAAAAGCTAGGATCCATATTCTACCCGGATCCATAGGGTCCAAAATTTGAGGATCTAAATCCGCTAAAAACGGATCTGGATCCACGGATCCGGATAGGGTCCATTATCAACTGGCATCCCTACTTCGGAGTGACACTTCACAAACTCCTCTTCTCCTCCAATCATAAGACCACCATAGCTTCCCTGGCCTGCGAAACTTTTGCTGCCAACATAACCACCTAGAGCCCTGCCAATGTCGAATCCGGGACCTCCACCGGAACCACTACTCCCGGCTCCTCCTCTCTCAAAATTTCCGCCACTGTGGTTGTTGCTAGGGATGTTGTTTCGACGTCCACCAGTGGCCCTCCCTATGTAATCCGACGCAAGAACGCCCTCTGATTCACCGCTGACAAAGTATGTGTCAAATCTCGTTTTCTGCAGCCTTTTCCACTTCAAACAATGCTTGGTTGTCCTCTTTGATTTCTTCTTCACCTGACTGTTGAAAGTCTTTGGTGGTTGTTTGCTCGGTTGTTTTGACCGCCTCTTTCCTTTCTCCGACCTTCCAGCAAGCCTTGACTTGCCATTCAGGGCTCATCTCCGCCAAAGCCCGCCGCACCTTAATCATAGCTCGCTCCACCTCCTTTTCCATCATCACATAATTCAAGGACCTCTCTTTTAGATCTGGAACTGTGGTGAAGCGTTGGCTCACCAGAACCTTTAACTCATTCCACTCGTAGAATGGTCGTCGTCGATGTTTCGATTCAAACCACCGCTGAGCATCGCCGTCAAGTGCTATGATGGCAGTCTTTAACCTTGTCTCTCCATCTAACTGGAAAAAATTGAAGGAGTCCTCCATCAATAAAATCCAGTCATCCACATTTCTTCCATCAAACTCATGAAGTTGAAGCTCTCGCCGGATACGTTGTTCTTCCTTGAGATCTGAAATTCCTCGATCTCGTTGGTGTTTGATGTAGGCGAAATCCTCTCTAATCCACCTTGCCATTTGATTCGTTGCACTTTCTCCGGTGAACTCCATGGCAGATTCTTCTTCTTGTTTTTTTTTTTATTTTTTTTTTTTATACAAAAAATCTAAAATCAGCACTCTAATCTCCCAGAATTGTTCTGATACCATTTGTTATGAATTAACATAGCTTGAGCACCATTAATGACAGAAATTAAGAAAGAAAATCATTATTTGCTTGATGAACTGAAATTACAGCAATATAAAGGATAGTTACAAGCTTTCGAGAGCCTTGTTCTCTCCCATTGAACTCTTAAAAGCTCACCCAATTTTCTTAACAATTTTCAACATACCTTTCTCTCTCTAATTAACCCTATATATAGAGTAATTTACTTAGCGCAACTACCTAGCTTATTCCCCAAGCTAACTAATGAAGATAATATCTAAATTACCCTTCCCCCTAATATGGATTCATAGCATGTTCTCTCTTTTATTTCTACATTTCCTTCTTTCACAGGCAAGGGGGGCTCCACTTAAGAAGTTTCCTTCTCGAGGTATCACGATAGAGTCAGACAACACACAACACTTGGAACATGGAAGACCAACACAACCACCACATTTATATGTTGTCTACATGTCAACAGTGTTTAGACACAATTTGGAAAAATAAAAAATAAAAATAAAAGTTGATGGCAAGATAAAATTCATAAAGCTTCCCACAAACATAGGTTTCAAATTGCTACAATTACTGGTTTGATTGAGAACATGCACTCGTTATTCTGTTAGTTGCTACAGGTTCTTTTATAATCCATAGATTGATAATACATCAGTAATTACCTCAAGATCGCCATCACTTTCACTCATCGTCAGACCATGGAGCAGCATACTGCAAAACAGAAACTTTTTCTATTTGACTAATAAACATAAAGAAAGAATATTGCAAAGCAAGCAGATGAAAGAGACCATTAGCTCAACTTTAACATAATTAGCAAGAGAAAATATATGCTTCAGGGATGTCAGAAAAGAACCTTCCAAATGACATGTTTACATCATCTTCCTGCGGAACATGAACCATTGACTGTGGTTGGGGTGTCAATGTGGATGCTAACAATTTCTGACCTTCAGGATTATTCTGTTTCAAGCAAGACAGACTATAAATCATTTTTGACCATCAGTGACTAAGTAAGCCCTTTCCAAAAGTGGTCCTCAAAGACTGATTAAAAAGCTTCTGGACTGGGTGTGGTTCCTTAGTATTGCAATTTGCATATACGTCAATTTTAACCTCATTCTCACTTTGTTTTTAAAACTCAAAGATGTAAGCTTCAGACTTCCTACCTCACAAAAGTTCTTGAAAACATAGTCTGCGTCGACAAATTCTTGCATGCTAGAAGTTCGCAAAATGATCCGAAGAATGGAATTTAAAGCAGGTTCTACTTGTGGCTCTTCTCCAAGCACTTTACTAGCAAGCTCACCAACATTCTGAGGATGTCGAGCAATTAGATCGCCAATACAATGTAGCGCCTGAAACAGTTAAGTAAAACTAATGTGAGGAGAATGATGGCACATATCACCAACAGAGCAAACAGCATCAACAAGAATAGGATCGAGTTGGAAGAGTGATACAGCCAACAGATAATCAGAAGGAAGGATATATCATACCGCACAGCGAACAGCAACTGGAGCCCATTGACTCTCAACTCCCAGCATAAGAAGATAATCCAATACCTTTCTCTGCAATAAACACGTAAAGATATAAGAAACTTCTAAGGAAATAAAGTCCTTGCAAAGATAGGAAGAAACAAAGTAATAATGTACAAGAAAGAACACAAGGGCTTGACAAACCTGAACCAGGACTGTTTTGTTGGTCATACTATTAGTATCTTTTCCTGTTTCAGCTTGTGGACTGCTAGCAATTAGCATATTAACAGTCTCCAACGTGCTAAGTAGATTGATTGTCTACTGGTATGATGGTTTTCAAGAGATTAAAAATACCAGTGAGTCTTTCAGGCATAGCTATTAAAACAAACAAACATATTGGGTTCCGTAAGTTTCCAACCTTTTGCTGTGTAAAGCTATAAGAGACCCCTCGAAGCTTCAAAAGTGATACAACAGGATCAAATCCCACCGTCTCCCTCAATAGAGTCTAAACCACATGACTTAGTTAGCAACATAACATAGAAAAAAAAAATCAATAAATGAGAAGAAATGTACCTGATTCGAGGTATTGTTACGCAATATATTATTCAGCAATTGAAGACAATCCTGCGCAACAATGAAAATAAACAAAACCTAAGTACCTTCTTTAAAGCTTTCAGAGTTTCAGTATCGACTCTATAAACTGTCAAACAAAAACTTCGGAAAGAATGTAAACAAATTTTCCAAATATGATATATGTTCAAGCAAGGAGAAGCAAACGGAAAGATCTTGGCGCTCACCTGAACAACTACTCCACCATCAGAACCTCCTTCCTCTTTCATAATGGTAAATATCTTCTCATAAGCCCCTTCAAATACGACAATTTTTTGAATTTCCTGCATAAAGAAAGCTTAGCGAGCATCATGAATGCAAACTGCTCATGTAAAGGTGTAAACTCTAACAATGAATTCCAACCTCAGCCTCGCGAGTCAAGTATGTAAGAAGCAGCAAGGCCTCATTGCGTATAACCTAGGAGAAAGACGAAACAAAATGTCTCAGCAAGAGTCAAAAAAATCAGGAGGGCAAAACAAAAAGGTAAAATAAGGAGAAAAAAAGAAGCATTTTGGACGTAGAATAAAATATATGACCTTCATCCCAAATAGATGGGCCACATTTCTGTTATATATAATCCTAAACAATATGCCACTTTCTAATCTAAAACATCAACTTTGAGCTTACTACATAATCCTTGATGACACTCTTTTAAGTCTTGATAATGAATTCAGTAAAAGATTACATTGTTAATGTGAAGTGATGAAAATTGAATTAGTGAAAGATAGTGGTAGGATTTTAACGGCAACGACTATTACATGATATAAATAGGGATGTCTAGAGAAAAATTGACATCCCCTCCTACTTGATGTATGATCAACAATGTGCACTACAATGATTGTGTCAGATACATCAACGACTCTAGGGAATATTTACCTCGCGATCCATCAGCATATCCATCAGTCGAGTTATACCACGAGGAATAGTCAAAATTGACTCTTGTAACCTGAACATAAGCACATTGTAATTCTCCATAGAGGTGAACAATCAACTATACGAAACAGAGAAAAAACAGGTAGACAGTCACCTGCTTAGTGAATTTGTGAGAAGGGCAGTCAAAACTTGGAGCGTATAATACCGTACATAGAAGTCATCCTCTGCCTGAAAGATGAAAGAAAAATTGCAAATTAAACAAGCATGACCTCAGTAAATTATATGGCTAAGTGAATAAGAGACAAACATAACTCACCAGCAAGCCGAGAAGGAGAGCTATGTTGTCTACTTCTCTTGATAGTAAATCAGCATTCATTTTGGATGGCTCTACTTCAATCTTTGCCGTTGTTGTATGATTGAGAGGAGTTAAAGAACTAACAAGAGTTTCTAAAGCACCTCGAACCTGTAGGCAACCAGCAGAAAACATGCTAGTGACACAACATGCTATAAACGGCTACCGGGCTATGAAGAAAAACACACAAATACTAATTTGCTTACTAGACCAACCAAACTGTGAATCACTAAAAATCATGAAAAACAAGTTCTCCAGGGAAGTATATTGAAGTATAGCAATTCCGAGAAAATAATCAATGTCCATGTGTCAATGAAAACATTATAAAGATAGCATGGCCTACGGCAACAAAACCCCCAATGCTACAAAAGATATGAAAGTTGGAGTAAAATCATTGACCCAATCTCGAACACATATGCTTAACAAATATCCACAAATAAGCAAATTCCAACTCCAACTCCCAAGCAAGCACAAAAAGGAGCAACAAAGAGAGGTTGCAACGAATATAGCTCCCTTTCGGTCTTCTCTGGTGGTAGAGAACAATATTGCCAGACTAAATAGTCAAGAGACCATGGAACTAGAACTCGGCGGTTACGTAACGACTATCCTACAATGGTTTTGGAAGTTGTTGTTCCGAGAAATCCCGTTATAAAACGCCGCGAAAAAAATCACGTCCATCTCGCCACGTCATCCGTTACGTAAAGGTGACTCGCGGTGTTAGAGCATTCTTTTTCTCTATTACGTCCGTTCTTTCAACAGAATTGACGAAAGAAAAAGCATAAATAACATGGTGTCAAAACAAGGCCGCATCATATTGTGCTGCCCGTGTCGTAAAGGTTTACAAATCTACCGAATCAATACCACCTGCATCATAAAGGTGTAAAAAAAACTGTGTTTTAGGCGGGTTCAAGAGATATTTCATCGTCTAATATTTAACGGTACGACAACCGCATCATCCCCGTTCCTGCATCACCTTGACCATTATCGCGATGATGACCTAAACCGATTTTCAAACTATGATAAATAGTAAGAAAAACAACATACACACGCTCAAGAAGTTTGGATGTATATGTTTCATATAGTATGATGAAGAAATACTCCTTAAACTATAAATTTGCAAATGTGACGTTAAATCCCTTATATGTGAACATTTTGAAAAAATTCACGCCGCGTAAGCCCTGATCCGTTCCACACATCCGATACAAGCCGCTTCCGCGATAACGCAACCGTTACCGCGATCGCGACCGCATCTGCATTTTTTTCCTATGCATGAAGCCACATTTATAGCAAAGGGATTTTATAAAGTCCAAGTATTTTATAATTCACCCCCTTCCCCCTTTCAAAATTTCCTCCATTTCTTGTCAGAACTCCCTCTAAATATTTCATTATGTAATAGTGTATATATCATCTTCAAATATAGAATCTTAGCTCCTAGCAGCAACTTCATTAAAAAAATTTCCTTAGGCTGGCTACCACAATTTGAATACCATTCATGTAAAAGAAGATCCTGAAACCAACAATTCAAAATCAAATGTCAAAATTTTATCAGATACACAGCTTGAATTCAGAAGCACTAGCCACATAAGCTCCATATCCATAGGAATCGGATATTTGAGGTTTATCTCGCGTCATCTCTATTAACACAGAGAAAAGCTTGTAGAAAGGACAAACAAGGATGCGTCTAGTGGATTGACAAAAGAGAGGGAAACAATAAGAGCTTCAAGCACAAAGTATTTTGGTTTAAGCATTGTACACTATTGAGCAACCATGACTAACTACTTCCATTTCGCACAAGCAATGTTGAAAGTCCTTTACACTGTAGCACCTAGAGACATGCCTCTTGCTACTCATTAACTTTCTCCCTTCTCTTGTCGAAATAGAGTTAAAAAAGACCAATGTTCCCGGTACGAAATTCAATTCGGTTCAGGGAACGGGAACGGGAACGGGGAAGGCTACCTATGATGAATGGGGTACGTTGGGTACCAGTATTTTTTTTTATCTTGAACTTCTTTTAATAAAATTATGAATGGAAGTGATAAGATGAGATGAGAATTTCAAAACATATCAAAAGAAAAAAAAAATCCCGACACTTTCTTTCCCGTAAAAATAAATAAAAAAAGTTGTAAAATTTAATAAAATTAGGTAGAATTGAAATTTTACCTTGAAAAAAAGAATAGCAGACATTTATTTTTGATGTTGGTTTAATAAGTAAGGGTAAATAAGGGCCATGTTCCAAATACACACACTAGTTCCAATAGTCAACTGTAAATACATTTAATATGGAAGTAGTATTTATTTTGCTTTTATTTGCTTTAATATTTTGTATAACGCTTCAAGCTTTTATTTGTTTTGCTTTTTTTTAAAACCCTTTCCCATGTTTGGCCTCCCACCTTCTCTTTCTTTCTTTCATCTTCTTCAGAGTTGTTCTTCGATGTCCCTCTCTCTGTCAATCACATCATAGCACCGAATGACAATGGAGTCCTCCTTCCAGTTCGAAATTGATCGAAAAGCAAAAACCACAAGGTAATTTTACTAAACTTGATCTCCTCTCTTTCCAATTTCAAATCTAGGGTTTGTCATCCAAGCCCTAGATCTGTTCTTTGCAATTTCAATGGGCCTTTCTTCCGATCTGAAATTGATCGAAGTAACATAGTGACACCAGTAAGATAGAACGGGTCGCGAACTTCAGCGACTTGGTTCACATTTCCCACATGATTCTGAACGGGCAACCCGGTTTGACGTTTGTTGTCCAATCCGTGATCTGGGTAACACTGATAAGACAAGATCCTAGCGCAAACATGCAAGGTGCTTAATTGTAGAGGTGTCAAAACAGATGTGACCCGTGGGTCAACCTGATACTGACTCGACCTCAACCTGGTTCGATCCGAGAGGCAGTCCTCATACATGATCGAGACCTAACCTCAAATCAATCGGAGACCTGACTGGCAAATGGCAAGCTCATTTTCGGACCCGACTATACCAACCCGAATGCAAACATGTGACCGACTGAACACGGCAATCTAAGACCCCGACCCGAAGTCAACCCAAAACCCGATCACACCTGATAAATTCCCGATTTCTCCCGACTTGATTCTGACCTAATTCAACCCAATTCTTTAATGATGATAATAATTTTTATAATATTAAAAAAGAAAATAGAATGTCGAGCCAGACATTGGCTTCATGTCACTGCATGCGTGCATGATGCTAACAAGATTAGGCCTAGATAATAACTTTAAAAACTTTAAATCCTAAACCCTTGGCTTGATATCACTGCGTGCATGTGTGCACAATGCAAATAAAAATCAGATTTTATTAGTTCAAATGCCCAATCTCAAACATTTATGATTGCAGCTGCAAGAAATTCTCATGTCAAAACTTTCTTTCATATGGCAATATACTTCCACCCTCTCAAATTTACATTGATGTGGGACTTTAATGTCAACTTTGCTATTTTGCTTTTCACAAGGAGAAAACAAGATAAAATCAGCAATACAAGAATAACAAGATCAAAGGCAACAAATTTAATTTAGTGTGATAATTTTTTTAATACAAGAAGTCAAGAACCCAAGTCCTGAACTAAACTCAACCCAAACCGAACCCGACCGAAATATACATGAAACCAAAATTGACCAGCACAAATCCGTCTAAAACCCGTCCATGGGGCACCTTACACGTTATAGACCGACCTGAAAATGGTATGGGCCTTTACCCGATCAGAACTTGATCGTGTTAAGACTCCGATGTGACCCGACCCAGATGGACTTGACCCGCACCCAACCCGTGGGAATGTTTGACCCAAACACGACCCGACCCGAAAAACTGAAACCCAATCGTAGCCCAAATTGATACCTCTACTTAATTGTCTTGTTATCAAGAGTTAAAAGCATACTCTATCCATCCCATATCAAGTGTTATATGTACTTTTTCATAGTCTTCATGACACAACTTTGACCACTAAAGTCCTTATTACGTATCACTCTCCGTCTATTTTTTAATTGGGATATTTTGCCATTTAGGGGTATATTTTTATAATGGGACATTTGACCATTGTTCCATATAAGGTAGATTGGCCCACCATCTCTCTCTTATTTCTACTCTCCTCTCCATCTTTTCACTTTTTCCTTACTATAACTCTCCTTTTCTCTATCTTTTGCACTTTTTCCTTCGTCAGGGTGCAAGAGCAAATGTCTCAATAAAAAAAGGTGGTAATTAATAATTAATGAAAGTTGATATTTGAAAATACACATTATAAAAAAATCAAACAATATTCCATTTGATAATGTTTTTCTTATATAATAGTGAAAAAAAAAAAAAAAAAAAGATCTGATTTTTTACCTTTGACCTTGAAGAGTCTTACACAACACTTAATATGGGGACAAGATAACAACTTTTTAAGAGCATAAGATAAGATAATTGAGAAGTAATATATACATGAACATATGTTGGTAGACTGAAAATTTAAAAGATGTGAAGAATTCAAACCATTTCGACATCATCTCGCTCATCCTTCAGCACACTTAGTAATACTGGAAAGCCTGCAAATCCGGAAGGAAAGTTGAGGATGAAAAATCAAAGAAATGTACAAGGTTCAATTCTTAATGCTAGGCATGAAAATAATACCAACCCATTGCTCCAAAAGCTAGTTGGGCAGCATGATTTTCTGCAACAACAGATTGAAGCTCAACCATTGCCATCCTTCTATCCTCAGCCTTTGTACCATTATTTATCCGATCAAGCAACCTCTCAACATAACTATTGATATAATAATACAATCAATAATTCAGCATATGAAGTCAGCATTGGAAATTTAGATAATCAACACGAGAATATTTACATCAACAAAATTACAAGTTCCACGACTAGGGGGGATTCTTGCACTAGCAGGTTTTTTCAGAAAACTCTAGATATTATGTGTCGATGACAACCAGGTCCGTATTATTCATGCTACAGATCTAGGAGAACAATTTTTAAGCTCTACGATTTGAATCATTCCTCTCTAGACTCTCTATAGCCCAAAATCTGCACCTCCACTTCTATTGTCCCCTATAGTTACCTCTTTTCTCTCCCCAAGATCGTACTTCAATTTGCAAAGAAGTTAATTGGCCGATTGGCAGAAAGTTAAACGGCTATAGAACGCTTACTAGAGGTGTCACAAATGCTTGGTATGGTACTTGGCAGAGCTGAGGGTGATGCAAGGAAGGAAAAGGAAGGATGAGGTAACATTGCACAGAAGTGCAGACTCCCAAGAAAGTAATACCGAGGCTTTTTATATTCCTCTGGAAGACATCCAACCTATCACATCAAACAATATAGATTATGACCTTATTTGGTACACTTTTCGAGAAAAAACACACAGAGGGAGAAAAAACAGGAGGGTTAATAACTGGAAGTTTGAAATTTTGGCCGAAATGCAACGACAAGGTAGGTATATTAATAAAATGTGTCCTATAAGGTATTTTCTTATCCACAAAAATTTAAAAGCTGATTTCTCACTAAAACTGTAACAAATGATGCCTTTTCTCACAAAATTTCCAAAAAAAAAAAAACGAGTAACAAAAATCAGTTTCATAATGACTCTCAGATATTGGAAAGTTTTCCAAGGCAGGATGTTCTGGTGTTTAAAAGGTAAGGTTCAATGGAAGTTTGTGATGTTTGCAGTAATTGATGCAAAAGTGATCAAAGAGAAGATTCTTCCTCACAGATTGCCATATGATAAGTGATTTTTTGGCATTTGTGAAAAATCTTATAGCAGTATTCAAAAGAATTACTAAGCTCAAGTGCTTAACCCCGTCGTCACCTAAATGCTCCTTAACTCCTATCCCTTTGCTTAGAATTTCCCCCAACACAAAGCTCAAATCAGCTAACTCAGCAGTAAGAAGATTTTCAGCACATTAATTTAGATGCACCACCTTCCCAGTCCCCACCCCTATCCATCTGTCAAACACTTGTCTAGAGCTACTAGATCCATGCCACCATCAATACTGCAATCGCCAAAGCCCAACTATTACTGCAGCCATCAGGCTCATCAGGCATCACTCATCACCAACATCACACATTGTTCTCTACGTGTATGTATCTCTCTCTTATCATGGTATTAAGGAAGCAAAGCTTCTCTTTTCTTTCCATTAGATATTTATTAAATTACTGCTATAAAAAAAAAGGTTTCAGCAGCTCATTTTAGTGAGTCGGCTCACAACTGAGCCTCAAATGCATCCAATTCAAGTTCAAACTACTGAATATGCAGGCTGTTCTTCAGATAATATCTAGTTAGCTGTTACATAAATTATAATTACGACCATATCTTAGAAAGAGTAATGTAAAATCTCCATAAAAAACAACACACCTGTCTTCATTTGAAGTACCATGATCATTTCCAAATACACGCCCAACAACTCCCTGTCAGAAAAGGATACAACTTTATAGTTCTCTTTCTATGTCAAACGATAGCTAAATTTAAAATGCAAACCAAAGTATGATAATCATGCAATACATAAATGCATAATTAAGGAAAGTCGTTTTTTCATAAAATGGAACAGAAAACAGAATCGTAACAAAAGTCACGTCAACAACTCAACATAAACATCAACATTTCCCCAAATCCCCGTTCCCTATAAACAGGCTTCCGGTTAAGGCAAAGTAAGGAAGACGAAGGTATGAAGCCTTATCCCATAGATAATAAAGAGGCCACCTCCAAGAATCGCAAAGCAACATTCTAAATGAGTATGCGAAAACGTGAAACACCTCATGCCCCTACTGAATAAGTTGACAGGAATCCATTCAATAACATGAACAAGTAAAATGATGCTCCCCCGGTGCCAACTGCCAGCAAAAGCTACAAGACTAATATCACATTTATCATCACAACCAAGATCATGAGCTCCAAAAACTAAATAAATATAGATAAAAATCCATGACAGATGAGAGATGAGATTGAAATGGACCTTGTAGCCAGATACAAAATCCATCCTGCTAATATTGTCGATTTGACCGCGTTAACCTGAGCATCAATAATCAAAGAGAAAATGTAACTTCAAATCCGTCACACCCAAAAAAACAAGGAGAATTGATAGCAATAATCCTAACTATGGTCGTTCCACTCTTAATAATCCCAATAATGAGTTATTCCAAAAATAATCCCAACTATTATGTATACCTTCTAAAAACACTCCAGTGTGACTTATAATCGCTTAAGCAAGTAAATTTATTTATTTCTTTCTCTCGCCTCCTCTTTCCTATTACCCAGCTAAAAATACATCCTTCCTGTCTTGGCCATCCACCAGCCCACCACTCCTTTTCCCAATCAATGCTCCATGTAGAACCCATTCTAGCAGTCCCTCTAAACCCAATATTTCCCCCATATTCTAATCCCTGCCATTAGAACCTCAGTGGGACGACCTTGTTGCTGAAGTGGAAGTTGATTGAATGAGAAGAGGATAGCTCACAAACACACATTAAAATGTCTAAATTTACTGCTTCTACTTCCCTAAAACATTTGCTCGAACAAGTTGAATAAATCAACATCATCTACCCAAATCCAGAAGAACATGAGTAATCCCAAACTTCAAACGAAAGTCCCAATATGCAACTGGAGCGAAAACCGATTCAAACCCACCATAAGTATGAATTTACGTTCACTATAAATCAAAACAAATTTTAACCACCCAATTAACAAAAACCATCCATTAAAACTTAAAAAAAAAAAAAATCCAATGATCAACTCAAAAACTCAATTTAACAAGAACGAATTTGAGCGTTATTCACAAGATTACACTAACAGGCTATTAGGGTGAACCGGTGAGGCGAGAAGCAATTTAACTTCAAAGATTGAATCTTTAGACCCGCAATTTAACAAGTTAGGTAAAAGAGAGTCAATAAACTGACAACGCACCAACAGCAAATAAAACCGCAAACAAATCCCAGAAATTAAATTTTCCCAAGTCAAACAAACTTGATCAAAAACTACCCAGATTATTAAATCGACGAACTAAGATCAAAATTGACCCATTTGATTAATCAAATATATGTTGCAAACTAATTTTGATTGCCCACATGACACATCACAGAGACAAAGATGGAAAGAGAAAGAGAGATGTTAATTGCGGAAACAAGATATAAAATATACAAAACCTGTAGTTGTGTGTTACTGATTTCTGTATTGTTGCTCCTAAAGTGAAAGAAAGAGAGTAGAGAGAGAGATTTCGTTGTTGTTGTCGTTGTTGTTTCCTTGAGTGCTCTTCCTTTGCGCTGCTTAGCAAACAAGAGTCCCAGAAACGTGCGAGGTTGATGCCAGATAGGCAGTTTACTCTGTTCGGATTTACCTTAACGGGGCATTTGTTTAGAGGGATGAATGATGATGAATGGATGATGATGGGATTGTTTGTTCTTAGGAGTGAAGTTATTTGGATAAAATTTAACATGATTCAAACTAAAGTAGTAATTTGGATAGGATTTAAACTATGTATGGATGGGATTTAGATTGACTTTTTCTTAAATTTTGGATTTTCGAATTGGTTTGGACTAAGAGTTCGATATATGTTATGGCTAAACTTTATGGTGTTCTAAGAATTATTAATCGTTATTCTAAAATTTGTGTGGAATTGTATAAATTACTTTTGAAAGCGTTTTGGGTGTTACACCATAACTTATTGTGTAACAGCATCTCACACGTGTGAACTCTTTCTGGTCATTATAAAACTCTTTCATGTCATTATAACTTACTGGTATTTTTTTAGCAAACTCAGTGCTATGTCATTATTACTCAGTTTTATGTCATTTTTACTCAATTCTATGTCATTTTTCTGTAAAGTTGTATCATTTTATCATATTTCATTATTATTTGTCAACTCTTTACATACCATATCATTATTACTCATTTTTATGTCATTATTTGCGTATTTCATGTCATTTTTGAGCCGTCTCGTGTCTTTTTTTTATAAATTTATTTCATGTCATTATAACTGAGTTACATGATATTTTTTTAGCAAATTCAGATCTGTGTCATTATTACTCATTTCTATGTCATTATTACTCAGTTTTATGTGACTTTTACTCAATTTTATGTCACTATAACTAATTTTTATGTCATTATTGAGCAAACTTGTATCATTTAAACATATTTTGATATTATTTGTCAATTCCTTATCCTGTGTCATTATTACTCATTTTCGTATTATTATAACTCATTTTTATGTCATTTATTGAGCAAACTTGTATAGTTTAAATCTATTTTGATATTTGTCAATTCCTTATTTGTGTGCTATTACTACTCATTATTGTTTCATTATAACTCATTTATATGTCATTATTGAGCAAACTTGTATAGTTAAAGCCTATGTTGATATAATTTGTCGATTCCAACCTAAGTATTTGGCATCATCAAAACATGGAATACAAAAATATTCCCCCTTTTTTATGATGGCAAATATAAGGCATATAAAAATATAAAATAAACAAAAACTAATAAACTAAATAAGAAAAATAAATTAACCAGAGCAAAAGAATCAAGAGCTAATGACTTTAAAAATAAAACAAACAAAACGAACAAAACTAACGAAAGACTTATAAAGGAGAACTAGCACTAAACTAACAGAAATCAGTTTTAAAGATAATGCAAAGAAAAATAAGAAAAGCATCACCTAAAAACTAAGAAGACTATAATTGTATTTTATGTGCTACTCTACTTCCCCCTTTTGTCATCATCAAAAACAACTAAGTACCCAGCAGGATTCTGAGAGTACATCATATACAACAATGTCAAGGCTTAGTAGCTCAAACATTCATCTAATAATACTAGCCATCCAAACATTGTAATGAGCATATTAAGATGGGAGCAATGCACTTAGACATGAGAAATGCACAAGCTGAGTTCATGAAAAATAAAAGAAAGAAGCAAAGAGGACAATAAGAGAAGCAAGATCATAAGAGATGAAAAGAGATAAACCAAAAAAACATTTATCACCAGAAACTGATGTGTGAGGCACATCCAAAAGGGTGATAAAAAGATAGTAACAACAATCCACCATTGTTTAATACAAACTAAAAAAAATTTATCATTGTTTCATCAGATTATAGGGAAGGAAAGCGGATTTAGGGCTTGGAATGTTTGGGGCGAACAACATAAGAAGCGACCACATCGTCAATCTTACGAACTGTAGATTCTCGTTTCTTCACTCCTGCTAGGATCTGCTCTTGTTGAAGATCAACTCCTGGCAATCCTGGCTTCAACTCCCTAGACTCTTGTGTGCAGGAGGGACAAAGACTCCTGAATTGAATGTAGAATTCCATGGAGACCAGTAGTGGAGAGAAGGGGAAAATCAACAGCCTATGATCCTGATGGAGCCTGATCCTCCTCCATATCAATATGAACAGCACCCTGACCCTGTTCCTTGGGAGCCTTGGTCACAACAATCCTTTGACTCTTCCTCACTGACCTAGTTCCTTCAGCACTGACCTCCTCCTCAAACTTCCGCTTGTTTGCACTCTCTACCTTTCCCTTAGGTTCTGCAACCTCAAATTCTAACTTTCCACCTTGTATCCTCAGAGACAGCCTGGATAAAGTCTTCTTAGTCAAATAGTTGTCAGGCTCTAAATCAAAGGAGATAATTGAAGGGAGTTTGATTTGGTTCTTTTTTAGGATAACAGAAATAAGATTTGCATACCCGACCTTTGTGTTGTGGGTAATGCAGTAAGAAAGATGAGAGACCATTAAAGTAGGGAAGTTGATTTTTATATTCTTAGCAAGGCAATACATCAAAGAGAGATCCATGAGGCTCGCTTGAGTCCTCTTGGAGGTTCTTGGCAAAATAAAACGCCAAACTAAGTGAAACAAAAATTTATGGTAAGGAGAGAGATCTTTTTTATCTAGGGACAGGTTAGAATCCTTACCCCTAAAGAAACTCAGAATAGTAGAATTTGAAGCACCATTGACATTCAATTTAGCTCTACCCTTGACATAGTCCTTGTACCCTTCAGTTGGTACCTCAAACCATTCACCCAGATTATTTTCATTAAACTTGACCAATTTTCCATTAACAACACTCATGCATAAACCCTCGGTATTATCAAAACTAGCAACAAATTCGCTCATCTCACTCTCATGAAGACCCTCATCAAAACTTAACACTTTAATCCATTTTTGAAACTTAACAAGATCAAGAAACTGACCCCACTTAATTTCCTTGCACCAAGAGAAATCAACGCAAAACCCTATGATGTATTTGGAGGACTTAGATTTCTTACCCCTTTTTGTTGGAACCAAGATATTCTTTTCTTGCTCTGTTCCTGTGTCATCCAATTCTTCTTCTTTCTTTGGAGAAAGAACTTCATTTTCCGTCGAATTTGCTTGAGAACCTAGGGAATCTTTATTAGAATTTGAAGATTCATTCTCGCTGCCGTTATAATCCACCAGAGGTGAGGATTTTTCGCCGGAAATTTTTTTGTTTCATTCGAGGTTTTTCGTTTGGGAGCCATTGAGAGTTTAGGAGTAGAAGATGAAGTTGAGAGGTTTTTGTGTGAGAGAGAGAGAGAAAGGCGGTTTTGCAGAGTTAATGGTTTTGGGTAAAAGAGGTGAATTTACCGTGTAAATTTGGTTTGATGTGATGGATTTTTATTTGGGGTAGATTATGGGGGATGGTGAAAAAGAATTAAATGCGGCTTTTTCCTTCCTTCTTTAAATCCAATGAATTATTTTATTTTCAGGTTTATACATGAAAGCTGGTGAAGTGTTGCCAAAAAAAATAATTTGTGGGGGATGAATTAAGAAAGATAATAAATTTTTGAAAAAATAAAATAAAATAGAATAAAATAAAAAAGGAGATAATATTTACGTGAAAAGAAATAAAAGGAGTAGAAGGTGTGAACTCATGCATGTTACATGTTCAAGCTATATGTACAAAGACCTTACTATTTTTGCTCAAGTATATGCATGGACAATAAGGGGAGTATTATGAAGACTAATGTGAGTCCTTTACAATAACTGTGTACATTGGCAGACCCAATGGGGGATATGGGGGTACAGCCGTACCCCCATTTTTAAAACAAATGAACTGAATGAAGAGTGCAGACCATTCTCTCTCTACTACGCTCCACGCTTCCCCACTCCTCTCTCCATTTTCAGATGTCTCCTCTCTCCATTGTACTACAAAAAACAAATTTAAATCAGAAGCTCCAACTTCTTCATCTTCCACTACTTCTACTACAATTACTGATACTACTTTTTATTTGGGTTGTATGTCTATGCATATTTTGGATATTTCAATTGTAAGACTTATGTATCTATGTTACTTAGATTTGGATTAAGTGTTTACTATGGGTGTCTAAGTGTACGACTTGCAGGCCCGGCCCTGGGGGTTGTTTTGAGGGGCAACCGCCCAGGGCCCATCAATATTAGGGGCCCAGTTTTGATTTAAAACTTGTAATAAAGGTAAAAAACAACAACCATAGTAAACAAAATGAAGTTTGGCTGGGTGGTTTACTTTACACTTGTTAGTCTAGAAGACAAGGGTTCAAATCCCATAAGGATAGAAAGTTTGCTTTTCTATATTTTTGTGCAATGGTTTGCTATTCTATATTAAACTTCTTTTTACATTTTTTTTATCTACATTTTTTCTTTTTATACCCTCTATCCCACAATATTTTTTTTTACACTTTTTTATTTTATTACTTACCCTTTGCAATTTTATTTTTGGATACAACCCATTGTTATTTTAATCTTTTTTTTTCCTCAACAAACATGAACCACCGTTCTCTCTTCTCCAAGTAAAATAACCACTTTGCTATCTCTCATATCTACCTTTACTTTAATAAAATAACAATTGATACTAATCCTTTGAAGTTATGTATCTTTATAGGTGTAAGAAGTGATTTTAGACGAAGGAAATAATTCATTTTACAAGTTCCCATCATTCATTTTAACATATTTCCCATTTTGACTTTAATACTATTTAGATATATGACTTTCACTATTTATTTTGATGTGTACTTATTTTGTCGTGTGATTGTCAAAGGAAGTACTAATTAGTCGCGAAAATTTTGTTTGCCTGTAATCCCCCGTAATTTTATGAATTTTATAAATATATTTAAAGTATATTTATAAATGATTTTAATATTTTATGAGTCGAATTATTTTAATGTTTAACTATTTTGAGGAGTTAAAAGAGTTTTATGGTTTTTTATTTCTTAAATTAATTAAATGTTTCATTAAGTGGAACTTTAATTATTTAAAGAGTAGTATTTAAAGTATATTTAATTATTAAATTAAGCTTATGGGTTCAGGAGTCCAATTTGTAGCCTTTTGAGCCCATTTGAAAGCCCAAAGGAGTAATTCTTTTCCTAATAAGACTCTTATTCTTATGTACTCCTAATTCTACTAGGATTAGGGAAAGGGAGCCTATAAATACTTCATTAAACCTCCCATGATTCATATTTTCAGATTTGGCTTTTGTTTTCCACTAATTCTTCTTTCCTCTTTCCCTCCCTTCACCCGTTTTTTCTCTCACCCGAATCTGATTGTCCAGATTTCTCATAGTTCCAGTTATTTTTAGCCAAAACTTCCTTCTGAGAAATTGTAGATCTCGAAAAGTTATTGAACTTAGGCTCAAAAATCACTCGATTCCGATTATTATTCTATCAGTTATGGCCTCTGCAAGTTTCGCAATTTTGCTGCCACATTTCACTCGCGATTTCGATATTTCACTCTTTTTCTCCCTTTTTCTTTTGATTCTTTTCCTCGTTTTCTTATATATTGATTTCATATATATTGATCGAATATTTCAAAGTATTATTTTGTTAAATTATTGTTTAAATATTGTATCTTTAATTATTTCAGATTATATGTTTCATATTATTAAGCAAAAAAAAAATTTCAGATTTAATATTTTATGTTCAAGGAGAGATTTAAATATTAAAGTCTTGATTTTTGAGGTTTTAAAAGCCTATTTTAGTAGTACCATATTTTAGGGTTTGAAATATTTAGTCTTTGGTGTCAAAAGAATTTTAGAAAAGGTTTTGACACGTTTTTATGTGAAGTTTTATTGCTGTAAATTTATTGGTATATTGATATACCAATGTTTTGTATTTTGTTAGGCGGAGAT
Organism: Beta lomatogona; assembly: GCA_947646795.1. NCBI lineage: Eukaryota > Viridiplantae > Streptophyta > Magnoliopsida > Caryophyllales > Amaranthaceae > Beta > Beta lomatogona. The sequence goes on along the minus strand of CANSNZ010001104.1, from coordinate 128,190 downwards.
TATTCCCTATGCAACTTTTAGAGTAGAAAAGTGGCCTCTCAATTTGTCTACACAAGGTACGTACATACCTATGTGATGATTGAGATAGTATCATGATTTTATGAAGGAAAATTATGTAGTATCATGTATAGGAACTATGTTGAGTTCATGTATGATATTTATTATGATGAATTTTGCATGTTTTATGCCTGTGTGCAAACATGTTGATTATAATATTTGATTATGAGTAGAATATCATGTTTGTATGGAATATTGATGCAAGCATGTTAATTGGATTGGGAACTTTATTTATTAATACACATGGGGGAATTAATATATTTATTAGTGTTGGATCATGTTGATCATTGTTCCCTTTTGTATTTCACTACTTTATGAGGACTGTGGGCCTTATTTGGTAAGTTGACAAGTTATGCCTTTGAAAGGTAAGATTGATTGTTGGCTAGGTTCAACAAAGTAAGAAAGGTTGGAATTAAAGAAAGTAATCTTGGATTGTAAGTTGTGTGATCACTTATTAAATCCTAAGATAAAAGAAGTTTAGTTGTGAATGTTTGAATTATATTCTGTGTTGCTTGTATGTGTATCGTAACAAGTAATAAATTGTTAATCACGTAAAGTGTAACTTGGATAGTAATAAGCTTTAGGCGGTGCACGTCCGAAGTTGGACAATCGGGAGTCGGGGTACATGGTGAGCGTGCCATGGCTTTTTTCTCGGGAATTGGATTGATCACCATTCCTCTTTTTATTCAAAGGTTCCTCGATATCGCAGGTCATTATGGAATACGGAGTCGCGCCCGTATTTCGTCTTCCTAGGTGAAGGCTGGTTTTAGTTAGACAACTCGGTCCAATAACTATTCCATTTAAAGTATTAAAAAGATGATTAAAGTTTAGTTCAAGTAGAAGTTATCTGCAGAATGTTAGATTGTTATATTATTATTTATTCATGTTTATTATTTCTTAGTAACATGTTAGGAATGTTTATGTATTATTATGTAGTACTCAGCTTTGCTGATTACGTGCTTTGTTTGTGATTGTTGATCATGGCTTTGCCTTATTGATTCGTGATGATCCATTTTGGTGAGCAGATTCTTTAAAGCATTGACATTTACGAGGTTCGCAGATGTGCATCATTGAGAATCTAGGAATGGAGAGAATGTGTAATCTAGTATATCTTATTTTCAAAGATTAGTAGAATCGTACTTTAATAAGTTGGTTGAATAGACATATTTAGAATGTTTGGTTTCAAAGTACTTATTTATCTATTTATGTTATTAAAGTATGAAGTTTTAGTTAGATGTTTTCCGCCGCAAAATTACCGAATAAGCCGATACGTTATCACATGGGCGATAATGCTTTGGTAATTCTCTATGTTTTATATTAAAAAGGTATTTACGAAAAGAGAATTATCGGGTGTTACAAAGTGGTATCAGAGCTTTAGGTTATTTTCAAAAGTTTTAGGCGCCTAATTAACTTACTAGTTATTTGAATAAACTCTTAGAATTGCTCCTACTTATTCGTTATAGGAATATATATATATTTTTTTTAAGAGGACCGAAATTTTTTTTTTTTTAAAAAGGGTCCGAAATTTTTTTTTAGGGGCCGAATTATTATTTTTTAGAGCCAAATTTTTTTTAAGGGTCGAATTTATTTTTCGAATTATGATGGTTTGAAATTTTTTTTTTAGAGTCGAAATTTTTTTTTCTTTCGAATTTTTTTTATTAGTCGAATTTTTTTTTTTGGTTAGTTCGACACTTAATTATTATTATATTATAAGGAGTGTCTCGCATTATTTTTTATTGCCTTTAAAGTTTTACTTGTTGCATTGTGAGAATGGGTAGTATAGGAAGGGCATATAGGATAGAAATATTATATGCATACATTGAATAGTTAGTTCAGCATGTTAATATTTTTTCTTCCCCGCTAACTATTCATGATTATTTTTCTTCCCTGCTAACTGTTTATATTTTTCTTCCCTGCTAATTGTTACATTCTTGTGCCTATGATATAATGGCAACTTTTTATTATTACTATTGGGAATGCGTTCAGGTAGAGTAATAAGTATATTTATTGAATAGGTTTATTTGTTGTAGATCCCTAACCATGTCTGCTAGGCAAGTTAATAGAATTGTCAGGCAAGTTAATAGAGTAGGAAGCCATCATAACCCAATTGTATTGAGTGATGTTGAGAATGTTAGATGTCATGAGCCCGGAAGTGATAGCTACGGTAGCTTAGAGAGCATTATGCGTTATGTGTTAAAAGTAGGCATCCCCGTTGGCAATATATGAAGTAATTCAAGAGTTTGATCGTACTTAGAGCGCAAACCTGAAAGGACATCTACAATGTTACTTGGAGACCTTATCCGAGCGATGTTAGTGATTTAAAGACGGATGAAAATGGACATCAACCCAAAAGGATTCGAAGATCTACTAGATCAAGAATTCGGGTTATTATTATTATTATTATAGTGAAGACTCGGAGACTTTGAAGATGAAATGTTACTCTATGAAAGCATAAAGGAAATAAGGATAGGAATGATAATGTAACTCCATAAGAGTATTTATTTATGCTTTAAGATTAGTTGTTGGAAAGTAGTCAAGCTAATATGGTTTAAATTTCCTTCTTTAGCATATTTATATTGTTGAGGAATAAGTTGGTTATTTTGGATTGGAAAATACTCTTGTTATCGTTCGAGGAATAAAAGTTATTATTCAGTTAGTTGAGTTGAGTGAGAATATATTTTAGTATGCGAAAAGGGAAATATTTTTTTTTTTATGATTGGTTTCATTTGATCCTTATGTGATTATTAATATGAATATTTATTCATGCGTGAATATATGATTGTTATGGTTCATAATGCGTGAACTTAGTGTTACAGTAACTTCATGAGAAATTGTTTGTTGATGCGATCTTTATGGTCAAATCAAATGTTGTCTTCGTAGGAAATGGCAAGTAAGTGTGAATCGAAACCAAAGTAGAGTTACGTTAAATTTCAGTCACGAAGTAGAGTGTCAAACAACAATGATGCCTTAGCTTCGCTATTCGCTTATTGGCGAGAGAAATTGACTCACGAAAGAACCGAGAGTCCCGATTATGATGGGGACATGTTTGAGAGACTAGCTAAGATTAAATCGTTGTACTATAAGGGGCAAGCCGACCCTACCTTCCTAAAGAGTAGATTAGGGAGTTTGAAAAGATTTTCGGGGGTGTGAACTGTCCTGAAGGTATAAAAGTAGGTCAAGTTGTACTGTATCTAAAAGATGAGGCTGACTTATGGGGGAAAGAAAATGGAAATAGACTTAGTGTTGTGGAAGAGTTTAATTGAGAATCCTTCATCACTACTTTAAGAGGAAAAATTTTACCCGTTTTTTTTTTTTAGGAAACTAAAGGCCCCGAGTTTATCAACCATAGGATTGGAAGTATGACCATCTCTCGAGTATTACAGCAAGTTCTTAGCATTGTCGAGGTTTGCACTTGAGGTAATTGCCACCGAGGAGTTAAAGGCTCGATGATTTGAGCAAGGTTGACCGAGGAAATTCAATTGGGGTTAGTAGATTTTGAATTGATTGATTTGCCTATTAGTATACCTCTTTGGAGAGATCATAACGTGTACCAAGTTGTTTAGAAATTTACCTTTGAAGATAGGAGACTATGTATTTCCATCTGACTAAATAGAATTCAATTTGGGAGACCTAGATGTGATTCTTGGGATGAACTGGTCAAGTCTTTACAAGGCTAATATCGACTGTGAGATTCAGAAGGTAGTGTTGAGAAACCCTTTGGGAAAATTGACCTCCTATAGACGTTTTGGGAAACCTAAGAAATTTGGAGTTATCTCTGCTATGCAAGTGAGGAAATTAATGAGAAGAGGGTGTGAATTATTCTTCTATAGTGTGCGGGATGTGAGTAAAGGGAGTCGAAGTAAAGCTTGAGGATGTTCCAATTGTGAATGAGTTTATGGATGTGTTTCCGAGTGAGATTTCGGGTATGCCACCTGCTAGAGCCGTTGAGTTCACCATAGACTTAGTTCCCCGGAGCTGCACCTATATCTAAGGCACCCTATAGAATGGCACCTCCCGAGATGAGTGAGCTGAAAATGCAATTGCAAGAGCTATTGGATAATGGTTATATTAGGCCTAGTGCATCACCTTGGGGAGCTCCCGTGTTGTTTGTGAAGAAAAAGGATGGTAGCATGAGGCTATGTATTGATTATAGGGAGTTGAATAATGTAACCATCAAAAACAAATATCCTTTGCCTAGAATAGATGACCTATTCGACCGGTTGAATGGAGCGAGTGTGTTCTCAAAGATTGACTTACGTTCGGGATATCATCAATTGAGGGTAGGCGATAAGGATGTACCTAAGACTACCTTTAGAACGCGTTATGGTCACTATGAGTTCACTGTAATGCCATTTGGGTTAACCAATGCTCCCGCTATATTTATGGATTTAATGAATAGGATCTTTCATGAGTTTCTAGATAAGTTTGTGGTGGTTTTCATTGATGACATACTAATATATTCGAGGAATGAAGCTGAGCATGATGAGCACTTGAGGATCATTTTGGAGACATTGAGGAAAAACCAATTATATGCCAAGCTCTCTAAGTGTGAGTTTCGTTTGGAGAAAGTAGCGTTTTTGGGTCACTATGTGTCTAAGGAAGGAGTCTCGGTAGATCCCGCTAAGATTCAAGCCGTGAGTGAGTGACCAACTCCAAAGAGCGTGTCGATATCGAAGTTTCCTAGGTCTAGCTGGCTATTATAGGAGATTTGTGAGAGATTTTTCGAAGATAGCGAGGCCATTGACCAACTTGATGAAAAAGGAGTCAAATTTTGAGTGGGGTGAAAAGTGTGAAGAAGCCCTTCAGATTTTGAAAGATCGTTTAACCTCTACACGTGTTTTGACCACGCCCGATGGGAATGATAGATTTGAGGTGTATAGTGATGCTTCGAAGAATGGTCTAGGATGTGTGCTACAGCCAGAATGGGAAGGTAATTGCATATGTGTCGCGCCAATTGAAACCTTATGAGGCTAATTACCCTACCCATGACCTAGAGTTAGGCTGCCATAGTGTTCGCATTGAAAATTTGGAGACATTACCTCTATGGAGCGACTTGTAAGATATTCACGAGACCATAAGAGCTTGAAGTACATTTTCACAAAAAAAAAAAGACCCGAATATGAGGCAAAGAAGATGGTTGAAGTTGATTAAGTATTATGACCTAGATATCCAGTATCATGAGGGGAAAGCAAATGTGGTTGCTGATGCCTTGAGTAGAAAATCGAGTCATAGCTTGAGTGCCTTGATAGTCCCTGAGGAGTTGTGTCGAGATATGCAAAGGCTGAGCCTAGAGATCTTAAATCCTGGGGAAAGTGAGGCAAGACTTAGTACTCTTTCTTTGGGTTTGTCGGTTTTGGATGAGATTAAAGAGGGTCAAGTTGGGGATGAGCACCTAGATAAGATCAAGGAGAAAATTAAGCAAGGTAAGGAAGCTAACTTTAAGATTCATGATGATAGGAGTCTAAGGTTTAAAGGGATGTGGTGTGTACCACAGAAGTGTAATGACCTTAAGAGACGCCTTATGGATGAGGGCATAATACTCCATATTCTCGTGCACCCTAGAGGTGACAAGTTGTATAAAGACCTTAAGGGTATCTATTGGTGGCCAAACATGAAGCGAGAGGTAGCTGAGTATGTGTCTAAGTGCTTAACCTGTCAGAAGGTGAAGATAGATCATAAGAGACCCATGGGAAAGGTTCAATCTTTAGAGGTTCCTGGATGGAAGTGGGATTCTATTTCTATGGATTTTGTGACTGCCTTACCTAAAAAGAGGAGTGGAAATGACACTATTTGGGTTATTGTGGATAGATTGACCAAATCCGTGTGTTTATACCTATTAAGGAGACATGGAAAAAGAAGCAACTCGCTAAGAATTACATTAGGCATATGGTGAGACTACATGGAGTTCCAAAGGATATTATTCCGACCGCGACTCTAGGTTTCTTTCGAAATTTTGGAAAAAGGTCCAATTAAATTTTGGGACAACATTGAAGATGAGTACAACCTTTCACCTTGCGACTGATGGTCAGACTGAGAGGACTAACCAGACTATGGAGGATATGTTGAGAGCATGTGCTATTAACTTTCAATGTAGTTGGGAGGACCAATTAGACCTAATTGAGTTTTCTTATAACAATAGTTATCATGCGAGCATTAAGATGGCACCTTTTGAGGCATTATATGGACGGAAGTGTAGAAGCCCCATTTGTTGGAATGACTTTAGTGAAAATATAGTCTTGGGGACAGAGTTTATTGAGGAAATTGTCAAGAATGTCAGACTAATTCAGGCTAGAATCCAAGCTGCGCAAGATAGGTAGAAGAGTTATGCTGATTTGAAATGACGCGAGGATGAGTTTGCTATAGGTGATAAGGTGTTCTTGAAAGTATCACCCACTAAGGGCGTCATGAGATTTGGGAAAAAGGGCAAGTTAAGTGCTAAGTATGTAGGCCCATATGAGATTTTAGAGCGAATGGGGAAAGTAGCCTATCGATTGGCATTGCCAATGGAGTTTGAGAAGATGCATGACGTGTTCCATATTTCCCAACTTAAGCGTTACATCCCTGATGAGCGTCATGTCCTAGAGCCTGAGCGGATTCAAATCGATAGTAGCCTCACATATGAGGAAAGACCTGTCAAGATTCTCGATAGGAAAGTGCGTAGTACACGCAATAAGGACGTCCACGTCGTAAAAGTACTTTGGTCTAACCACGAGTCTGAAGAGGCAACGTGGGAAGCCGAAGATGAGATGCAAAAGAAGTATCCAAACTTGTTCATTGAGGTGAGTTACGAGGGCGTAACTCGTTTTCTTTAAGAGGGGTAGAATGCGATAGAATTTCGCGCTTTTGTCCATTTTTTATGGTATTTTTTCATATTTTTATGCTTGATTTTGAGTTTTGCACATGTTGGTGTAAAGTTTAGTGTCCAATATGTGGCGCAATCAAGTTATTTTGGGAATAGTGTACACATGTTGTGTCGCAAATATCTCCGAGTTTGCCTACTTTAAAGTTTTGAAAGAGAGTTTTTTAAAAGTTTTGATTTCCGTGCCCAAGTTTCGGACGAAACTTCTTTTAAGAGGGATAGACTGTAATCCCCCGTAATTTTATGAATTTTATAAATATATTTAAAGTATATTTATAAATGATTTTAATATTTTATGAGTCGAATTATTTTAATGTTTAACTATTTTGAGGAGTTAAAAGAGTTTTATGGTTTTTTATTTCTTAAATTAATTAAATGTTTCATTAAGTGGAACTTTAATTATTTAAAGAGTAGTATTTAAAGTATATTTAATTATTAAATTAAGCTTATGGGTTCGGGAGTCCAATTTGTAGCCTTTTTGAGCCCATTTGAAAGCCCAAAGGAGTAATTCTTTTCCTAATAAGACTCTTATTCTTATGTACTCCTAATTCTACTAGGATTAGGGAAAGGGAGCCTATAAATACTTCATTAAACCTCCCATGATTCATATTTTCAGATTTGGCTTTTGTTTTCCACTAATTCTTCTTTCCTCTTTCCCTCCCTTCACCCGTTTTTTCTCTCACCCGAATCTGATTGTCCAGATTTCTCATAGTTCCAGTTATTTTTAGCCAAAACTTCCTTCTGAGAAATTGTAGATCTCGAAAAGTTATTGAACTTAGGCTCAAAAATCACTCGATTCCGATTATTATTCTATCAGTTATGGCCTCTGCAAGTTTCGCAATTTTGCTGCCACATTTCACTCGCGATTTCGATATTTCACTCTTTTTCTCCCTTTTTCTTTTGATTCTTTTCCTCGTTTTCTTATATATTGATTTCATATATATTGATCGAATATTTCAAAGTATTATTTTGTTAAATTATTGTTTAAATATTGTATCTTTAATTATTTCAGATTATATGTTTCATATTATTAAGCAAAAAAAAAATTTCAGATTTAATATTTTATGTTCAAGGAGAGATTTAAATATTAAAGTCTTGATTTTTGAGGTTTTAAAAGCCTATTTTAGTAGTACCATATTTTAGGGTTTGAAATATTTAGTCTTTGGTGTCAAAAGAATTTTAGAAAAGGTTTTGACACGTTTTTAAGTGAAGTTTTATTGCTGTAAATTTATTGGTATATTGATATACCAATGTTTTGTATTTTGTTAGGCGGAGATTATTCCCTATGCAACTTTTAGAGTAGAAAAGTGGCCTCTCAATTTGTCTACACAAGGTACGTACATACATACCTATGTGATGATTGAGATAGTATCATGATTTTATGAAGGAAAATTATGTAGTATCATGTATAGGAACTATGTTGAGTTCATGTATGATATTTATTATGATGAATTTTGCATGTTTTATGCCTGTGTGCAAACATGTTGATTATAATATTTGATTATGAGTAGAATATCATGTTTGTATGGAATATTGATGCAAGCATGTTAATTGGATTGGGAACTTTATTTATTAATACACATGGGGGAATTAATATATTTATTAGTGTTGGATCATGTTGATCATTGTTCCCTTTTGTATTTCACTACTTTATGAGGACTGTGGGCGCTTATTTGGTAAGTTGACAAGTTATGCCTTTGAAAGGTAAGATTGATTGTTGGCTAGGTTCAACAAAGTAAGAAAGGTTGGAATTAAAGAAAGTAATCTTGGATTGTAAGTTGTGTGATCACTTATTAAATCCTAAGATAAAAGAAGTTTAGTTGTGAATGTTTGAATTATATTCTCGTGTTGCTTGTATGTGTATCGTAACAAGTAATAAATTGTTAATCACGTAAAGTGTAACTTGGATAGTAATAAGCTTTAGGCGGGTGCACGTCTGAAGTTGGACAATCGGAGTTGGGGTACATGGTGAGCGTGCCATGGCTTTTTTCTCGGGAATTGGATTGATCACCATTCCTCTTTTTATTCAAAGGTTCCTCGATATCGCAGGTCATTATGGAATACGGAGTCGCGCCCGTATTTCGTCTTCCTAGGTGAAGGCTGGTTTTAGTTAGACAACTCGGTCCAATAACTATTCCATTTAAAGTATTAAAAAGATGATTAAAGTTTAGTTCAATAGAAGTTATCTCGAGAATGTTAGATTGTTATATTATTATTTATTCATGTTTATTATTTCTTAGTAACATGTTAGGAATGTTTATGTATTATTATGTAGTACTCGGCTTTGTTGATTACGTGCTTTGTTTGTGATTGTTGATCATGGCTTTGCCTTATTGATTACAGTGATGATCCATTTTGGTGAGCGGATTCTTTAAAGCATTGACATTTACGGGTTCGCGAGATGTGCATCATTGAGAATCTAGGAATGGAGAGAATGTGTAATCTAGTATATCTTATTTTCAGCATTAGTAGAATCGTACTTTAATAAGTTGGTTGAATAGACATATTTAGAATGTTTGGTTTCAAAGTACTTATTTATCTATTTATGTTATTAAAGTATGAAGTTTTAGTTAGATGTTTTCCGCTGCAAAATTCTGAATAAGCCGATACGTTATCACATGGGCGATAATGCTTTGGTAATTCTCTATGTTTTATATTAAAAAGGTATTTCTGAAAAGAGAGAATTATCGGGTGTTACATTGCCACTATATATAAGAGGCCTTGAGATTTAGTTTCGCCCCAGGCCTATAAAATGTCAGGAACGGCCCTGATATTAGAGATTGTACTCAGATTTTTATATTAATAAAATTATCATTTGTTTCACATCTTTTGATTCTATTTTGCAGACATCTAAAAATTTGTGTTTACAGTACCCTAGCTAAAACGAATGAAGTGTCAGACTTTCTTGCATTGAAAATGAAAAGTGGTGGCTTCAAAGAGTTTGTATATTTTCCAGGTTGAATGGTGATGCTCAGCAAATGTTGTTTGTTTGCACAACGCAAGCACTGCAGCTACTCAAGCTTCTGTCAATGCTCAGGTCTCTTGAAGAGGTATAATTAGACAAACTATACACATCTTTAGAGTGCTATTATTGTTCTTATCAGTTGTCAAGCCTTGGGTCTTCTGTGGGCCTTCTGTTTTCTTGGGCCGAACAGTGACATACTTAAGCAGCATAGAACTAGAAGTGAACAGATATTCACTTTATGTTACTAGAGTCGAGTGCTTTCTATGAACTAGAAAGGACAACTATGTTTGTGGCTCGTGCACTTCAAGATTTTGAGCCTTAAACTTTTTCTTTATGTTAGTTTATAGTGGCTGAAGCAATATGATCTTCAAGCAACTCTATCAAGCCACCTTTGGGGGAATGGCTCTTTCCGCCTACAGCCTAACAATTGCGCAAGGTTGGTGTGTATAATGCAAATATCTATCAGCAGCTTTCCGTGTAGTGATGAATTCAGTTATCGAGTTATTTATTTTTGAAATCTTACCACTGCTGTAGCAATAATCAAATTCTGATGTTGAGACTTGAGACTTGAGAAGCTCCTGCTGATGTAACTAATCTGGTCACTAGCCAAACTCCTCGTCACTCATCAGAACTCAGAAGGAGATGGTATTTGGCTCTGCGCCTGACTCTTTTCATTTATATGTTTACCTGCAGAGATCAAAATATATAGCATTATGCAGCTTCCATTTATCTTTCAATGTTGTTGCCAGAAGCATAGTGAAACGCCCTCGGCCCTCCTACTTGTAATTCTGTAGCAAGAGCCTAGGGGACATAGGTTGCGCTACATGTATTGCGTTGTAGACTATAAACTGCAGGAAAGCTCTATTCTGCTGTGGTATTGTCAGCACAGAAAGCGAAATTGTTGAATATGAACAAGTTGTAAGATTCAGAATATTTGGGTCTAACTCAATTTCTTAGGAAGGAATTTGCAGTCATTATGTTACTTATAAGCAGTGAATGTTTTAATAAATTTCTCTCTTTTTGGCAATCAAGTGTACTTGGACAAATATAGCTGTTTGTATTATCTATATGGCCAAATGGAAGTTAATTAATGGCCTAAAGCGAAAGGATGGATAATGAGATGCTATTTGAGACTCGGATGGATCATACAGGAGTTATCTCATATTGAAAAAACTTTGAAGTTGTCATACCACACTGAGATTCAGAACGCTGTTTTGCATCCTTGTCATCGAGACAGTTACCCTGAAAGCTTGACCTGCAGGAGATGCACAACCAATTTTTAACACATAATTTTTATGAACAGAGAGATCTTCTAGAAGTGAGAGAAGGCTGAAGAGCGTGTATCAATTCTACACCAACCTTCGTCCTTCGCAGAGGTAACGAGCATTTCGGGATTCTCCCAACAAAGAAGCAGTATGAGAAATCAGCAACTTTTAGCTGAGGTGAGCGACAGAAACCAGTAGAATTCCCATTGGACGCATGCCTGAATATCCTAAAAATAGAATAAGTCATCACACAACCATGAATATAGCACAAATAATGAAAGCAAATAATGATTGTCCGCAGACGATAAACTAATCTAGAAAACAATTGAAGCAAAAATTCAGATTTAAAAGCCAATATCTACTATTCTATCTTCAAGGCACGTACTGTATTACAATACAAGCTCTAGACTTATAGTATGACGAGAACACAGTGCTTTGTGCTAGTAAATTGTACATCATCAGCTGACATTCCGCTGAGAGTAGGACCTCATCCCTGATCATCACAATTTCATAAAAAAAACTATTCATATTCTACTGTTTACAACTAAATATGTTAAGTCATATGTTACTCATAGAAGTACTAAGATTTAGGAATACCTTAAGAAGTGGACTAAGAAGTAAATAAAACTACTTAGCTAATATACTTTTTTTCTCATTCTGATGTTATGCAAAGAGATCGGCTACTTTATAGGTTTTTGTTGGGGAAGGCTATATAATGTAAGAATAGCACATGCATTATGCACTCCCAAAGAAAGGAAGAACTTAAACTTATGTAAGGAAGCTTATATAGGAATTTCAAATTATATCAGGACAAATACAATGGCATAAAAGATAGGTCCAACAACTAAATATCACCTTTCCCCGAAATGCTCGTTACCTCTACATAATACAACTTGATTATAGAAGATATAATAAAGAAAAAAAAAGATTGTCTTTCCTAATACAATTTAGAAAGTGCAGGGGTTGGAAATCATTGGCTGGTTGACTTCATGAAGACAATAAGGTAGCTTGGATAACCTTTCGACCTCATTTTTTCTATGAGGATAAAAGTCCGCATCTGCTCCATAATCAATATAAACGGTGTTTGGATCGGAAAAAGCTGTTATATCAGGAGTCAAGAAAGCGCTGTCAGTAGACGAATCATCACTATCGTCATCTTCTTTAGGTAGCATTTGGTGAATCATTGTTGTTACGGATAAATCTTGTTGATCATCTACAGGTACAGGTCCCTCCTCTCCCAACTGTAAGGGTAGTTGCTGCTGTAATACGTTGATTTGAGTTTCAACTGACGAATGATCCATAGTTGGTGGTTGGCGTACAGATTTTGCTATAGAAACTAAACTCTCTGTATAAGCAACAAGAGTCCCATCTGCAGGAATCCGGAGTGATTTGATTTATTGTGTAGTCAAATTCAACGAAGTTATTGTACCAGACGAGCTGAACACAATTTCCTTTTTCTTCCACAACACCATATACGGAGTTGATAGCAATTGGGGAAAGGTGATATTTAGTTGTTTGTTCCAAACACCGTTTGTACCATACCCCTGGAGAACCCAAATATGCAGCTCGATACTGATACTGATATTGTCTAGTAAACAATATACGGTAGGGTAGATATGGTTGGAGCCTTGATACAAAAAGCCTTGAAGATATGGTGCATCATAAGGCAGAGGAGTCTCCACAAAGACCTCATCAACCATGTCGAAGGAGAGAAGACAGTCTCTCCTTTGACACCTAAGATCATGAGTCAATATCCAATTATGCATGCGACCATTAGAGAGAGGAAGAAGCAGTCAGAAAAGAAACCCACATCCGCAAGACGGTATGATAGTGAATGTAGAAATAACAAATAAGGATGAACGAGCTGCCTCCAAGAATTAGTAGCTAGTGAATATAACCATACAGCACTGGGATGGATCATATCATATAAACCGACAACCTTGTAGTCATTGGTAACGCTATCGAAGCCAAAACCGAAATAACAAGAAGCAACATGATTATCATTATCATTATCATTGGCGAAGGGGAGTTTAAAAAGTTCTCTAGTAGCAGGGTTCCAGAGCAAAAACACAATATCAACATGAAAAAATCCTTTTGTAAGTCGGATAAGAAAGAGGCCATTACACGGGCCGAAATGCAAGCATTCACTAATAATATCGCGATGGTAGATTTGGAATTGGGGTGGATCATAAACAACAGCAGGCCTAAATTTGAAGGGGGTTTCAAATGTAAGGTTTTGGTAGGAAAATATGGAGATGGAACAAGCCGAGTTAAAAAGGGCCAAAAGAGAGTCGTATTTGTATTCGTATTCGTATTCGTATTCGTGGAATTCCGATTGCAAACGAGAACAACGAGTATAGTAATGTTTAGTAGCAAAATCAGGGGATCGGATCAGAAGCAGCCAATACTTAGGCTATGTTTAGTTCACCTGAAATTTTCTGATCGGAACTTATTTGATCTCATCTGAACTTATTTTTTCTGATCTGATCTGATTTGATCTGATCTGAACTTATTTTTTACAAAACATATTATTACTAATATTATTATTACTTTGTATTTCATTACTAGTATTACTAATACTATCATTTTATTACTATGCACAACTTTCAATAATAATAATAATAATAATAATAATAATAATAATAATAATAATAATAATAATAATAATAATAATAATAATATAATAATAATAATAATAATAATATAAAATAATAATATTATAGTAATAATAACAATAATAATAATATAGATAACATAATAATAATAATAATAATAATAATAATAATAATAATTATTATTATTATTATTATTATTATTATCATTATCATTATAGCATAATTAGTTTTTTTTTTGAAAAAAACACATTAGTATATGAACATACAATTAAAAATAAAAGACTACGGACCCTTGGGTCCAATGGTATGGCTTCTTACCTCCCACATGGGAGACCAACGTTCAAATCTTGGTGGAAGCATATATTTCAATATTGTTGTGAATGGGGGAAAGGGGTTGGGACTTGTTGGGTCTCTAGGTGAGTGAACCCTGTGCAAGAGCAGCCCAGAGGAAATTCATTTTACCACGGGGTTCCCGAAAGGGGCCCAAAAAAATTAAAAATAAAAGAACACACATTTTAGGTAAAAAAACATATTGTTCATGGTAAATAAAACATATTGTTCTTGTTCAAGGTCCGTTAATAATAAGAATTTAGAGCATACAAGATCTATTTAAAGAACACATTTTAAAAATAAAAGATAGATGTTATTTTTATATTGATGACATGTTTGGATTTAACTAATAACATGTTCTTTGTTATGTAATACTCCGTATTTTTAGTAAGTTATTAGTATAATTTTTATAAGGTTTTATATACTAAAAAGGCTTTTTATTAATTATAAAGGTAGATTATGGGTTTTTCAAATAGACTCTAGCCCAAATTAAGATTTGGGCCTAAAAGTTTACTTATTATAATCCAAGTAATTAGTTTAGAAAAAATTAAAAATATTTTGAAAAGGAAAATTCAAAAAAGGATTTACAAAATAAAGAGAAAAGGTTTACAAAAGATTTACAAAAGATTTATATAAAAAAAAAAAAAAAAAAAAAAAAAAAAAATTTCAAAGCGTGACCTCGGCAACTCACCGCCAGGGCTAAGTTCATGTTATCAAGATTTGGTTATTTTGTTTTTATCTTTTGGTTAATTTAAGCATCTAGACTATTTATCTTATGGAATATTCCTCTATTCTAGCTATATGATCATAAGAAATAATGTATCCTAGCTAAAATTATTTATCTTTTCTCAAAAATCCATCTTTTAGTTTCCTAGCCCTAGTTCGACTCTACCTATCTGACTAGTATAAATAGGGGTCTCCACCCATCATATTTTTCACACCAAATTTGAGGAATACATCTCTTTTCTCAAGTTTAAACTCTCTCCCCCTTCGCCTACCTTCTCTCTCTCTTCCCCTAGTAGTTATTAATTTTCAAGGTGCGTGTATATGTAGATCTTTAATAATTATTTTGTAACCTTAGTATCATATTTTTAGGAAAATATTTTGGATTGAAGTCCATGTTTTTATAAGTTTTATTATGAACTACATGTGTTTTGTATGTATCATGTTTGAATGTCTTTAGTTCAATATTATTATAAAGTTTGATCTTTGAATCTGTATTCATATAATTTACAAGGAGTTTGATATTTAAATGCATGTTTAAATATTTAAAAAGGAGTGTTTTTGAATTATTATTATTTTTCAAAAGTTACCTCTTAAGCAAGTTATTTTATTTATGCCTTTATATGGCTAAATTTATAAGTAGTACTATTCTTTTTAAAGGAGGATTATTTCAGAAGAATTTTTATTAGATATATGATCTTTTATGATCACAGTTATAAAGAGGCAACGCTTGTTATTTATTAGCAAGAACGGTAGCTATTATTATGATTTACCCAGGCAACGGCTTGTTATTTATTAGCAAGAACGGTAGCCATTATATTATTTACCCATGTACTTTTTGTATAAGTCATGTGGACAAGGTAGTTCCCCTCGTCATAGACTCATTAAGGAATACTAAACTTGGGGGGTGTGCACACTTTAGGAAAGGTACCTAGGCAAGGAAAAAGGATTTTTATCAAGGTTATATACTTTATATTATACAAGTATTATCAAGTATCCAGAAAGGTTCTTCGAAATTAAATATTTCAAATGTTAAATTAAATAAAGTGTTAATACTCCGCATATACATGTACTCAGTATTTTTACTGACACGCTTTTATTTGTTTTGTTTTATGGCTTTGTCCCTGTGATGACCCATTTTGGCGAGCAGATTTTACAGGTTGATATGATGCATGCATACTTCATATGGGGGAGCTAGTGAGGAATCATAATTAGTCAAGGAGTTGTTATTTTATTTTTCTTGTTATATAGTTGTACAATAAAGTTTATATTAATAAAGAGAAATTATTTAAGTTATTTCCGCTGCATTAGTTTCAAGTTCAGTTAGTAGTTAATATTAAAGCCTTTAACGTTATCACGTGGCGGTAATACTCTCAAGTTTCTCAAGGAGTTTTATATTAAAATATATTTTTAGAAAGAGAGAAATTTGGGGTGTTACAAAGTGGTATCAGTTTAAAAGCCTAGGGATATGAAACTGGAATCTAAAATTAATGGGTAGACTTAAGGGTGGGCATATAGGTTATAGAGTTTCGCATTCTTTTCATATTTATATTAAATATGCATTAAAATCTATTTTATTATTTGAGGAAAAAGGATTGATTTGGATAAGTTGGGTTGGCAATGTTTCTGGCAAGGAAAGGCTTGGGCTCTCACCAACGTTGCGTGTAACCAACTCTTTCCTGGGAAATTCATTGGCCCGACTATTCTTTGTCATGAATCAAATACTCATTATAAAACATATTTGGAAAAACGAAAGGTTGAAAAAATAATTTTGGCAAGAAAAGTTTTAGCATTTTATGTGCATAAGTAGAATAAGATGATAGACTTTGAATTTTTTTTTAAAGATGAATTATTTAGTTATTTATTGTTATATTAGAAATATGATTATTTTGAATATATTTCAAGGAGGTTTGACTTATTGTCAAGTTAATATGAAAATCTTTGTATTTTTCATAAGCAAAAGAAAGAGTTTATTGTTGATTATAAGAATTGAGTTATTATTCCGTCTTTCATGACATATTATTAAGAAGCTACTTGCAAGTTGTGATATTACTATCTTTTGAGGCATTTGTTTTGGCACATATATTTTCTACGAGATGAATTTGATTATTTAACGTCTTGTATGACATGTATGCATGTGATCTAATTCATGCAAAGTGATTTATATGTTTATTTTTTGATTTATAAGTGTTACAAGAACCTATGACTTCAAAGTAAGCCTAGTTGTTTTAGATTCATTATAGGTGAATACTGTTTTGGTTTATTCCTTTGAAGGAAAGAAGTTTAGTAGTTATGTTTTTCATGAAGAAGACATTTCCTTATGTTATGCTAAAAATTGTGAAATTAGTCATCTGAAGTTTTATGAAGTTGGATGATCTTTAATATTTGGTGACATGAGTAAGAAAGGGAAATTTTATGATTTGTGGAAAGTACAAGAAGGAGATCAATGATTTATACTCGTTCGGGTGAATTATCATGATTTAGATAAGTTATATATTTCGTTTATGGATATAGTCAATACCATTTTAGCTATGATATAGATATAACCTTAAAAAGGTGGCAAAATAAGGGATATTATGAGGACCTTATAGGTATATGAGATACCATATTTGAAGTTTGATTTAATTAAGGAATCTTACCCTATGCTTAATTGCAAATATCTTTAAAGGAGTTATCGTTGTTATAGTAAAAACAAAGAAAGTACGAAATACCATATTTTTAGTAGGTTCTTTTGGATCCTTTTTGTTTTAAAAGGTGGAAGTAAGATACCAAGATTCTCTAAATATATGCTAAGTTGATTTTCGAGTATTATTGGGTGTCAAGAGGAGTATTATTTTTGGAAGTAGTCTTGAACTCTTGATTGAATAGTAGTGTATTATTGTTGTTATAAAGAGTTATAAAGGATTGGGTATATCAATTATCAAAGGAGTCAAGTGACTTTAATAATGGAAGAAATATACTTTTTTTTGGAAAAAAAAAATCAGGAGCTTAATATAGGAGAAAAAGGGAATAAACTAGTCATTCAAGGTAATTGATTTTCGAAAGAATAGTCGTATTTTTTATATTATGGACTTAAACATTGAGTTTATATTTTGTGAAGGAGTTAATTTTATTGAAATATAGATTATATGAATTTCACAAGATTGTTTATTTACTATCTCAAGTCCTAGTTGACTACTGTCTGTTTTGAGAGAATATTGATTATGGTATTTCAAGGAAAATTTGAAGATGAATTTCGAGGAGTTTTAGTTTTTGAAGCTTTTTAAGGAGAAAGCAAGCCTTTTTTTTTTTATTTAAATAAAGGCGTTTTGAGTAAAACTTGCGAAGGGTTTTATAAAATTCTTTTGTTCTCATTATATTATAGCATTTTCATAACATTTTAGTATTTCCCTCAAATATTTTTCCTACAACACTTGTCTTTAGTGTTAAGCTGAAATTCTTTATTATTCTAGAATTTGGAAAATTTTCCTACTCAAATTTTATAAAACTTTTCAGTTTGTCATAAACTATACCCTTTTGGACTTATTTAAATATTTTCTTTATTATGTTGATTTATTATTGAAGGCAAATACTTCTATTATTATTACCTTAAAAAAAAAGGTTAATTTTCAAAGCTCAAAAGTTTTTTTTTCGAAGGTATAATCTATCTAGTGATTTTTGTAATTCTTAGTCAACTAATGAATCTTATATTATTTGTATTACAAAGTTGGTGAAAAAAATATTTTAGTCAAGTTTTAAGTCTTAGCGAGTTACGGGCGTAACTCCTTTTAAGGGATAGAATGCGATAGAGTTTCGCGCGTTTGACCTTAGAACGCTATTTTTGATCTAATTTTGACTTGTTTCATGAGTTATTAAGCGAGTCAGCTTACTTTTATAGGAAGTTTATAGTATTTGTGAATTACTTGCTTTATTTCTTAATTGCATGCGTTAAGTTTCGAGGACGAAACTTCTTTTAAGGGGGTAGTCCGTAATACTCCGTATTTTTAGTAAGTTATTAGTATAATTTTTATAAGGTTTTATATACTAAAAAGGCTTTTTATTAATTATAAAGGTAGATTATGGGTTTTTCAAATAGACTCTAGCCCAAATTAAGATTTGGGCCTAAAAGTTTACTTATTATAATCCAAGTAATTAGTTTAGAAAAAATTAAAAATATTTTGAAAAGGAAAATTCAAAAAAGGATTTACAAAATAAAGAAAAAGGTTTACAAAAAGATTTACAAAAGATTTATAAAAAAAAAAAAAAAAAAAAAAAAAAATTTCAAAGCGTGACCTCGGCAACTCACCGCCAGGGCTAAGTTCATGTTATCAAGATTTGGTTATTTTGTTTTTATCTTTTGGTTAATTTAAGCATCTAGACTATTTATCTTATGGAATATTCCTCTATTCTAGCTATATGATCATAAGAAATAATGTATCCTAGCTAAAATTATTTATCTTTTCTCAAAAATCCATCTTTTAGTTTCCTAGCCCTAGTTCGACTCTACCTATCCGACTAGTATAAATAGGGGTCCACCCATCATATTTTTCACACCAAATTTGAGGAATACATCTCTTTTCTCAAGTTTAAACTCTCTCTCCCTCTTCGCCTACCTTCTCTCTCTTCTCCCTAGTAGTTATTAATTTTCAAGGTGCGTGTATATGTAGATCTTTAATAATTATTTTGTAACCTTAGTATCATATTTTTAGGAAAATATTTTGGATTGAAGTCCATGTTTTTATAAGTTTTATTATGAACTACATGTGTTTTGTATGTATCATGTTTGAATGTCTTTAGTTCAATATTATTATAAAGTTTGATCTTTGAATCGTATTCATATAATTTACAAGGAGTTTGATATTTAAATGCATGTTTAAATATTTAAAAAGGAGTGTTTTTGAATTATTATTATTTTTCAAAAGTTACCTCTTAAGCAAGTTATTTTATTTATGCCTTTATATGGCTAAATTTATAAGTAGTACTATTCTTTTTAAAGGAGGATTATTTCAGAAGAATTTTTATTAGATATATGATCTTTTATGATCACAGTTATAAAGAGGCAACGGCTTGTTATTTATTAGCAAGAACGGTAGCTATTATTATGATTTACCCAGGCAACGGCTTGTTATTTATTAGCAAGAACGGTAGCCATTATATTATTTACCCATGTACTTTTGTATAAGTCATGTGGACAAGGTAGTTCCCCCGTCATAGACTCATTAAGGAATACTAAACTTGGGGTGTGCACACTTTAGGAAAGGTACCTAGGCAAGGAAAAAGGATTTTTATCAAGGTTATATACTTTATATTATACAAGTATTATCAAGTATCCGAAAAGGTTCTTCGAAATTAAATATTTCAAATGTTAAATTAAATAAAGTGTTAATACTCCGCATATACATGTACTCAGTATTTTTACTGACACGCTTTTATTTGTTTTGTTTTATGGCTTTGTCCCTGTGATGACCCATTTTGGCGAGCAGATTTTACAGGTTGATATGATGCATGCATACTTCATATGGGGGAGCTAGTGAGGAATCATAATTAGTCAAGGAGTTGTTATTTTATTTTTCTTGTTATATAGTTGTACAATAAAGTTTATATTAATAAAGAGAAATTATTTAAGTTATTTCCGCTGCATTAGTTTCAAATTCAGTTAGTAGTTAATATTAAAGCCTTTAACGTTATCACGTGGCGCTAATACTCTCAAGTTTCTCAAGGAGTTTTATATTAAAATATATTTTTAGAAAGAGAGAAATTTGGGGTGTTACATGTTATATCAATAAATTGTTCTTTTTTATTATAAATAAACTTATAAATATATATAATCATATGATCTTGAACAAAATGGTTAAATATTCTTCTTATATCGTTGTCTTGTTCTTTATAAACTTTGTTTTTAAAGATAAGTTGAAATCCTTTGTAGGGAAAATTTTGAACGTGATGACAACACCATTAATTAGGTTATCCTATGCTACTCATGTTTTATATAAACTATTAATATATAATTTATATTATTCTACCAAAATTGTTTTAAAAAATAAACAACATATACTATTATCATGTTCGTTACATGTACAACATCAAAAAGAACATCATAAAAATTATTAATTAGAACAAATATAAAAAAGACAAATGCCAAAAGAACATTCTTCTTCTTAATAATAATAATAATAATAATAATAATAATAATAACTGTTTGAACAAATGTACTAGTAAATAGTAATAGTAATTGTATAAAGTAATATTACTACTAATAATAATAATAATGATAATAATAATAATAATAATAATAATAATAATAATAATAATAATAATAATAACAACAACAACAACAATAATAATAATCTGTTAGAACAAATGTACTAGTAAATAGTAATAGTAATTGTATAAAGTAATATTAATAATAATAATTATAATAATAATTATTATTATAATAATAATAACAATAACAATAATAACAACAACAACAACAATAATAATTATTACAATAACAATAATAGCATTAGTAATACTAATAATCATAATAATCATGATAATAATAACAATAATAATAAGTTTTTAAATATAAGTATAATCTGAACTTATCTGATCTGATATGAACTTATTTTTTCTGATCTGATCTGATCTGAAATAAGCAAAAATAAGGTGAACTGAACATAGCCTTACTCACGGAGCTTAATCGAATCAATGATTTTACTCGCAATCGACTCAGAATCTCAATCAACAAATCCTCTTGCAATTTCTCCACTATATTCATCCTACCAACTACCAAAGTAATCAATCACGGACTCAAAACTGATTACTAAACAGTAAACAGTAAACAAACAGCACAGCTCCAAATTATGATTACCTGCAATTTCGCAAACCCCTTCCTTGCTACCCACTTTTGCTTTTCTACAAATTTCGAATTCAACTTAATCCAGATTCCTTATTGAATGAATTTGCACTTTCTTCTTTGGATTTGGAATCGGAAAAGATAAAACCCTAAACCAGTGTTTTGTGTTTTCTATTCTAATATTTTTAATGTTTTTTTTGACGTGTAATATTATACAACAAATAAAAGGGCTAGATACAACAAAACAAGTTAAAAGAATAACATGCGCCTTTTGAAATTTAACCCCAACAACAATACCACCCTTACGCATACCCCCAACTAGGGGTGCTTATCGAACGAGCCGAGCCCGAATAGCACTGGGCTTGGCTCGAGCTCGTTTAACTTTTCATGGGTTCGGCTCGGCTCGTGAGCTCGACGAACTTGGGGGAGCCGAGCTCGGCTCGAGCTTGTTTAACTTTTCATGGGCTCGGCTTGAGCTTGTTTAAATTTCGAAAATCTGTATATACCTTAGTTGAGTTAATATTTTAAACGGTTTTTTCACCATATACCCCCGACAAATTGGAAAATTCACCATATACCCTTAATGTTTCATATATGCACCATATACCCCTGAGTTTTCGAAAATGTTCACCATATGCCCTTTTCCTAACTGCCGTTAACTCACCATTAACTTTATTTACGATATTACCACCATTAAACCCTAACCCTAAAATCTAAAACTAATCCCTAATCCTAATCTTTAATCCCTAACCCTAATCTAACCCTAACCCACCCCCTCCCCTCTAACCCATCCGTCCCAGCCCCATCCCCCCCAACCCCCCCTCGCCACCGCAACCCCCCACCCTCCCCTCTAACCCAGCCCAGCCCAGCCCCCCAACCCCCTCCCACCGCAGCCCCCTCCCCCGCACCCCCCCCCCCCCCTCGATTTCCACCGTTAACCCCATCCCCTTCACCCCCCCGAGTTATCACCGGTGATCATACCACGACCACACCACCGCCTTCCCACCCCCATTTCCCAGATTCAAAAAATGAACCCGGTTTCAAAAAATCAACCCAAAATCAAAAAGAACAACCCCGATTACGCCTTCCACCATTTAGAAGAGAGAAAAAAAGAGCATAATCGAGGAAGTTTCTTCTTCATCCCCGTTTGATGGCTGCGCTTTACCTTACTGTGGTTGAGAGCTCCATTTTTCTCCTTCTTTGAAGCTCTCAACAATGGCGGAAGGTCCAGATTCTTCAACACCATCATCATCGCGACCTGTTCCGGCGAGAGAAGATTGTTGGCGCGAAGACAAGACATTTACGTTGATCGAAGCATGGGGACGAGAAGTACATCGAGCTAGTTTCGAATTCTACGGGGAGAAGTGGGGGTTGGTTTCGAATTCTACCCAGATTCGGGGGGTTGCGACGGGGGAAATCGTTGCGGCCGGGGAGGGGAGGGGGAAATCGCGCGGGGAGGGGGTGTGGGGCTGCGGCGGGGGAGGGGAGGGGATGGGGGGTGCGACGGGGGGGAGGGGAGGGGGGAGGGGAAATCGCCGGCGGGGGAGGGGCGGAGGCCGTGGCGGGGAGAGGAGGGATGGGGGCTGCGACGGGGGGAGGTGAGGGGATTAGGGGGTGCGATGGGGGGGGGAGGGGGGGGGTGGGGGGGTGGGGATGGGGATGGGATGGCGGGGAGGTTAGGGTTAGGGGTGGGTTAGGGTTATTGTTTAGGATTAGGGTTTAGATTTTAGATTTAGGGGTTAATTGTGGCAAATTTGTAAATAAAGCTAACAGTGAGTTAACGGCGGTTAGGAAAAGGGCATTTTGTGAACGTTTTTTGAAACTCGGGGGGTATATGGTGAATATTTGAAACATTAAGCGTATATGGTGAATTTTCCAATTTGTCGGGCTATATGGTGAAAAAGCCGTATTTTCAAAGAAATACTTAATATAATTTTTTTTATATAAATAATTTTTTAATATAAAATAATTTTTTAGTATAAAATGTTAATCGAGCTGTTCACGAGCTTTTCGAGCTGAGCTTTGCTTAGCTCAGCTCGGCTCGTTTAAGTCTCGAGTCGAGCCCGAACTCTAGCCGAGCTACAACGAGCAGAGCTTTGACCGAGCCGAGCCCGAACTGTTCGCGAGCTTGTCAGGCTCATTATCGCCCTTACCCCCAACAACGCATTGACCTCCTCAAACTACAGCAACAACCCGAGTTTGATCCTCCACTCCTCCTTCTCGTGCGTCGCCGGTGAACGACCCCTCCTTCTCATGAGACTCCGGTGAGAAAATTCGTCCACAACCTGTAGCAGCCCGTCGCCCGTCCCAAACGACCAACCACCCGAACCGTAGTCCAACACAAACGACCCCCCACCCTCCCCCCTCGCACGTTGCCGACGACCCCCACCCTCCTCCTCGCACGTTGCCGACGACGACCTACCCTCCCCTCGGACGTTGCCGACGATCTCCACCCTCCTTTCTGCACATCGCTGACGACCTCGCCGGAATCATTCGACCACCCACGGTCAATTTCTTGAACCTTCAATTCTTTTTGTAAAAGTTAAATTATTGAATGCTTAATTCAGTTTTTTTATGTAATTTGAAGGTATGAATGAGGAATTAATCAGGTTTCTAATTGATTATCAAGCATTTGAATGTATGAATTATTGAATTGAAAATTTAATTAGTGATAAAAGTATGAATGTATGAATTAATTGAATTGATGATTGTTATATGTGGTGCTCGGTACTTGTTGCTGCTTGTATGTAATCTGATAATATCTTTTGTTTCTTTGCTTGAAGATTATATCTGCCCATAGAATTATAGTTTTCATTAGATTTTATGAGTTGTTTTACATTTGTTTTGTGGTTCTTTATATGCCCTTGCCAGGCCCGGCTAAGGCCCTATGCAGGATGAGCAACTGCACAGGGCCCCCAAAATATAAGGGCCCAATTGTATATGTTGTTTGCCCAATGTAAAAAAATAAATAAATTACTAAACGTTTCACGCGTTTGTTTTCTCGTTCTTTCTTCCAATTTCCAAAACCCAATTAATGAAATACTCTGCCGTTTCCTGTTCTCCAAGATATACATTTTCAAGGTAACTTTCTCTCTCCACTTTTTCATCCTCCATTTTTTTCACATTCGATTGATTTTAACAGCTCCATCACTTACTACTATACTACCACCAAAACTCCTTTCAGCTTTATCAATTATCATTCTTTGACCTTTTCTCTTTGGTTTCAATCAATTCTTTACGCATTAATTTCTTTTTTTCCAGATTTAGTTTTCAATTTGTTCTAAAGCGACAACAGTATTGTGGCTTATGAAGCAATTTGTTAACAATTTTTTCTTGTTATTTGTTTTAACAATGGAAATGGACTTTTTCTCTTTGTTTTAACAATTTTTTCCAGATTTACGCATTAATTTTTTTTTTCCAGATTTAGTATTCATTTTTCTTTGGTATAGATTTACATTTTTGCAATTTCTCCTTTTTTTTTTGTTATTTGTTTTAACAATGGAAATTTCGTTTGGAGATTGCTAAGTCTTGTCAGTTGAATATGTATTATGTAGTATATTTTAATTATGAACATGTAGTATATTACTGAATTTCGTTCGGAAAGATAACAACTTTTATTAGTTGTATAAATTTTAACTTTTGATATTTATATAATGACAGTCTTTTTTTTTTTTTTTTTACTCTTTGGGCCTCATAATTTACTATAGCACAGGGGCCTTAAATTGTATGAGACGGCCTTGCCCTGTGCTTCAATTGAAAGTGGATTGTGATTGTAAAGTTTTATGTGCAAATAGTTTTGCTTTGGAGCAATTCTAGCATTGCCAGTCATTATTGGTGCTGTTTAGTTGGTTAGTTGGTTATGGTGTCCAAGCCTAATTGCTTAAGAAATATTATGGGTAGTGAAGACTAAAGATTGAACTTTTGATGTCTATGGTGCTGTAGTTACTTATTAGTTGTTGGTCTACTTTTGATAAATGTTATTACCCTATCAGTAGTGGTATGAGCAGATAGTAGTTCTTGCTCTATGTCATATGGAAATATGTCTCAGAGGACTGTGTTTTTCATTAGTAGTCATACTGCAAGCTTCTAGAAATAGTTGAGTATACAGGTGCAATAGCCTGCTTATCCTGTTGTTAAGTAGTTTATTTTAAATTGGCGGAGCTAAAAATATGATGCCTTTCTGTGACTTATCGAACTAGAAGTAGTTTAGTTTACATCGGAGGAGCTCAAATAGTATTATGACTTTCTGTTACTTATCGAACTAGAAGTGTCATGCAGTTTATAACATACGTATATGTGTCTGTTTTCTCGTATTCACATGGAGTCCTAAAGGCGTTATAGGTATAAAATTTGTTTATATACTTTTTTTTTGCTATAATTATGCTGGTAATTATTTTGATGGTAATTCAGATGTCAAGTAGTAGAGGAAGAGGTTGTATTAGCCAGAAAGATGAAAATAAAGGAAAAGGCAAGAGGCAATTACTTGACACTGATGCACCACCGGAGAAAAGTTATAGTGGTCGACATGGAAAAATAAATGATAGAAATTAGATAGGTGTTACAATGTCTGCAAGAGCTAGGACCGTGAAAGCTAGAGAAGAAGTTGTGGCCCCTACTAGTAGAAATGTTCGAGGAAAAACTCATATGGAGGATTTTACTATCCCCAACTATGTTGACAATGATTCAGATGATAATACTATTTCTGAAGAAGAAGATAGGTTGTTCCGTGATACTCTATTTCAGAGAGAACGCGAGGACGATGCTTATGAGGATCGAGATAATGATAATGATGATGATACTGATGATGTAGAGGGGGATGACGTAGGGGAGGGGGATGAGGAAGAACAAAACGTGTTGAATATTGGTTCAAGTCATAGAGGTAATAAAAACGTTGATGACTGGCAGTTGATTAGAAGGATAGATGGAGGACCTTCAAACCCCGATTTACTTACTGGTTTTCGCGCTCATGTTGTACATTACATATGGATTGGCCGGATTAGATGAATATCTTAAATGCTTTTCTTTTGCTAATATAATCCATGTATTCACTTTTCTTGTATGCTAATTATAGCTTTTTTGTTCAATAGGATCGAGGTTTGTTGACATGCCACAATTGAAGTGACCAGTTGTCTTCGTGGACTATAGAACGAGATGATGTCAAGCTTCTGCTTGCGAAAACACAATTAGAACATTTATCAACTCTTATGTTTGAGCATATAAACCTGCCTTTGATTTCAGCTTTCGTTGAGAGATGGCATCCTGAAACAAATTCATTTCACATGCCATTTGGAGAAATGACTATCACTCTTCGTGATGTATTTTATATACTGAATATACCTTTAGTGGGTAACCCTCTAATTACTGAGACTACTGGACCTACGGTATCATTGATGAAAACTCACATGGCATCCCTCCTACATATGCCTATGGATGAAATAAACAAAAATTGGAAGACGGGTACCATAAAATTCAATGTAGTCAAATCTCAAGTGTCTAATGAAAATGTGAATCCAAAACATATTGCAGTTTGATTTCTATTATGGTTGGTTGGGGACTCATTATTTTTAGACAAAACTCATAATGCAGTAAATGGACATATTTTACCTTTTCTAATGAATTTAGAAGGTGTAAGTGGTCATGCATGGGGTGCTGCAACTTTAGCTTATATGTATCGTCAGCTCGGAAAGGCATCACAATTTCAAACTAAACAAATATGTGGTTGTTTAACATTACTTCAGGTAAGAAATATACATAACTTTGTATTAAATTATATGGTTATTGAATGAACTTTAATACATTTTGAATTGTATAGAACCTTAAAGTTTTTAATGATGTGTATTTGTTATTTAAGTTTATAGGCATGGATATATGAATATTTTCCAAAATTTAGGCCGATGGAGAATGGAAATTGGACAAAGCAGCCCCCATATGCTGTAAGATGGATACCAGGAAAGATGAGAAAGATCAATGATTCTCTACTAATTTACAGAGCTGCTTTAGATAGCATGACAGTGGACGAGGTTTATTAATTACTTACTCTTTCATTTTATTAATTGTTTTTTAGAAATTATTTGCATATCAAAATATTTTATTCTATGTAAGTAGGCTACTTGGACCCCCTTTACGAGAGATCCGAGTAAAGATGTTCCAATTTCGCGATATTGTGGAATCATTCAGTGTCGGTCCATTACTGAGCCATACATGCCTATTCGACTTTTGAGACAGTTCAGATATGTACAAGTGATACCTCCGTGTTCTTTTGTTCCTAAGAAAGTTTATGGAGGATCCAATATACATAAATATATTTGTGTACATGATCTGATGATTACCAATTGGAGAACGGCAACAACATTTGATGCAACTAGGTACTCTTGGGTCATTTCGTGCTCGTTTTACCACAGAGGTTGCTGACAATCGGATCGCACACATCCTAAAGTACAACACATCACAGGGCCATCTTCGATGCCTCAACCTATTCCATTTCACGAGATGCCTGATAGAGCGGCATATTATCTTATGTAAAATTTATGAATATTTATTTATGATGGCATGAACTAAAAATATTTTGATCGTGTTATTTATGACAGCGCTTACAATACTTGGGTGCACGTGCCTATCCACTCCATCTAGAGATACGCGATAGGACTGACAATGAGACATATAATCGATGCCTCGACGAGTTAACTACTGCTTTGGAAGATTTGATGCCTGAACTCGAAGACGATCGTCGTCGTAGAGGAGTTAGTCATGCGTATGGTCATGGTGATAATGGACATGGTAATTGATGATTGTATTTTTATTGCCTTAGTTTTTCGTTATGAAATTTAGTAGTTTTAAATGTTAGTGCTTGGAAATATATACACATTCCATATGAAGAGTTCTACAAAAACATGAACATCAAAGGGATCAATGGGTATATGTTCAGTCACCATTATACCCATCTCATGAGCACATGGCAAACCAAAGCTAGATCTCAATACACATCCGCATTTCACAGAACCCACACCTACAGTAGACCCTCGAGTCTAGAATTCTTCCTCCAACAGTTGAATGGCTTTGTGGGAAACACGACCAGCTAATCGACGAAACAATGAGTTTGATGTACTGTGAAGGTGAACTGTTCGGGACCTCTCAAACTCTCGTTGAATCTCATTGAATTGTAGTTCTACCAGATCATGAATTTGAGGTAACAACAAATAAAAACTCCATGTTGGTATCCTAAGCCAACGCTTCAATTGAGAATGCACACTCTCCACCCTATTATGCAATATGCAAATAAGTAAATTATATTGTATAAAATCAAATAACCTTTTGGCGAGTGCAAAAAATATCAAGTTCAACTATTGAAGGGCATATTTTTTTGTTGATACTTATACATACCTATTTCTTGTCTCCGCACCAAAGTGTAAATCATGTCTTGTCCATCGGGTGACAAATTTTCTTCTGTATGGTTCTAACCATGTCGTATTCACATAAGATAACATTGCAGGTAAACGAGACCACTTCTTGTATAATTGCTGCAATCTAAAGTAATACTCATCTCGTGTCCTTGCTCAAACTATTCTGTGCCACCTTGCACTGAAAGATGGACAATATGTTTTACATTTCAGCAAATTAGTAAGGTACCGTTCAAAATCCATTGAAATATGTCGTCTACATAAAAGGCGTCTAGAATGCGGAAATACGATCTTAAAAGCTTTCATGAGTGCCAACTCCATATCCGTAACAATCACTCCTGACTCTTGGCATCGGTCGAATAACATCTTTAATTGTTGTACCACCCACAAAAAACTACATGTTGTCTCATCCTTAATGAAAGCAAGGAAATTCTGGCCAGTTGGTGATACACCTATCACTTCCAAAAGCGGCATCTCAAACCGATTTGTCTTGTAGGTTGCATCTAATATTAATACATAAGGAAATAAACGCAGTAGATCGGCAGTTTTCGGGTGTGCGAAAAGTACATCACTTAACACTTTGGTGCCTTCCTCCCTCCTGTGCCACTGAAAATAATTACAATCTTTTAGCATCTTGAAAAAGAATTGGATCGGTGAAAAAGAACCCATCATATTCCAACTTCTGCAGCGCATTGTTTGTGTTTGATTGAGCTGTAATTTTGTGGGTTCTCTTTCTTCAACAGATTGAGCATTTGCTTGGTTTTCATATTAGATTGACGATACGTGCCAATTTTTGCAACTTCTTCTTTCGTTAATTTTGCAACCGAAGTATGCCACTTATTATACTTATCTACTTTGTGGTTGTGTTTGCTCTTCCATTCATTCACAAAAACCTTCCAAACATCTTCCTCTACTTCAGCTCCCACAACTTGTAAAGGACAATGTTTTTTTTTGTCCCTGTTCCTTTCCTCCTATTACGATTCTCTTTCAAAGAAATGAATTTTCTATAAGGACCGCCCCTTTCACATCTCAAATACACGCGGTTATGAAAAAAAATTCTGCACATAAAACCAAATCTTACACTCTTTGCCGTTCTCCAACTCTTGACGATTCTTTAAACTTTGATCGGTTTTAAAATAGTGACTAGTTTATGGACTCTCATCTCCGCTGCTATCATGAATAAACATATAAAAAATAATTTAACAAATAATAATAACTACAAGAAGCTAAGGAAGTGAATATTAGCTCCTAACTATTTACTAAGGGCCCGTTCGTTATCGTTTTTTGTCTTCAGTTTTCAGTTTTTTTGAAAACTAAAAACCAAAAACAGGAAACCAGAAAAAGTGGTTTTCACTTTTTAGTTGTCAGTTTTCAAAATCATCATGTTCCCACTAAATTTGACTAATTTTTTATTCATCATAGAACATATATCATATGACTTTGAAAATCAAAAAACCAAAAAACAGAAAACCACAGTAATACTGAACGGGCCCTAAGCAAGTGAATATATTATACATGTAAATTGAAAATAACATGAATTATTAATGAATATTGATTACAAACAAGGGACTTCAAACCATCAATTCAAAAACAAATAAAATTCACATTGGCGCTATGACTACCTTACGAGGGGATCATTTATGATAGATGAGCCCCCCAAGGGGGGGTCATTTATGATAGATGACTCCCTCGTGGGGGGGTCATTCATGATAGATGACCCTATCGTAGGGGGGTCATTTATGGATAAATGACCCCCTCGTAGGAGAGTTATGTATGATAGATAAAAACCGAACCCGGCAAAAAATTTTTCTAGTATACTTGAATTTACACAATTAATTGAATACTTACCGAACAACTGTTATTGTTGTTTATTAACGCGATCTTCATTGTTGAAACCCATTTATAATAAGAGATGGGGGCTAAGAGTATTAACTTGGTAGAGGAAAAAGTATTTGTAGTGAGTAAAATTATAATGTCAAATATACTTTTTGGTGAGTAAATTTAACTAACTAATATAAAAGATAATTTTTGTTAATGTATATCTCTTGAACAGTTGAACTTGATAATATTTTGCACAAATGAATTTTATCCCTACGGCCTACTGTCATCACACCATCATGGCACTAAGATTCACTTTGCAACAGCGTATGACCAAAATTGTAATATGGAGTAATGTAGGTACAACAAGCCTCCTACCAAAAAAACAAAAAAAGGTACAGCAAGCCTCACGTTTTTTTTTGATGAAAAGTCAAGAGCAGGGAGTACTGTAGCCAACGCAAATCTGGTTGGTTTTTTTTTTCCTTGATTTTGATAGAGTACACGTCATATGAGGAGGAGGACAACAAGATTTTCATCCCAAACTAGTTATTAGGTCCGGACTACGCCCTGGGTAAGGAAAATTTTGATTCATTAATATAATATTTTAAGATGATAACACTAAATGTTATTTGATCTACTGGTTAAGACTTTAGTATATGTTCTTGAGGTCTCGGGATCAAACCATATACTATGCAATTTCTAATTTTTCTTATTGTTGTGAATTACATGGAGTAAAACGCCCTTATGGAGAGCGCCACATGGCACCATTCCTTGTTTAGGCACGCCTTTTAATATATTAGTATAGATTATATAAACATAAAATTAAATATAGTTAGGTTTAACTAAATTTTAGATGCTGTATTTAGCCTTTTTTTTTGCTGTATATAGTACTTATGCTTGTTAAAAAGATAAATTAGTCTTTCCGTGCCTTCAATTCGTCTAATATGATCTCAACTTTTCTCATCTTATATTTTTTTTTCTTATCTGAATATCATTTGCTTATACTAGCCTTATATGCACGCTTTGCATGCGGTGATATTTTTTACTTAATGTTGTTATTCAGTCATAAAATTTAGGAAAATTTGCAATAATACCATGCTTTGGACACTTTTTGAAATAAATACATTGGTTGTCTGAAATTTGATATAAATACTAAGGTAAACTAATTTTTTTTAGAATCACTACCACTTAACGGAATCTTGCAAAAAATCACTACCACTTAACGAAACTTGCAAAAAAAGTTAGTTTTGCTCCGTTAGTGGCACTTGAAGTTACAATTTTGCCCTTCCTCCACCACCACCACCACCGCCTCTACCACATGCAACAACCATGTTTACCATCGTTGCCGCCACCACCACCCCCCACTTACCCAAAAATCGACCCACCCACAACCACAACAAACTACAAAACCACCACCACCACCTCCTCCACCCACTCAAAAATCATCCCACCCCAACACCCTAACAAACTACGAAACCACCACCACTTCATCCATCAAAAAATCGACCCACCCCACAATACTAACTGATGAGTTATTTTTGTATATAGTTTTTAGGCATTTTTATGTTGCATTATTAGATCATTTTAGTTCATATAGTTGCATTTTAGGAGTCTTTTGCATAATTTATCCAATTTGTGCTATATTAAGCTTCGTTTGTGGTTTTCTTAAAGTTTCTGGAAGTTTCATAGCTATTTGGATACATTCGAAGTAAATTCGGGCAAATTGGATAATAGTTGAAGTGGAAGTCGATGAATCGAGGTTGTTGACTGAGGATCTATGCTTGTGGATGTTTTTGTGGGAGGTTTATTTGTTGAATGAAGTGTTCTTAGCTCCCATGAGGATCGCGTCACATCTTCTAAGTGCGAAACGGATTTGTTATTGAAGAAATTCAATAGACGTGAAATGACGAAGATCGACACATGTTCACTGTTTCAGTAGTACCTTGATTTTTGTACATCGGATTGATGCGATTCCAATTGTGTTGGAAAGTAGACTCAAACAGCTTCGAAACGATAGGTCACACTCCCCGTAGTTCGTTCTAGAGTAAAAGTTACAGCCCTGCGAATCCGACCCTGCGAATCTGGCCGTAGGTTTATTGTTCCGCAAATTCCCGCTCCCGCAACTTCGATGATGATTTCCTCCACCTCGCCCCTCGTACTGCCCACCCGCAGGATTTCACGGCCTCCAGACCTGCGGGCACATGTTTGGCCGAGTGTGGCTAGGGGTTGCATGCCCCTTCTCCTTGTTTTCCTTTGTGACTTTGTTCTCTATTCCTAATGGGAGAAGGAGTCTAGTTTTATTTCCTACTTTAGGTTTTATAAACAAAAAGAAGGGATTGACTTTTACTCTCTCACACTTTTATTTCCTAGATTTGAGTATTACGTTGTTCCTCTCTTTCTTCTCCATTGTTAAACCTTGATCCACTTTTCCATTAATCCAAGCTTTGAGGTATTCTTAATTTCTTTCTTCTTGAATTATTTTCTCTTGCTTTTGTTTATTGTTGCTTTAATTTTGTAATTGCTCATTCATTAATTCCAATCATGAATTCTCGGCTAATTATTGATTTTGCTTTAGTTATTTAAATTATGAGTGATTAGTTTCTTTTCTAGGGCAAAGTGAAGAAAGCCATGTTTATAGCATGATATTTATGCTTTGAAATTGATTGATTTATAAATTAGGTTTTTGAGTATTTCCAATTGATAAGTTTAAATAGTTTGATTCTTGTAATTGGCCAATATCAAGAGGTAATTAATTTGCTAATAGGAATTAGAATTGAGATATCAGATTCTTAGAGGTTTCATTACAATTTGCAATTCTGAATATGTTAGCGATCGTACTGCATAGGTTGAATTTAAAGTGTTAATACCCGATTGAAGGATTAACCATTTCTTTAATTACTCATCCTCTTCTATTTGTTATTGAATTGATTTATATTCTTAGATTGGTATAAGCATGGTGGACCGAATGTATGACCTAGACTCTTAATTTATTGATTAAACCATATATAATCTTGTTATTTCTTGTTTCTTGTTAAAATATTGATCAAATCAACATTCGTTTTCCTGAAATAGTTTAATATTTTTTAAGCGAAAACCGATAGAAATCCTCACTGTGGGATCGACCCGTATTTGCTAAGTTTATACTAACAACAGACACCGTGCACTTGCGGTATTACTTTTTAAACTCATCACTAACCAACTACGAAATCACCACACCTCGTAATGGTGGTTACTGGTTAGGAGAGAGAAGGGGATCGCAATGGTAGTGAGTTTCGTGGGGTTTTGGTGGTATTGGTGGTGAAGGAGATTAATGGAAGGTAAGAAGGTAATTTCACAGCATGCCACTAACGTAGCAAAACTAACGGTTTTTCGAAAATCTATGAAGTGGTAGTGATTCCAAAGAAATATGAGAAATTTGGTATTTATATAAAATATCAAACAACCTAGGTATTTATTTCAGAAAAGTGCTCAAAGTGTAGTACTCCCTCTGATTTTTTTTATCATTCTCACTTGGAATCTTGACACTATTCATAGTTAGAGAGAATATTCTCAATTTTTTTCAATTTATAAGCAAACATATAGTTATGTGGGATCTTGTTTGATTCGTCTCAATTAGTACTTCATTAATATTCAATAGCTATAATTTTTACTAATATATAATGAAAGATATATAAGTTCAAAGATGTAAATTGGGAGACGCGCACAGGAAAGTGAGAAAGATAAAAAAAAAAACAGAGGGAGTATTTATTAACAAAATTTCCTAAAATATACCTTGATTGTGCTTGAAGTTTCAATATGTTGATATGTATTGATTGAGGAAGGTTTTGAGTTGGTTGAGAATTTATTTTGGAATGTTTTGTATATGATTATTATGTATGATGTTGTTATCTCTTATTATTGAGGGTAGAGTTGTAATTTAATAGGGGGACACCATTTCTCCCCCATTCACTTATATAATAGAGATATTTGAGAATGTTAACTTTGAAAATTCTACCAACTCATGCATCGACGGTCCCAATGTTATAGATTAAAAACGGTGCATTAATGTTCTCCCTACTTTATTTTGACTAATTTTAGTAAAAATAAGTTTTTTTATATAAATGATTAGTATAATTATGGCAAATTGACCAGATTGGTGAAAAAAGTTGCACCCTTTGACAATGTAGTAAAAAAAAAAGCTACGATCCGAAACAATATCCTTAGGCACTCCATGGTACTTCACTACCCATTTCACATATGCATTGGTCAATTAATCCATCGACTAAGTACTCTTCATGGGTATGAGAGTTGCGGATTTAGTTCAACGATCTACCACTGCCCAAATCGTATCATTTCCAGCCTTAGTCTTTAGTAAAGCAGACACGAAATCCATTTATATATATGGAATCCTATTTCCAACTCGGAATATCCAAAGGCTAAACCTTTCCCTATGGCCTCTTGTGCTCAATCTTGACCTTTTGGCAGGTGAGACACTTAGCCACGAACTCTGCTACCTCTCGCTTCATGTTTGGCCACTAGAACGCCTGCTTCATATCATTATACAACTTATCACCACCTAGGTGTATCGAATAAGGTGAGCTATGTGCTTCTTCCATTAACTTCCGCTTCAAATCCTCTCGATTATTCAGTATACACCACATCCCCTTGATTCGAAAACTCCTATCATCAGCAATTTGGAAATCTAACACCCGACTATCCTGAATCTTCTCCCGGATCTTTTCTAACTTTTTTTATTCTTCGGTTGACCCTCCTTAATCTCAACATTTATTGAAGGTTAAATCGACAAAGTATTCAACAATTCTTCAACACCTCCCTATTCCACCACCTCCAATTTTAGTTTTTGAAACTCTATACATAACTGATCGAGCAACACCATCTCATTAATGGAATGACTTGACTTTCGACTTAGTGCATCAGCAACAACATTAGCCTTCCCTTCATGATACTGGATCTCTAAATCATAATCCTTGAACAACTCTAACCACCTCCTTTGCCTCATGTTCAACTCCTTCTGAGTGAAAATATACTTCATGCTCTTATGATTTGTATATAACTTAAATGTTGCCTCATACAAGTAGTGTCGCCATATCTTCAAAGCAAGGACTATTACAGCTAATTCGAGATCATGGGTTGGATCGGATGATTCGCCTCATATGGTTTCAACTGCCTCGAAGCATAAGCGATGACCTTCCTATTCTGCATCAATACGCACCCTAACCAAAATTTGGAAGTATAATTGTAAACCTCATACTGCTAAGTCTCGTCAGGCAGAGCTAAAACAGGTGTTGTAGTCAATCTTTCCTTTAACGCCATAAAGATTCCTCACATTATGAAGTTCAAACAAACTTACATTCATTCTTCATCAGGCTAGTCATTGGTCTCGAGATCTTCGAGAAATCCTTCACAAATCTCCGATGGTATCCAGCCAACCCAAGAAAACTCCTTATATCAGACACCGTCTTCGTTGTTAGCCACTCACACATTGCTTGAATTTTAGCAAGATCTACTGAAACTCTCCTTCCCTTGTGATAACATGTCCTGAAAAAGCCAACCTCATCCAACTAAAACTCACAATTAGAGAGTTTAGCGTACAAGTTATGCTATCTTGGGGTAGACAAAACTTCCCTCAAATGCAACTCATGGCTGCTTATATCCCTCAAATATATCAAGATATCATCTATAAACACAACTTGTCCAAGTACGGTTTGAAAATCCTGTGCGTCAAATACATGAACACTATAGGTGCGTTGGTCAAACCAAATGCAATCATTATGAACTCATAATGACCATAACGCGTCCTAATCGCAGTTTTAGGAATATCATTCTCATCGATCCTCAATTGGTGATACTCTAATCTCAAGTCTATTTTTGAAAAGATCCCTACTCTTTTCAACTGATCAAATAAATCATCTATTATCGAAAGTGGATACTTATTCTTGATAGTTGCACTATTCAACTCCAGATAGTCAATACACAACCTCAAACTACCATATTTCTTTTTCACAACATACAGGTGCACCCCAAGGTGACGAACTAGGTCTTATATATCCTTTTTCCAATAATTCATCCAACTGAACCTTTAACTCTTTCATCTCAGCTGGAGTCATTCTATACGCAACCTTTCAAATAGGTCTGGCTCCTGACATCAAACCTATGGTGAACTCAAGATCTCTCACAGGTGGCATGTCCGGTATCTCTTTTGGAAATGCATCGGATAACTTAGATACAGTTGGAATATCCCTATTCTCGTCTTCTTTTTAGATCCTTTGTGCTCCACATAAGAATAACATACATCCCTTCCTCACATAAGTTTGAAACTTCATTGCAGACACTATCTTCATTCCCTTTTTCTTTCCCAAGCTTCCCATAGGTCACTATTTCTTTCTTGGGGCCTACTAAGGACACCTTCTGGGCCTCACAATCATCAATCTGATCCATGAATCTTCCCAACCACTCCATCCCCATAACAACATCTAGGTCCTTCAAGTCAAACTCAATTAGATCGGACATAAAGTTCACCCCAACTATCACTAAGGGTACGTGACAATGCGACCTAGTACAACTAGAAATCTCTCCTGCTGGTAATGCAATATCTATTAAAATAAACACTGGACTGCCTAGCTGAAGTTTTTCTACTAAAGTTCTAGAAATAAATGAATTAGATGCTCCTTGACAGCAAGAGAATTAATGAAAAAGGTTCCAATCACTACCTCAGAAACGTTCTCAACCTCACGACGATTCATGATAAAAACTCTTCCCTTTGTCTGATTCCCCATCCTCGGTTTAACACCGACATTCAAAGTAGCTAATTTTTACTGATCATTCTGAGGGGCCTTATTATTCTGGTTAGGTTTAATTACAGGTTCTCCACCAACTTTTCTAAAGCACCCATACTCACTGGCCAAAATTTCTGACAATAACGGCATGTCACCAAGTTGCCCTCACAAGTCTTCAATTCCTAGTGTGGTTTATCACATTTTTTGCAGAAGAGGGTTTTCTCAGCTTTCTTTCCATTCCCTTTGTTCCCATTAGGCTTCCGACTAGGGTACATATTGTCTCTATGAGGTTGGTTTAAACCAGCATTGGACTTAGGCTTTTTATTTTCCCCTCTCTAACTCCGGCCATTTCCATTATACTTCATCTTTTCCCTCGAGGAGCTCTGTTCTAGCTCTCTTCCTTTAATTCCGTATAGGTGAGCAGCCCTACCATATATCTCATCAAGAGTCTCAAAACTCATCCCTCCTAGCTTGCTTTGTATAGTTAAGGTTAACCCTTGCTCAAACTTTTGGGCCTTTAAGGCCTCAGATAGTACTATCTCGGGTGTGAGCCTCATCAACTCCAAAAATTTACTATAATAATTGTTAACAGACATAGTCCCCATTCTTAGGTTGGTGAACTCCATGGCTTTTTGTTTCCTTAGGTAAGAAGGGTAAAACTTAGTCCTAAAAGCATCCTTAAACTCGTTCCATCCAAAATTCGGTTGCCCTAGGAAGTTGTCTTTCCTTTGTTTCCACCATAAATCTGCCTCATCTCTTAAATAATAACGACGTTATTAATTATAATCCCCCATAATTTTATAAATATATCTAAAGTATATTTATAAATGTTCTAGTATTTAAATAATTAATTTCTTGAGTATTGACTATTTTAAAGTCAATAGTTATTTAATGTTTTAAATAGTCAAAGTATTTAAATTATTTTAAAGGTGGACTTTGAGAGTCAATAATGGTTTTAAATAAGTTGAGTAGTAGTAGTAGTAGTAAAAATGAATTTAATATTGGGTTAGAGGAGCCCAAACTTTGGTAGCATTTCATATGATCATCTTTCATTAAACTAACCCAACAATCCCAAATCCTAATGGGAACCTATAAATACCCTCCTACCTCACAAATTTTGCCACATTATTCAAGCCCTAAATTCTCTCCTCTCCCCCCATCACACTCGGCATTCTCTCTCTCCTCTCCACCGATTTTATTTCTTTCTCTCCTTCGTTCCACTGCTGCCGCCGCAGCCCTCGCTGGACCATCACCGCCAGCAGCGCCGCCCTCCTCTCTCTCTCGGCCGTGTTCTTCCTCCTCTTGGTTTAATTTTCTCTCCTTCCTCTATATTATTTTAATGATAAGTTTTAATGTTTTAAGTATTGTTTTGGTGGTTTAATAATTAAAGTTTGTATCTTTAACTATTTTAATATTAATTTCAGATTATATAATTAGTTTAGTGGAGTAAATAAATTTCAGATTTAGTATATATGTTTAAATTAGGGTTTTGAGCAGGAAAGCATGGATTTTTGGTGTTTTTAAGAGTTAGAATTATAGTACTATGTTATAGTTCATGAAAATTGAGTACTTTAATCTTTATAACTATGTTAAGTAAGTTTAAAAGAGTTTTAAAGATGTTATTTCTTGCTGGAATTTTTATTAGTATACTTATGGTGGATTTTAAATGTTAAAGTATTGATTTTTAACGGTTTTTAATGACTAGTACTATATTAAGGGATACTAAATGTCGAAGTATTAAAGTTTAAAAAGTTTTAAAACACTTTTTAAGAGAGTTTAAAATATTTCAAAGTTGCTGTAATTTTTAGTAGAGTATTAATACTTGGATGTTTTGATAT
The DNA here is from genome assembly GCA_947646795.1 of Beta lomatogona. Taxonomy (NCBI): domain Eukaryota; kingdom Viridiplantae; phylum Streptophyta; class Magnoliopsida; order Caryophyllales; family Amaranthaceae; genus Beta; species Beta lomatogona. The sequence goes on along the minus strand of CANSNZ010001104.1, from coordinate 88,730 downwards.
TTGGTAGGCGGAGACTTTACTTTGAGTAATTTCTAAGGTTGAGAAAGTGGCCTCTCGTATTGTCTACACAAGGTACGTACATACCTATGTGTTATTAGACTAGTATCATGTCTAAGGTTAGGATTGATATAGTATCATGTGTAGGGAACTTTTTATAGTTCATAAGTGGCTTATATTTAAGTGAATTTGCATGTTTTATACCGTTGTGTGAAGCATGTTGTCTATGATGAAGTATCATATGTTTGTATGGATGATTGATGCAAGCATGTGGGTTGGGAACGTTTATTTTATTAATTCACATGAGGGATTAATAAATATATTGTTTATTGGATCATGAAATGTATCATGTTCTTACCTGGGATTATTAGATTATTTACTTTATAAGGACCGTGGGCCTTGTTTGGTAAAGTTGGATATCCACCTGGCCTATTGACAGGTTGGTTGGTTGTTGATTTAAGTCAACAAATAAAGGTTGGATGGTTATTAACGTTATAATTAGTGAATGAGATTATTCTTGGATTAATTGAGTTGTTTGATCACCATATTTAATCCCAAGATAAATTTTGGAATTTTTGTGTATCCATGATTGGTTGTCTTATTTTTGTGAGTCTCAACAACAAATAAAATATTAATACTTAAAGTGGAAATTGAAAGTAATAAGTTTTAGACTTATGCAAGACTGAAGTGTTGGACTAGTATGAGTTGGAGTACATGGTGGTAGCCCATGATTTTTCTTGGGGCCGGATTGATCACCGTGTCCTCTTTTATTTAATTAGTACCTCGATATCTTTGGTCCCGGGAGCACGGAGTCGCGCCCGTACTTTGTCTTCTATATTAAAGACATGGTTTGGTTGGACAACTCTATCCATTGACTATTCAATTTATTTATAATTAATCTATTGGTTTTGTGAAGTCAAGTTCAGTATAGTGATTCTAATATTTTGTTATATTATTCTTTATCTCTGATTTAATGCTTATTAGTATCATGTTAGATTATATGTTTTATTTATTATGTAAGTACTTAGCTTTGCTGATTACGTGCTTTTCTGTGTGTCGATCATGGTTGTGCCTTTTTTGATCCTATAATGACATGGTGAGCATTCATTTAGGATCAATAAAGCATTGACCATTCCAAGTCTGAAGATGATGCATCATGGGGTTTCGGGGAATCAGTTGGAGAGCTTGTGTTTTAAGCTTCTTTTAATACTTAAGTACTTTTGGTTTAGTTATGATATTAGTTTGACTTTTATATTGGTTTGACTTTGGTTTGGTATTGGAGTTGACTTTGTGGTTGACTAAGTTTAATTATGTTTTCAAAGTTCTTTATTTAATTCCACTGCAAAATTCTGAGTAAGCCGATACGTTATCACATGGACGATAATACTTTGGTAATTCTCTATGTTTTGTGGGAAAAAGGTATTTTATAAAATAGAGAATTGTTGGGGTGTTACAAAGTGGTATCTTGGAACTTAGGTTTTATTGGCCTCTCGTGCCAATCAATTTTTTTTAGGCGCCTAGTTATTTAAAAAAAATTTCCAAAGAAAACAAGCTCCTACTTATTCATTGTGCTTAAATCACTTTTGATAAATTCGAAACATGTTTTCAAAAGGGTTCGAATTTTTTAGTTCGAAATTTTTTTAGTCGAAATCTTTTTTTTTTATCCGGCTTTTCTATTTTTCAAAAATTATTAATTTAATTTTTAGTTGTTTATTTTCGGTACTCTTAGTTTTCATTTTATTTACTTTATTAATTTTGTGAGAAATGGGTAGAATAGGAAGGACATATGGGATAGGAATATTATATGTCTGCATTTAAATGTTTTGTTCAGCATGTTCAGTATTTTTCTTCACTGCCTAACTGTTTGATGTTATTCCTGGCTTTAAATTATTTATCATTTGCTTATTATTTATTGTTGGGGATATACGCTAAGGGAGAGTATTCTTTATTATAGATGTCGTGTCCAACTGTAAACGAACCTTTAGGCATGACTGATAGTGAAGATGCCCAAGTAAGAAGCTACTCCAAACCTATTGTGCTTAGTGATGATGAGTCTGGCATGGAGTTTGATAGTGAGAGCTACACCAGTCTAGACATTGTGATGCGTCGTATCTTGAAAGTAGGCATCATGATAGTGATGATGAGGTAATTCAAGAGTTTGACTGTGCTAGAGAGCAAACCCGAAATGACATTTACAGTGCTACTTGGAGATCTTATCTAGACAAGGATAGTGATGCAGAGTTGGAAGAGGATGAACCTCAACCCAAAAGGATTCAAAGATCGACTAGAGCTGAAGAGCCAAATTATTATTATGATAGTGAAGACATTGAAGATGAAATGTTCACTCCAGAGAAATCCAAGGAAAATAAGGATAGTAATGATGATGTTACTCCATAGAGTATTTATTCATGTTCTAAGATTAGTTAGTTGAATAAGAAGCTAAGCTACAACAATTTAAATTTCTTTCTTTAGCATCTTTATCTTGTTGAGGAATAAGTTTGGTTATGTTGGATTGGGAAAATATTATTAACATCGTTTTTGAGGAATAAATGTAATTATTTAGTTATTTGAGTTGAGTAAGAATTTATTTTAGTACGCGAATAGGAAATATTTTATTATTGTGATTGATTTTGTTTCAACCTTGTGTGATTATTGATTTGAATAATTATGCATAAGTGAATATATGACTGTTTATGGTTTATAGTGAAGAACTTAGCACTGTTATAATTCCATAGAATTTTATTTCGATGTGATCTTGTATGATCAAACCGATTTGATGCCTTCGTATAAATGACAAGTAGTTGTGAATCGAAACCTAAAGTAGACCTACGTTGACTTTCAAGTCGCGTAGTAGAATGACAAACAACGATACCGCTTTAGCTTCTGCTATTCGCCTAGGCTGAGAAACTGACTCAAGAAAGGACTGAGCGTCCTGATCCTACGGGGGATATGTTTGAAAGGTTAGCTAAGATTAAGCCGCCATTCTTTAAGGGGCAGGCTGACCCTTCATTCTTCAAAAACTGAATTAGAGAGTTCGATAAGATCTTTGGGGTTGTGAACTACCCTGAGGCAATGAAAGTGGGTCAGGCTGTGTTGTATTTGAAGGATGAAGCTAATTTATGGTGGAAGGAAAATGGGAATAGGATTAGTGTTGTGGAAGGCTTTAATTGGGATTCCTTTACTGCTGCATTAAGAGGAAAGTTTTACCCTACTTTTATGAGGAAGAAAAAAGCTCAAGAGTTCATAAACCTTAGGATGGGGAGATCGTTTACAGTATTAAATTAAAACCTATTTAGACCTTCAAAAATATGAACAACTAGTAAAAGGGTAAGAAAGGGTCGATCCACGGAGAGACTAATAAACTTCCTAAACTCAAAGTTTAACTAAGAAAAATACTATTCTCATACATTAGCGAGATTATACAATTATTTACCTATATACATAGATTTGGGGGGTTTAAGATAATACTAACTACTAGAACTAAGTAAAAATAAGACTAATCTACTATATACAAGTGATGACAAGCTACCCATTAAGCACATAACTTAAAAATATTTAATCTTTTAATAGTGAATTTGGGTCAAACACGATTAGTTGCAAACATAATATGACAGATTAATGTTAGGAATTTTGGTAGCAAAGTTTTTCCCTTATCCCTCTTCTCCAATCAAGCCAAGCGAAATTAACGCAACCCACTATGACTTAATTATGAGTGGCAATAGCTAACTTTAAACTAAGCCAAAGTTAACTCTTAATAATTCTACAATCGCTAGTAATTCGCAACTAGCAAAAATTCAGATTAGTAGCATTAAGAACTATCAACCCAATCAATTAAAACACAAATATGTATTAATTAACTTGATCAAATTATGCTCTACTTTAAACTGGAATTATGTTGCAAATTCTAATTTAAAATAGTTACTACCCGGATTATGTAATATGTACTAGGACAAATTATGTAATTAGCATAAGAACACACTATTTACTCAAAAGATAGCAATCAAGCATAAAAATGTAATCTTTATTAGCAAGAACAAGTATAACTTCAAGTAAATACTAACAATGTAAATACTAGAATTCAAAGACCCAAAAAACACAATTGAAGAATTAAATAATCCAAGTACAAGATCATAATTTGTGAATATAAATTTCTGGATAAAACTAAAGAGATTGAAGGAGAGAGAAGAACTTATAATTAATCCCCATGAAATCGCTGCTCGAATTTGGTTTCGACACCTCCGACGACCTTGACTCTTACTCTTCCTCGCTGCACAGTGCTGTACGTTGATGGACTGTTCTTCCTCCTCTTCAAACCCTAAATTTTTACCCAGAAATTTCACTCTCAAACTCCCTTTCTTTAATCCAAAAAATCTCGTCTCTAGCTTGCTTGCCCCTCTCCACCGAGTAAACCAATGTATTTGTACTAGAGTAGTGCAAAATTTTCCTCACAAGATGATAGAATTTCATCCCTAAATTCATGCAATTTCTATCCATCTATTAATGTTTTCAATTTCCCAACTGAAATAGACAACCTAATATGATAGAATTCGAGTAAAAGTGGGAAGAGATAAACTCCTAGTTTTGTTTCCTCCATGTACTATAAAGAAGAAGAGGGATAAATCATTTTGGGTGGCGAAGTAATGCGCCTTCCTGGTCTCCAGTTCCTCATTTCTTTTTCTTCTTTTTTTTTTTGCCTTTTTTTCTTTAATTCCCTTTTTCATTCCTTTGTTTCTTTACTTCCACGTGATTAGTTGGGAGTTGTAGATATCAACTTGATTTGTCCACTCGGTTAGGCACCTGTGAGACATAACATGCGAATTGAGTAAAATTTATATTAAAAATATGTAACTAACAAAAATAATCTAACTCATACGAAAACTAGTAAAATCCTAAAATATAAAAGAAAAGATAGGGACTAAATATATAGCAAATAACACACTTATCAAATTCCCCCACACTTAGCTTTTGGTCGACCTCGATCAAAACACTACTAAAGTAAAAATAAAAAATATATAACAGGAAAGCAATAAACCTAACTCTCTATCGTATGTATCACGATTGCCCTTAGCATGTACAACAAGCCCTTTAAACCCCTAGACTATCCTAAAGGACGAGTAAGGTCTCGTGAGGATTTTCAGATGGCATACCCACAAAGCCTTAGTAACATAGGTTTTGAAACCAATTAGCAAACTTGGATAACTAAATGCAAGACCTAATATACCACCTCAATTTTCTTTGTCGGACATAACGATATTAGATAAGCACGCTACAAGAAACTAAAACATTTAAAAGTTAGTCAGAAAAACGTTAAAAAAAATGTTAGTGGAGTTGTCATACTCTTAGTGTTTAAACAATCGAACTATCAAAACTCATAATACTTCATGAACAAAATGTTATCTTCACAACTCAAAAATATCTAGCATGAATTCGCACTTGTCTGCGTATCAAGTTCGACAAATAGTCCCTCATAGGTATGAATGAAACACTCAACTCTCATATGTTTGGGGTTAAATAATATTCACTCAAACCTACAACCAAGTCAACTCAAAATGAAGTATATTTCTTTAAACTTGACTATCGTCTCAATTCTCCACTTTGAGAGTGACATAATGCATAAAGATCAAAAGGTCTTTTTAAATGGTTGTAATGTGGCTACGGTTAAAGGGTAGGAATAATATTTACGAATGTGTAGTTAATTAGAAGCCAAGCTAAGGGAGCAAAAATACATGACTTAAGATGTTTCAGTCATAACAAACTCCATTTATACTTAACCATCATACTCCAATTTTTTTCTTTTCATATTATTCACCATATCCTTAACAAGTAATGCAATTACAACACTTATATGGATATTTCATAACATTTTCACTTTTCTATGACTTCCAAAAATTTATTTGCTTTGATTTTGTTTTTCAATAATAATTTTTTTCAATTTCATAACTCTTGTTTTCTCTTTTTTTTTTTCAATATGTCTCCACTATAACGCAACCTTACAATATAAACTTAATACAATAACTCCCCTTAGCCAGGCTTGGGTATAATATGTAGGAGGCAGCAGGTTTGTAATGTATGGTTAGCAAATAAACACGAATTTTAAGGCTCAAAAGGGCTAAAGAAAGGGAAATATTAATATTATATGAAAGAAAATCTCAAAGGCTAAAAAAATGAAAATAACGCCTAAATCATTTCTTCATAACATATGTCACAAAAAGTCTCAAAGAGTACCAAGTCAAGTTTAAGAGCCAGACTTCATTGAGGAACAATCACACAAGAAAGAAAATAATGAGACTGATGTAGATTTATCAGTCTAATAGGCTCAAAAGCTCATAAGGTTTGGTCTATTTATCTTGCCAGCTTATTTAAGAGAATGTGAGATAGATTATTTTCTTCAATTATATTATGAATCTCTCAAGTTCGACTATTATATTCCAATTATATAACATTCCCAAAATCTTTTATTTCGAAAAAAAAATTATTTTATTTCAAAAATAAGTTAGATTAGAGTTTCTTATCAACTTACCAATCGCCATTCCTTAGGAAGTTAAGAGGCGGAAATCCTAAATTAAGTGCAAATAAAGTCCTAAAACTAATGCAAACAAAAGCACATAAATTTTTATTTTTATTTTTTTAACAAACTGAATAAAATAAAAATTTTACAGAAAATTTGGCAGCACTTCCCCTAAAACAGGACATATCCCAATGACTTAAAACCATGAAGAACATAACCTATTTTCCGCATATAAATCACCTACTACTAGCACAATGCACAATGCATCATGAGGTTTTGCCAATTCACCAAATTTCCAGCTCAAAATTGAAGATTTTCATAATTTCCACCACACTTGGAATCGACATTGTCCTCAATGTAAAAGAAGTGAAGAGATAGAACAAGAAACTTAGCTGGATATGGAATGAAGGTGTTGTAGTTATCACGGAACCACAATGTGAGAATTGCATACGAACTTGAACTCCAAGTATATACTAGCTTGATTGATAAGTTCACCAAATACTGTGTTGTATTCCTTTGCTATTGCATGTTGATCAGTGAATTCCTGCCGACATAATATGAAAAATGCAAAACTGCAATGTGAATACATTAAAGTGTATCAAACAAGCAGATACGTTGTTTAGCGAAATCACAACAGAATGTTGCATGCAGAGAGATTCGTATTAGCAATAATATTGTAAGTACTCCAGCATGAGCAGGCCTCTATATGAAAGAATACTGAAAATTCTAATTGCAGAAGTCAAATAACTAAAAAAATAAAAAATAAATTGAAAACAGAAAGTGTAGCTTGGGCTGCCTCCCAATAAGCGCCTTTAGTTCATGATGTTGGCTCGACATACTTCTGTTTCGTCTAGAGTTTATCAAAGGAGATGTCTTCAATACCCCGGACCTGTACTTGATCATAAAAGGGTTTCAACCTGTGACTATTAACCTTGAAAACCTTATTAGTATCCAAACTCTGGATTATAACAGCACCATAAGGAAAAATGTCAGTCACAAGAAAGGGTCCAAGCCATCGAGATTGAAGCTTTCCAGGAAATAATAATCTCAAACGAGCATTATATAACAAGACTTTCTGTCCAATTTGAAATGTTTTTCTAGCTATCATTTTGTCATGGAAAGCCTTAGTCTTTTCTTTATAAATCTTAGCATTTTCATAAGACTCTAACCTTAATTCCTCTAATTCAAGTAGTTGCAACTTTATATCTTTTCCAGCAGCATCATAGTTTAGGTTACATTGCTTCAATCCCCCAAATGATTTGTGTTTGATTTCTTCAGGCAAGTGACATGGTTTACCAAAAACAAGTCTATAAGGAGACATGCCTAGTGGTGTTTTATATGCATTTCTATATTCCCATAACGCATCACCTAGTCGAAGGCTCGAATCTTTCCTATTTGGGTTGACCATTTTTTCTAGAATAGCTTTTATTTCCCTATTAGACACTTCCACTTGGCCACTAGTATGTGGGTGATATGCAGTAGCTACTCTATGGGTCGCATGGTATTTTTCAAGCAAAGCACCAAATGTTTTATTGCAAAAATGAGTCCCTCCATCACTTATAATAGCCTTAGGCATGCCGAATCTATTAAAAATGTGACTCTTAACAAATTTCACCACTGTTTTAGCATCATCAGTTATTGTAGCCTTTGCCTCCACCTGTAACGCCCCGAAAATTCATAACCTTAATTAAACATAATTACTCACACTTAACAGTGGGAAGGAAACTTAAACTTGTGGGACATGGGCCCTCTAATACAATGTATCCCTAAAACATCCTTGATACCTAATACACCAATGCTCGACCCAAATAATAATAATTTCTTCTTGAACATATTCCTCACTAAACAACACTCTTGCAATGAATCTGCTCATACCTAAAATAGAAAAAACAAAACGTCATGAGCCGAGGCTCAGTAACATACTACTTTTACATCGTAAATTCATTCCAATTCACTTTATTTGCAAACAGGGAGAAGAGAATATAGTAAAACCATTTCGTAAACATACGCTTCGAATCAGGAATTTAAAAGTCATTTACATTGTCATTCATTAATAATCTCCATTATCATATTAGAAAACTTTCTGTGGTTGCTTGGCGAGTACATCAGAAGGCATAGCCACGGAGGACATAGTCCCCCATCAGAAGGTGGCATATAATGCCATAACAGAAGGCAAAGCCACCGAGGATATTCATCCCCCATCAGAAGGTGGCATATAATGCCATAGATCGTAACAGAAGGCAAAGCCACCGAGGATATTCATCCCCCATCAGAAGGTGGCATATAATGCCAATAATAACATAAGACAAAGCCACCGAGGATATTCATCCCCCATCAGAAGGTGGCATATAATGCCAGGCAAAGCCACCTAGTACATTGTCCCCCATCAGAAGGTGGCATATAATGCCATCATACGGGTGCCACCGAGGACGTTGTCCCCCCATCAGAAGGTGATGTTGCCGCCAGATAATAGAACGACACGTGTACGTCCCAGAGAACATAGTATCGCCACTCACCATCTTTCACTTTCATTTATCATGTTTCGTTTCTTTTAAATACTTTTCAGAAATTATAATATAATCATTATATAAACGTCATCAAATCATCATTTGCATAATAAAACAGTTCATCTTCCGCACACCATAAATAAAATAGCATAAACATTATATAAAAGCATCATGAAACATAGTTGGAAGGGGAGTGCGGGTGTTAGCAGTAGACGTTACCTAAAATCCTGCTTTACAACCTTGATAGCCGGGGGAGGCTTGTAATATCTCTTCCTTTTTAATCTAATCAATTCAGGGATTAATAGAAGACTTATTAATATTTTATTCTAATTTGTGAGTTTCTTGATCCATTTCCATCATGTGTCCATTTTAGGATGTACTAGGAGTTCAATATATTGAGGTTTTTGGTGGTTAATAGAAATCATAAGCATTCTTTCTACTTAACAACTTAGCACTTAAGTCGTAGTTCATTATCCGTGAGTTGCAACTATGGACGTCTCATTGTAACTATTTCATATCTTAGTAATTGAACATTAAGCACTTGTTACAGTTTTGTCAAGCTTTACTTCAAAATTTCATTCTATTAGTCGTAGGGTCCTTTTAAACATATTCGTCATTTTATAATAAAAAACCATGGCCATTACTCTCATGTTTAATGATTCAGATTTACTAATAACTTGCAATTACGGAACTCGTAATATAACCCTTTCATTCTTGTAATCTAAACTACATATAAGTTTCTGCTACTGTGTGATTATACTTTAATTATTATTATAAAAACTCGTTTACGGAAAATATTATAGTTGATAACCACTTGTTCAATTTTTAATATCCTAAACTTGTACATAGTTAGTATTAAATAAAACTAGTTTCATCTTTATTACAATATTAGTCCAACCAATTTTCTTAATATAAATTTAGCTTAATTGAAAACAGTACCAGATCTCTTGGCCCAACATATGAGTACTAACAATATATGGTTTGGGCTCAAACTACCTAAACTAAAAAAGAACAAAAGTTGAAGAGGCATTTTTCATACCTCCTGCTCACAGAGCAGCCACGAAAAACAGGGGAGGAAGAAAGCAAGGGCTGCGGGTTAGAGCTCAGGCAGCAGTGGCGGGAGGCACAGATGCAGTGGTGCTGAGGCGTGGCTCGCCGGCGCAATGAGGAGGGAAAAAGGTGACACGATAGAGTTGGGTGAGAGATAAAGCGAGCGATGAGAAAGGGATACGGCCGGGTTGGCGGGTGCGGTGGTGGCGCACATGAGGCGCGCTGATGCTCGTGGTGTGGCAGAAATGTGGTGGGGGTGTGGTGGCTAACCCGAAAACAGAGGAGAGAGAGGGAGTGATGTGGGGCGAAAAGTAGGGAAGCTTTGAGGGGTGTTTTGGGTCGCGGTTTCCGGCGAGGGTAGTAGAATTCCGGCGAGGTATTTTAGTGAAGTTGTGAACAGTGAGTGGGTGATGAATGGTGGAGCAACTATGGCTATTTATAGCCATTGTTGGGGCTCCTAATTTTGTGAATTGTGTTGATTGAATTGAAAAAAAAAATAGGATTTTTGGGAGGGTTTGGCTTGAATTGGAGTTTTTAATTGATGTTGAGTTTTATTGTGTATGAAAATTACATTTGAATTAGAAATCCATAGTTGGTTTTTTGTGAGGGAAAAATTGAGATGGATGAAAGAAATCAGTAATAATGTATTGAGCTTTAATTTCCTTTTCCTTTTTCTTTTTTATTTCTTCCTTTCTTTCCTTCCTTTTCTTTTACTTCTCCTTTTTATTAACATCATTATTTTGATCCAACATTAGAAGTACTTTGTAGAGCTTTAGTAATTGCTTTGTTTATTCTTATATCTCTTCTTACTTTTACTAATATTATTACTTAATCTAACCTTCACTTGTTATTATTAATCTAATGCTCAATAAATATTCTACTCTTTGTCAATTGTGCAATTTATAAAATTATTTAACAAAACTAAACATATGGTATTCTTAATTAAATGTGGTGCAAACAAGCTTTTGTCATACTTTTTAAATAGAGGAAAAATTTAACCACTAATTTTTATTATTTAACTTAGGCAAATTTTCAACCACCCATTTAGTTACGTAGTCAACAGCGAGAACAATATAAAGTTTACCAAAAGAGGAGGGAAAAGGACCCATAAAATCTATACCCCATACATCGAAGATTTCACAAATCAAAATACTAGATTGAGGCATCTCATTCCTTTTAGACAAATTTCCAGTCTTTTGGCAACGTTCACAAGATTTACAGAACACATAAGCATCTTTATAAATTGTAGGCCAATATAAATCACATTCAAGAACCTTATGAGCAGTCCTTTGGGGACCAAAAATCCAAAATGTCCTCCACTTTCAAGAGTATGACAGAAAGTAAGAATCGAGGCATATTCAGTTTTGTCTACTCATTTCCTAATTACTTGGTCAGAACACGATTTCTACAAGTAAGGATCATCCCAAAAGTAGTACTTTGAATTAGATTTAATCTTTTCTTTTTGATCTCTAGACAAAGTAGGAGGGAATGTGCTAGTCACCAAATATTTAACCATATCAGTGTATCAAGGAGTTTCAACATGATGCATTGAAAGTAGTTGTTCATTAGGAAATAATTCAGTCATTAAGGGCCAATCATCTCTAGGAACAATTCTACTAAGGTGGTCAGCAACGAGATTTTGAACACCCTTCTTATCTTTAACTTCTAAGTCAAACTCTTGTAACAAAAGCATCCACCTAAGCAAGTGAGGTTATGATCCTCTCTTTTTCAAAAGATACTTTAGAGCCGAATGGTCAGAATAAACAATCACATGTGTGCCTAGTAAATAAGGTCTAAACTTTTCCAAAGCAAAAATGATAGCATACATCTCTTTTTCAGTTACCATATAATTGCATTGGGCAGAATCAAGTGATTTAGAAGCATAATGGATCACCTATGATTCTTTATCTTTCTTTTGACCTAAAACGACACATATGGTCTTATCACTAGTGTCACACATGATTTCAAAAGGTAAAGTCCAATCAGGTGGTCGAATCACCGGTGCACTAGTCAATTTTTCTTTCAACTCATTAAAAGCCTTTTTACATTCATCATTACAGTCGAAAGTAGCATCTTTAGCAAGCAAAACACACAAAGGGGATGCAATTTTGGAGAAATTCTTAGTAAAGCGTCTATAGAAGCCAGCATGCTCTAAAAATGATCTAACTTCACGAACACATGTAGGATATGGCAATGAACTAATGACATCTATTTTAGCCTTATCAACCTCTAAGCCCTTAGCACTTACAATATGTCCAAGCACTACACCTTGTTCTACCATAAAATTACATTTTCAAAATTCAACACAAGGTGAGTTTCAACACATCTTTTCAAAACACGAGACAAACCATGGAGGCGTCTATCAAAAGAATCACCAAAAACAGTAAAATCGTCCACAAACACTTCCATATCTTGTTCAATCAAATCAGAGAAGATACTCATCATACAACGCTGAAAAGTTCTAAGGGCATTGCATAATCCAAAAGGCATTCTCCTAAAGGAAAATGTACCAAAAAGGCAGGTAAATGTGGTTTTATCTTGATCTTCATGGGCTATGGGTACTTGAGTATAACCAGAATAGCCATCAAGCTAAGAAAGCAAAAGAAAGATTGACCAGCAAGTTTTTCTAGCATTTGATCAATAAAGAGCAAAGGGAAATGATCTTTTCTAGTAGCTTGATTAAGCTTCTTATAGTCAATGCACACCCTCCATCCATTAGACACTCTAGTTGGAACAAGCTCCCCATTAGCATTCTCAACAACAGTTATTCCACTCTTTTTAGGGACCACAAGAACAGGACTTACCCAATGAAAATCATAAATAGGATAAATCACGTCTGCATCTAACCACTTAAGGATTTCCTTTTTAACTACCTCCATCATGGAGGGGTTTAACCTACGTTGAGCTTCTCTAGTGGATTTAGCATCTTTTTCAAGGAAAATTCTATGCATACACAAGGTGGGACTAATTCCTTTTATGTCAGCTAAAGTCCATCATATAGCCTCCTTGTGGTGTTTTAGCACATTTATCAATTTATCTTCTTGAGATTGATTAATACCCTTTGAGATAATCACAGGTAAAGTCTCATTATCACCTATATAAACATATTTCATATTAGAGGGAAGTGGCTTCAACTCTAATTGAGGGGCTTTGACAATAGAAGGAATTAGTTTAGGCACAGACAATGGCAAAGAAAGAACAAAATCATCTTTTTTAGCATTTTGGAAATCAAGAATAGCCACATCAGACAAGGCTACTAAAGAATTAGACATTTCCTTGCTATCATCAAAATCATCAGTCTCAAACAATTTTTCACACCACTTATCAAAAACTTCCTGAGCCATCCAGTCAAAAGCATCAAAACAACCAATAGAACTAACATTATTGATATCACTTAGGTATCTCATAGCATCAAAAATATTGAACTTAATTATTTCACCGTCAAATTCCATCGTCAAATTACCCTCATGAACATCAATTTTAGTCTTAGAAGTTTTCAAGAAAGGTCTTCCCAACAGTAAAAGAACATTATCGGTTGTATCACCCATATAAAGTATATAAAAATCAGCAGGAAAGACTAATTCATTTACTTGAACCAGTACATCTTCTAGGACTCCAATGGAAAATGCATTCGACCTATCAGCTAACTGAATAACAACATCAGTTCTAGACAAAGATCCCACATTTAAAGTATCATAAACAGATTTGGGCATAACATTAATCGAGGCTCCTAAATCTAGCATGCATCTTTGAAATTTAGAATTACCAATTTTGCAAGGAATAGAAAATATGCCAGGATCTTTACATTTAGGGGGGAGCTTCTTTTGAATCACAACTGAAATATTTTCCCCTATACTTACCTTTTTAGAAGGGCGAAATTGTCTTTTGTTAGTACAAAGTTACTTAAGAAACTTTGCATAACGGGGAACTCGTTTAATAGCATCAACTAAGGGAATATTGACTTCAACTTTCCTAAAAGTTTCAAGAATTTCATTGTCAAGAGCCTCTTTCTTAGCTTTAGCAAATCTGGACGGGAAAGGAAGCACGTCTTTAAAACGAGAAACATCAATTTCAGAATTAACATTACTCTTTCTTTCATGTTCTTTTCTACTCTCTTCATCTCCATTTCCCCCTATATTAAGTCCATCATGAGGTTTAACTTCTATCTCTTTTTCAATCGCCCGACTCTTTATCTTCGGTTCACTCAATTCTTTCCCACTCCTAAGGGTCACATCGTTGGCAATTAAGTTCCTAGCTTGAGTTGGTGTCTTGTTTACTAATGCGCCACCACTAGCAGCATCAATCATACCCCTATCATTAGGCAACAATTCTTCCTAATAATATTGAATTAATAGTTGATCAATTATTTGAAGTTGTGGACATGAAGCACATAATCTTTTAAAACGTTTCCAATATTCATAAAGTGATTATAAAGCATGTTGTCTAATTCCACATATTTTCTTTCTTATGGATCCAATACGACTTGCGGGAAAGAATTTTTCCAGAATAGTTTTTTGTAAGGCGTCCCAAGTCGTAATGGAACCAGAAGACAGAGTATACAACCAATCTTTAGCTAAATCATGTAAGGAAAATAGGAAAGCATGCAATCTTACATGATTTTGTTCAATTCCTTCAGGTTTCATAGTTGAACAAACAACTATAAATTCTTTTAAATGTCTATGAGGATCCTCACCTGCGTTCCCATAGAATTTGGGAAGAAGATTAAGAAAACCTATATTCAGCTTCAAGGTAGGGCCGGTCCTGGGCCAGGGCAAGCGGGGCGCCTTCTCAGGGCCCATGAATTTGAAAATTCTTTAAGTGGTTTGCTCAGCGCATAGTTTCAAACTTATCTAGTTTGGGGAGATGGTAGCTTGTGCTTTAGGAATGTCATGGTGTTAGAGATCGCGGGTTCAATTCCAACTCAAGACAATTCTTTCCTTTCTTAAATATTTTCCTTGGTTACTTTATTTTTTATTTTTTTTTGCAAAAAGTTCAACTTGACTTTTGATTTCTTTTTCTATCACCAGTCTATTACCTTTTGATTTAATTCTATATTTCGACAATTCTTTTCTTTCTTAAATATTTTCCTTGGTTACTTTTTTTTTTTTTTTTTTTTTTTTTTGCAAAAAGTTCAACTTGACTTTTGATTTCCCTTTCTATCACCAATCTATTACCTTTTGATTTAATTCTATATTTCGATATTTCAATTTTATCCGTCAAGTTATTGGTTTATTAGGTTCTTACGGACTACTCTCTCCGTCCCAAAATAGTCTGAACACTTTTGTTTTGTCCACTTGTCCAACAAGTAAGCTGTAGGCTTAGCTTCCTTGTCGAGCAAGTAAATTAGTATCTTGAGTGTTCTTCAGATGGAGACTTGTGCAACAATGCCTGAATTATAGCTTAATCCTTAGCCTTGGCTTCGCTCCCGAACCTGCACAAAGGGACCCACCCTGGAGGTTTGGGTGGTGGTTCCCCCTCCGATGCTTAAGTCAGTTATCAGGAGTTGTAAGAGAAAGTAGAGATAGAAAGAGAAAGTGAGAGAGAATTTTATCAGAGTAACTTTACACTGTTTGCATTGAATGTGTTTTCTCCTGATTTCAGAGGTATCTATAGTGATAGCAAGTTGACAGCTAACCTTAAAAACTGACCTACAATAGTGGCCTCTGATTGGCTGAGGAATCAGATCATGACACGTGGCAGACCATGACTGGGGGATGTCTATTAACCACTCTCCTTCAGCCATTTGGCACTGCTGGGCTCTGACTATTGGGCCAGAAATTCAATCCTTTTACCCAACTGAGTATAGCCCAGAGATTAAGCCTTATTTTTATTTTAAATAGGATGACACGTGTACGGCTCTGATGAGCCCATGTGTCGTTAAGGGAGCCGTAGATGTTAGGCTACAACATTTGCCCCTAAAAAGGGCTTTCACTGTTGGCCCATCTGACGGTTAATGCCCTTTTACCCAAGGTAGCTTTTTGCTGGCCCGTCTGACGGTTAAGGCCCGTTATACAGAAGGTAGTGTATTCAAAATGAAAGAAATGACGCGCCCTTTCTTGTGTTATACCGGTCATATTAGACCGTGGGACTCCCTTTTCGGTCATTCTTGACCGGGCATGCGTTGTTTCTTATTCCTCTATAAATATCCTTGGTGTGAAAACATTCAATCATTTAACACCTCGAACAAATTTTTCTAGAGAGAGAGGCTCGCAATTTTCTAGAGAGAGAGAGAGAGAGATCGTCCGGCTTCAAGCATTCTTCACCGAATTTCCCCGGACGTTCTTAGCGGTATCGTTTCTTTGATCCTTTTATTCTTCTTTATTCTTTATTTTTTCTTAGAAAATCAATAAAATGGAATCATCTTCGTCAAATAATCCTAGCCGACCAAGAGCTTGTCTTGACCCTAGAACCGATACTTCTTCTTCGGGGACCTCTTCTGGCCGAGTACATATTTTTTCATAGTTTTGGCCGAGAAAGTCGACGACCCGGTCTTTACCTCGTGGGGTAATCCGGCGCGCGTCAAGCAAACGGCCCGTCTAAGACGAAAAGCAATAATTCCATCAAATAGCTCGGATATGGAGGAATCGACTGGACGAGTGCCAGATGAGGCAAGAGAGGTCCAAAGTGCTCAGTCTTTGGACAGGCCTCCGTTTGACCATGATGCAGAGACTTCAGAAATAAAAACTGAGACCAGTACTTCTGGCCGGGACGCCGATACGGAGGAGATCGGCGAAGGTAATAATGGTAGCGATCCTGAGGCTGCCGAAGAATCGGACGAGGCCTCTACCACCTCGTCAGAGATTAGAAAACGTTTAGGTCCTCTTTCTGATCCTGACTTCATTTTAGTTAACCGTAAGTGGTTAGAGAAACTAGGACCAGACCCTAATTTCTTGTCGTCTTTCATGCCCATGCCGGGCTTCTCCTTTGTCATTCCTAATAACGACGCGACGATCCTGAGTGCTCCCAGGAGCCATTTCGCCGTCTATAAACCGGCCTTAGATGCTTGGATTGTGGTTTCCTCTTCACGAATTCGTAGAACAAGTGCTGCAAAGACTACCACATCGGCCATAACCAGTGGCACCAAACGCTTGGCACAACATCCCGACGTTTATTGCCGTCATGCGAGCTACGCGGCCTAGCCCTTTCCCTTCAAGCCTTTACCCATATCCATTATGCGTCTAAGGTACTCGGGGCTATGGACGGAGCATGGCTCAAGATCGGCAACCGTCCAGGCTTCATGACAGCTTGGGGAAATCGTCAAAGATGCACGATTGGAAAGCCGATTTCATCTTTTTACGGGCGTCCAGCGACTATGTCACAGAGAGCTACAGATATTATAATAGATCCGTCACTAATACCGGACGGAAGCGGTCTTGGCTGGAGCTGGAGGACGAATTTGACGAGGAGGTGGTGGAGTACTTCAGAGTGAAGGAGTACTCCAGACCCGGCCAGCGATCTTTTAAGGGACCGTCTAACTGGATACCCTTTAAGGAAATGTTTTACCAAGACGACTTCTTGGTCGCTGCCGGCTTGTGGTTGGCTGAGGATAAAGGTATATTTAAAATCATCCAAGTAAAACTCTTCGTCCACAACTCATATGACGAACACACATATATTTTTTTTTGTATTTTCAGACTCGGCCAGACAACGCCTCAAACCATCTTGAACGGGGGAAATCAGCATGTCCCAATTTACAGATATTCTGTGGAAGGAGTATGCAAAGAGTAGCGCCGAAAAAAGGGCGGAAACATTGGTAAATTTTTTTTTTTTTTTAGGGTTTAGGGTTTAGGGACCATATGAGCTCGTCCGGAGTTGGCATCCAATTCTTGGACGTGGGTCACCCCAAGAAGGAGAGCGTCCAGACTTGGACGGTCACCTCCTTGGGTCCACGCTCGTCCAAGAATTGGTGCGCAATTCTTGGACGATAGTCACCCAAAGAAGGAGAATGTCCAGACTTGGACGGTCACCTCTTTGGGGTCTAGCTCGTCTAAGAGTCGGTGTCCAATTCTTGGACGAGAGTCACCCAAAGAAGGAGAACGTCCAGACTTGGACGGTCACCTCTTGGGGACCATGATCGTCCGATAATTGGTATCCAATTCTTGGACGAGAGTCATCCAAAGAAGGAGAACGTCCAGACTTGGACGGTCACCTCTTTGGGACCATGTTCATCCAAGAATTGGTATCCAATTCTTGGATGAGAGTCATCCAAAGAAGGAGAACGTCCAGACTTGGACGGTCACCTTCTTGGGGTCTTGTTCGTCCAAGAACTGGTGTCCAATTCTTGGACGAGAGTCATCCAAAGAAGGAGAACGTCCAGACTTGGACGGTCACCTTCTTGGGGTCTTGTTCGTCCAAGAATTGGTGTCCAATTCTTGGACGAGAGTCATCCAAAGAAGGAGAACGTCCAGACTTGGACGGTCACCTTCTTGGGGCCATGCTCGTCCAAGAGTTGGTGTCCAATTCTTGGACGAGAGTCACCCAAAAAAGGAGAACATCCAGACTTGGACGTTCACCTTCTTGGGGCCATGCTCGTCCAAGAGTTTTGCACCAAATCTTGGACGAAGATCAGCCAAGGAAAGAGATCGTCCAGACTTGGACGGTCACCTCTTTGGGACCGTACTCGTCTGGATTCTTGCATCCAATTTTGAGGCGAGGGTCAGCCATAGAAGAACGTCCATACTTGGACGGTCACCTTCTTGGGGCCATACTCGTCTGGATTTTTGCAATAGTAGTTATTTATTTTTTATTTTTTGGACGATCAATCTGATGCCTTTACTTTTTGCAGAAAAATGCTCCTACAAACAAGCTTCCACCTGGGAAGTCGTCCTCGTCCAAGAAGAGGCCCACTACAGCCGCTGACCAGCCTTCAGCGAAGAAGCCTAAGGGCTTTACAAGGAAGAGGGCGGATAAGGCGGCTCCTGCTGCCAAGAGTGGGGAGAAAAGAATGCCTCCCCCACAAGCCAAGGCTCTTAAGAGGGAGCCTTCGACTGCCGGATCGGCCGAGGAGGGAAGGGATGCACACGCAGCTGTGCCGCTCTGCGTTTTGCCGGCCGACTCTGCCGAGGTCAACCCAGAGTCCGCCTTGGCTTTGGTTGCACCGGGATCTGATGCTGCTGCCAAGAACTATCCAGGGTTCAGCGGCTCGGTGGCAAAGCTGGTGACACAGATGCCTCTAGCTTTTAGGACGGCATCAATTTCGTCTGGTGAGTCGTATTACCCCAACATAGTTAGGACGATGCGGGTCGGTGGACGGTCCATGAGTCCGTCCAATAGACAAGCCATCGTCTTCTCTATCAAGATAACTGACTCTCCCCCTCTTTCAGATAAGGGCAAAGGCCCTGCTATTCCGCCAACTCCTCCCACTGCTGACTCGGACGAGGAGTCCTCTCCCGGCCTTCGCCAAAATGTCAAGGCCGGAGAAAGAGCGGCCGAAGCGAGAGCTCTTCAAATGCTTCCCTGAATCCTACATCAAGGGATTAAGGGGAGCGTCCGCCGGGCATGTGGGCTACATGTCTCAGCTTGCTGCCGAGGTAGTGCTTTATGACTGCCTTGTTTTATACTTGTATAAATTTTCACTTTGCAAATCGTCTAATAACTTGACTTGTTTTCCTTGCCCCAGCTTCTGGCTCGCAGCATGCTAACTGAAGATTGGGCGAGGGAGCTTAGAAAGGAAAATAAGCACCTCGTCCACCAAGCTACAACGGCAGGGGACAAAGCCATTCACGACATCGAGATGGCTAACACCCTTCATCGCCAGTCGCTGGAGGCCTTGGAGAAGAGATCGGCACTCCTGGAGTCTGAGAACAAGAATCACCTTGTTAAAATCAACCAGCTATATTCCGAGCAGGATCGGCTAAAGATGATCATAGACGCTCTCTCTGCTGAGTTGAAAGGCGAAAGGGATGTCGCTCTTATTGCTGCCGCTGAGCTGAGAAGAGAGAACATGCACCTAAGGGCAAAGACTGCCCGTCTGGAAAAGGAGGCGGCCAAGTCCTTCGACGATGCCAAGGAAGGGTTGAAACAAGTCGTCAAAACGACCAAGGACTGGGCCGTCAAAGCCTTTGGGATGCTAGCTGAGGAAGCCGAGGTCCCCAGCTTCGTTCGTCGTCTGGAGTATCAAGAGAGCGTTCATCGGGCTATCGTATGCGCCGAGGAACCTCCGGAGTTTGAAGAGTCAGACGACGAGGCTGCTGCTGAGGTGGAGACCCCAAAAGACGACCAAGAAACCAGCTCTGAATACGAAGCCTAAGCTTAGGTTTATTTTCATGTTTCTTAGCTTGTTCGCTGCTGTATCTTTAACTCTTCAGCTCTTACGTTGTAATTCTTTACCAATTATATATGAAAGAGTATTTTTGCCAATTTCCTGCCTTTTATCTTTCTGAATTCTAATTTTGACTAAGTATAATATCACCTTCGTCCTGAACAATCGGACGATTTGCTTTTCCTGAAGAGTACAAAATTCTGTCCGAAGTAAAAATGTGACTCGTCCTGATATTATTGGACAGTCTACAATATTTAGAGCCTTTGATAGTTGCATATGCATCCAAGTACCAAAAGAGGCTCGTCTGGGACGGCTTGCCAAACAGAAAAACGAGAAGATTGCCATCCTAGGATTGAACGATTACCAATTTTTGGACGAGGGTCACCCAATGAAGGAGAACGTCCATACTTGGACGATCACCTTCTTGGGGCCATCTTCGTCTGGAATTGGCCTCCAATTTTGGACGAGGGTCAAGGAGAGCGTCCATACTTGGACGGTCACCTTCATGGGGCCATCTTCGTCTGGAATTGGCCTCCAATTTTGGACGAGGGTCACCCAATGAAGGAGAGCGTCCATACTTGGACGGTCACCTTCTTGGGGCCATCTTCGTCTGGAATTGGCCTCCAATTTTGGACGAGGGTCATCCAATGAAGGAGAGCGTCCATGCTTGGACGCTCACCTTCCTGGGGCCATCTTCGTCTGGGATTGGCCTCCAATTTTTTGGACGAGGGTCACCCAATGAAGGAGAGCGTCCACACTTGGACGGTCACCTTCCTGGGGCCATCTTCGTCTGGAATTGGCCTCCAATTTTGGACGAGGGTCACGCAATGAAGGAGAGCGTCCATACTTGGACGGTCACCTTCCTGGGGCCACCTTCGTCTGGGGCCATCCTAGTTTTTGGACGACCTGCTCTCCTTAGCTCGTCCTATAGGCTTCTATAATCCCCCCGTTCTTGGGCTTAGCTCAATCGTATATCGAAGGGGAGTTGAAGTCCAAGAAGGAGAAGCGACAAGCCTTGGCTGAGCCTGCTGAAGTTGATGGGCGAGCGTGAGATACATGTTCAAATAATGTTTTAGCCGGCTTCCTTGAGGGAGCAACACTCGTCATTAAGTAGCGATCCCTTACTAGGGTCTGGACTACCTAGCTGTCCGTATTTTTGAAAGTAAGTATCCTTTACTAAGGGCTTATTTCAGGCCAGCTTTCTCTCAGAGACTTTGACGTTACTCTTACTAGAGGTTTTGTCAATTTGACGGCCATATATGCATTATATATTTGGCCGGTCTCTTTGAGGGAGTGATGTTCGGCGTAAATGCGAGCAATTCCCGACGTTCGCTATTGTTTGTATTTTTGTCCAGGTTATTGTCACTTTTAGACGAGTAACCGATTTAATGCCCCAAAGTGAAGTAACTTGGTGAAAATAAACAAAAAGATAAGATAGTAGGAATTGTATTATATGGATTTTGCTTGGCTGAAAGCCAAGATGCATGTATACAATTCTTTTCTTACTAATATGTGCCGTGGCACTTTGGAGTAACTACAAATTACCCTACTTATATCCGACGAAGATCCGAGCTAGACGTGGTACTTCTTTAAGTTGTCTCGAATTCCAGTGTACGCCGAATAGATCTTCCATCTAGACCTTGCGGACGAAAAAGTCCCACTTGTGTATCTCCCGGACAATCGATAAGGTCCTTCCCAATTTGGTGTAAGTTTTCCCAACTCTTTAGCTCGTCCAACTGCTTCCATCTTTCTCAGAACAAGATCCCCCACCTTTAGCGGTCGTCTAACAACTCTTTTGTTAAACTCCCGAGCCATACGCAGTTTGTACAATTGCATTCTTAGCAAGGCATTGCCCCTGACTTCTGGGACTTGGTCCAAGGCCGTACGCAATGCGGCCCAGTTGGCTTCCTCTGTGTATAACATGACTCGTAGGGTGGGCTCCTCGATCTCAATGGGCAAGACGGCTTCAGCACCATAGACTAGCATGAAAGGCGTCTCGCCCGTAGAATTCTTAGCAGTTGTTCTAATGGACCATAACACCAATTGCGGTTCTTCAACCCATTGCCCTTTGGCGTTGTCCAGCTTCTTCTTGATTCCATTTGATAGAATCTTGTTGAAGGACTCGACTTGCCCATTAGCTTGTGGGTGGGCGACTAGCTGCAAAGTGAGCTTTGATTTCTCTTTCGACAGCCATTCTTTCAGCTTAGGCGTTTCGAACTCGTGGACCATTATCAAAGACGATTGACCGAGGCATGCCAAATCGAGTTATAATGTTCTTCCGGATGAAGCCCTTGACGTCGTTTGTTGTTATTCCTCGCATGGCTTCAGCTTCTATCCATTTAGTGAAATAGTCCACTCGCTACAATCACAAACTTCTTTTGCCCAGCGGCCACAGGGGAAAGGTCCTAGGATATCCATGCCCCATTTGGCAAAAGGCGAGAGGGAACAAGATGGGGGTCAAATAGTTGGACGGCTTCGATGCACATTTCCATGCTTCGACAACCGTCACATTTCTTTGCATAGTCTAAAGCATCCTCCTTTAAGGTAGGCCGGTAGTACCCCGTCCTTAAAGCCTTCTCGCCTAAGGCTCTTCCCCCAATGTGAGAGGCACAAGCTCCTTCATGGAGTTCTTTCGAGAATCTCCGGACCATCTTTTCCGGTGACGCACTTGAGCGAGGCCGGTTGAACGACTTTTTGTGAAGTGTCTCGTCCCATAGTTCAAACCACTTGTCTCTCGGCCTTCACATACTTGGCCTCTACAGGATCCGAAGGCAATCGCCCCGTCTTCTTGTATTCTATGATCGGCTCCATCCGGACATTCCCTCGGGCGAGAAACATAATCTCTTCTTGGTCGATGCTCTTTTTGGGTTTAACTTCCCAAAAGACCGTTCGGGCACATCACCCTCGCCCGAGCCGGCCAATTTCGAGAGAGCATCCGCTTGATGATTTTCCGACCTTGGTACTTGGTCGAGGACAAATCGTTTTAATGGCTCAATCTCATCCTTGATCGCCGCATATATTTGCCCATTGATGCTTCTTTGCATTCAAAATCTCCGTTGACCTGGCTGACAACTAAGAGAGAGTCCGATTTGGCCTCAATCTCTATGGCTCCAGCCGCCTTGCACATTTTGATTCCAGCCAAGAGTGCTTCATATTCAGCTTCGTTATTGGACGCTTTGAATTGGAATCTTAATGCATATTCAAATTTGTCCCCTTCGGGAGATTGACAAATGATTCCTGCCCCACACCCATTGGATCGTGGACGATCCATCAACCATGAGCGTCCAATGCTTCCTTCCTTCACTGGATCGAGATATTGGCTTTATGGTTGGCCGAGTAAGCTCAACTATAAAATCAGCCAAGGCTTGCCCCTTAATGGCCTTCCTTAGTTCAAATGATATGTCAAACATGTTGAGCTCAACCGCCCATTTTAACATTCGCCCGGCGGCTTCCATCTTCTCGAGAACTTGCTTCAAAGGTTGATCGGATATAGACGAGTATACTTGTGTGCCAAAAAATAGGGCCTTAACTTTCTGCTGGCCATGACAAGGGCCAATCCAAACTTCTCAACAGGAGTATACCGGTTTTCCGCGTCCTTGAGCACGTGACTCACGAAGTATATTGGGATCTGGACGGATTCTCTTTCAGCCAATAGGACGGCACTCACAGCTTGAGTGGATACAGCCAAGTATACAAACAATTTTTCCCCCTCTCTTGGGATCGACCAACCTAGGCAAACTGCTTGAAGATGATCTTTGACATGCTTTGAAGGGCTTCCTCCGCCTCTGCTGTCCATTCAAACTTGGCTTTTTTCTTGATCGTGGCAAAGAAGTGATGGCACTTGTCGCCTGACTTAGACAAAAATCGTCCAAGGGCAGCCAAGCAACCCGTCAGCCGCTGTACCTCTTTTACCTTCGAAGGAGACTTCATGTCTAGAACAGCTTGAATCTTTTCATGGTTGGCTTCTATTCCCCTCTGATCCACCAAGAAACCTAAAAACTTCCCTGACAAAACCCCAAAGACACATTTGCTGGGATTCAGCTTCAACTTGTATTTCCTGAGAGTTTCAAAAGTTTCTCTCAAATCACCAACATGGCTTTCTTCTTGACGGCTCTTGTCTATCATATCCTCAATATATGCCTCCATATTTCGTCCTAACTGCGGCTGAAAAACATTATTGATCAATCTTTGAAAAGTGGCCGGGGCATTGCGTAGGCCGAATGGCATCCTCACCCAGCCATACACCCTTTTTCGATAATGAAGGACGTTTTGTCCTGATCCTCTGGCCACATTGGGATTTGATGAAAACCTGAATATGCGTCCATGAAGCTCAACAAAGCATGGCCAGCTGTGGAGTCTACTAGACGATCCAACTTAGGCAAAGGGAAACTGTCCTTAGGACAAGCCTTGTTGAGGTCCGTGTAGTCCACACACATTCTCCAGGTGCCATTAGGCTTTGGCACCATAACCACATTTGCTATCCAGTCTGGATAATAGGTTTCTTTGATGAACTTGGATTCCAACAACTTCTGAACTTCTTGGTCGACCGCCTGGTTTCTAGCCGGTCCCAAATGCCTCTTTTTCTGGCGAACCGGTTTCAAATTTGGATCAACATTCAACCGGTGGACGGCTACTTCTCGATCAATTCCCGGCATTTCCTCGACGCAATAGGCAAACACATCTTGAAACTCTTTCAACAAGTGGACTAGATGACCCTTCAAACCAGGACTGAGCGAAGATCCACTTTTGAGGGTCCTTTCGGACGAGCTTCATCCCGACGTACTTCTTCAGGGGCTTCCACTAGCTCTGGACGTTCTACTGTTAGCCCCATGATGGCCATGACCTCTTCAGACGAGGAGGGTTCTTCCTTGATGATTTCATATTTCCTCTTCATGCTGGGGAGATGTTCAGACGCCTTCCTTGAGGGAGCAAGAGGCGTCTGAGGGCTCTCAAAGGTCAGCTTTAACGAGGCGACCCGATCTTTGACAAATCCGGACGTTTTCCTCTCGCTAGCCATCTTCGTCCGATCTTTCTCTATTCCAGGACGTTCTCCTTTCGCTAGCAACCTTCGTCCGATCTTTCTCTATTCCGGACGTTTTCCTTTCGCTAGCAACCTTCGTCTAATCTTTCTCTATTCCAGACGTTTTCCTTCCGCCAAAGAACTTGCGTGCGGTCTTGCTTGTCGGCCTTCCATGATGATGGTTTCGAGTAGTTAGGTAACATTCCCTAGCCGCTCGCTGGTCTCCATACAAGGAGCCAATCTTGCCGTCATCACACTCATACTTCATCAACATCGGGTGAGTTACTATTACTTGCTTTGACATGATTCGAGTTGGTCGTCCAAGAATGACATTGTAGGTCGTCAGGTCTCGGACCACCAAGAACTTGATAAACGAGTTCTTGAGGCTTCCTTCTCTCCCACTCGAACGGGCAAAGTCACGGTTCCCATGGGATGGATGACTCCTCCCCCAAACCCTATGATGGGATGGTGAACGGGAACTAAGTTCTTCTCCTCAAACTTTAGTCCGGACGAGCAATCGGCACTAATGATGTCCGTCGAACTTCCGGTGTCGATCAGGATCCTTCTGACTCTCAAGTTTGCTAGTTTCATTTCTACGACCAAGGGATCATCATGGGGAGTCCTCAACCTGCCCCGATCTTGTTCACTAACTACCACCCTTGGAAAGGGCTCAGCCTTCGTCTGATCAGCTAACAAAACTTGGCCGAGCTCCCTAAGGTAGTTTTTGTGCCCTCTATTAGTTGGTCCCCCAAAGAAGAAATCCACCCGAGATTACGAGAACAACATCTTCGTCCGTGCTTGCACTCTCTTTCTTCTTGTTATGCCAATCATCTTTCCTTGGAAACTTCCTTCCCCCTTGCGGCATATAGGAATTCATCTTTCCTTTTCGGGCTAACTCTTCCAAAGCTCTCTTGAGGTGCTTACATTCATTAGTCTCATGACCACAATCCTTGTGGAAGTGACAATACTTGCTCTTATCCCTATTTCTATAAGGGGTTTTCATCTCAGCTGGGGCCTTCAACTCATATTGATCCTTGATCTCCATGAGTATGGAGTATTGGTCTTTGTTAAACTCAATAGGATTGGATGAGGATGGCTCGGCCTCCTTTCTCTTGCTCTTCTTCGGACGAAGTGGTGGTTGCGGCTATAGCCCAGGTCTCGGCCTTTTTGGGGTTTCTCTTCTTTGGCTGAGCAACCTCTTCAGGCTTCTTAGACTCGGGATGTTTTGCTTCAACACACACTTCGGTAGCGTGGATAAACGCTTCCGCTTCTCTTAAAGCCTCAGCAAGAGTGGAGATTTTCTTCTTAACAAGATCAAACTTGAAACTTCCTGGCCTTAGACCCCTGATGAAGGCGTCAAAAGCTACTCCAGCATTAAGATCTTGGATCTGAAGTGCTTCTAGGTTAAATCTCTTAACAAAACTTCTAAGAGCCTCCTTAGGTCCCTGGACGACCTTGCCTAGGTGCATGCTTGTCTTTTGCTCTTGCTTGTTGGCAACAAAGTGACTAGTGAATAAGAAACTGAGTTCAGTAAAATTATTGACTGAATTTGGGGGAAGATTATTGAATCACTTCTGAGCTACTCCCTTCAAGGTAGCTGGGAAATTCTTACACCAAGTAGCATCGTCCACTCCTTGGACGTACATCCGATGTTTGTAAGCGGACAGGTGATCATCGGGATCGGTTGTTCCATCAAAAGGCTCAATGGTTGGGAGTTTTACCTTTGGGAAGGGGGCGCCTCCATGATCCTGGCCGAGAATGGGGTAGGCCGGTTGATCCGGAGGGTTCCCACTGTCCCTCGATGGGTATGAACTCCTTGCGATATTCTTTCATTACGGGATTGGATGAAGTGTTTGCGAGGCACCTGGACGCCTATAGACCATGGGCCGAGCCACTTGTCTTCTCCTGTCGCGGATGAACAAGAGAGTGACTTAAACTTCGTCCCTCCCCTCGGACGACAACCTCAAAGGAGGGTCTCTCAAATATGGTGTAGATCCTGTCGCCGATCGCCGTAATGCAAGAGCTTTCTTTGCTTCTAGATACTCTCGGCATCTGTTTCCATGCGGTGCCCGCTTGGACGAACATGGTCCCGAGTCCTCACCACCAGGTTCTAGTCCATCTTTCTTCGTTGATCATTATCCTCCGGTTGCTTTCCTCTTGACGTCCTCCTAGAGGGCTCCCGCGAACATGGCGACTAGGACCCGGACGATCTACTTGAGAACGTCCTCTAGGACGAGGTGGATTGTTAGCAATGGCTCCGGGTTGTGATGAAAAAACAGCATATTGCTTTTAATCCGTTCTCGGACGACCGCCGCCATCTTAGTCCGAAAGTCATTCAAGCACATTCTCCAGGTGGGCGGCGATCACCTGGACGATCCAGATTCACTTGGATGACCGGTTCTTGGCTTGGTCCAGGAACATTGACAATGGACGGGGTCTATCTCTTCCTCTAGGTGGTCTTTCATGCTCCACCGTATCTTCGACATTAACTTGAAGGCTTCGATTCCCCGGGCAATGTTGGACGATTGACAATCGAGTCATCGTTGCGTCTCCCCATAGACGGCGCCAAATGTTTTGTCCACTTGTCCAACAAGTAAGTCAGTAGGCTTATCTTCCTTGTCGAGCAAGTAAATTAGTATCTTGAGTGTTCTTCGAGATGGAGACTTGTGCAACAATGCCCGAATTATAGCTTAATCCTTAGCCTTGGCTTCGCTCCCGAACTCCGCACAAAGGGACCCACCCCGGAGGTTTGGGTGGTGGTTCCCCCTCCGATGCTTAAGTCAGTTATCAGGAGTTGTAAGAGAAAGTAGAGATAGAAAGAGAAAGTGAGAGAGAATTTTATCAGAGTAACTTTACACTGTTTGCATTGAATGTGTTTTCTCCTGATTTCAGGGGTATTTATAGTGATAGCAAGTTGACAGACTAACCTTAAAAACCGACCTACAATAGTGGCCTCCGATTGGGCCGAGGAATCGAGATCATGACACGTGGCGGACCATGACCGGGGGATGTCTATTAACCACTCTCTCCTTCAGCCATTTGGCACCTTTGCTGGCTCGACTATTGGGCCGAGAAATTCAATCCTTTTACCCAACTGAGTATAGCCCAGAGATTAAGCCTTATTTTTATTTTAAATAGGATGACACGTGTACGGCTCTGATGAGCCCATGTGTCATTAAGGGAGCCGTAGATGTTAGGCTACAACAACTTTCATTTTTCTTGTTCAAATTGGATTTAACACACTTATTTTTAGCATTATCCCACTATAAATTATGTTAGTTCTCTTAAACCCCTTTGGCCCACAATCTATCTTTAACAATAAAAAATGCTTAACTTTTTCTCTCTTTTTCAATAAAAAAAAAAATCGCACCAACTCCTATCACATCTATTCTTTTAATATAAATAACATTTGATAATTACTCCCTCCGTCCCAGAAAGATTTGAACACTTGTTGGGACACGTAGGTTAAGGTGATAAGTTCTGGTGTGGTTATCAAATGTTATTTTATTTAAAAAGTAGATGTGATAGGATTTGGTGGGGTATTTTTTATAAGAGGAGAGAGAAGTTGTGTAACTTTTTATTTGATAAAAGGTAGAGTGTGGGCCAAAGATGTGTAAAAAAAATAATATATTAATGGTGAGACCATGCTAAGAATGGAAGCGTTCAAACCAATTTGGGACAAACATAATAGGAAAGTGTTCAAACTATTCTGGGACGGAGGTAGTATACTACAACTTATCACCTTAAATTAAGTGTCTCAATAAGTGTTAAGATATTTTTGAGACGGAGGGACTATTAGATATTGATTATATGAAATAAGAGAAAGTTTTGAAGAAACGGTGGTATATAAAAGTGCATATTTTATTAATCCCTTGTGCGTTAAGGGCCCTTTTTTTTGTCTTGCCCGGGCCCAATAATATTCAGGAACGACCTGCTTCAAGGGTTTCTCCAAGGTTGGAAAAACAATGCAGAGAGGTTTATCATCTAGCTTGAGAGCTCCCAATTCCTTCAAGGTTCTTTCATCACCCATTTCATCACCCATCTTTGAATCTTCGATTGGTCTATCTTGAAAGATGTAAAGTAATTTCTCCGGACTAGCTTCGTTTAGAGTTTCAATGAACTGGTTTATTCGCTGAAGTTTGATTGTAGTATCCAAACTCATGCACCTGAAATAGTATACTAAATTAATATATAAAATAAATTAATAAACATGCTTGACAACTTACGCTGATTAATCACCCGCATAGGATATAATCCAAACATGAAATTTAATAAGTAAACTTACTGTCTACAGCAAAACCGTATGTACTTAGAGCAGACTCAACTTTGGTTATGCTCAAATATATTGAAATTTTAAATATATGAAAGTATGAGTCTCACAATGTGATGAAGCTGTAACAGGGCTATTAGTACTGCTCAATGGAAAATCAGATTGGGTCATATAAGAACTTGTCCTGAACAGCAAGCTGACAGCAAACTCCTGTTTTTTTTTTTTTTTTTTTTTTTTAATCTTTTGCTTCTAATGTACTTCAAGTGATGCTACAAACTAGTATGAGCAAAAGGCATAATTCAGCGTGATACTTGGATAATAAAGAATAAATTCTTGCTAATAGAACGTTTAGCCTGTCATATAAGTGCCATTACATAATCTGCACTCTAGAACAACTACACTTAACATGTCTTTGATGAATTTATTATAGAAGTTAACTACTAAGAGTACTAATAACTATGATTTTAAGCTAACTTTGTTGCTTAGAGTAAACTTTTACCAGACTATTAGCAATAAAATTACCTCATCATCAAATGAATTTGTAGATCCAATGATTTAAATAAGGTTAATCACTCTCCTCACATTTTTATACCAACTAAGCCAATCATGTTATATATACTTGAATAGTCAGTAAGTACTGTAGCAAGTTATAACTCAGATTCATGATTTCAGAACAACACAAGTATAAGTCATGTAAAAAGTTTTATGTAATTGTGTCATATACTTAGTTGCTCCTATTGTTCAAATAGTTAGACTACGTCAATTAAAATTTTAGCTTCCAAAGAATATGACCACGAAACAAGCAATGCTCTCAATAGAATTAGTCTAACTCAAGCAGATACTTAACCTAAGTTGTTTAAGTGACTAAACCGAATAACTCGAGTAATTAGTTCTCTTTCATCCACAAGAATTTTAGGAGGTGGGCTTACTTCAGAAGAAAACAAACTCAGGTAAGTAACATGTTTAAGTGTAAATACAAATTGCTAGTTAGACTAACAATCCTATTCATTCAAGCCCATTGCTAACTTCTATCTCTACTATATGATATTCAGGTTTTTTTTCAAGAGCAGGACACAGATCTAACTGAACTAAATTGGTCTTGCATTGAAACACATAGCAAAATGTACTTCGGCCCTGTTCTTTTGAACTTATTTTGGCTGAACTGAACTGAACTTATTTTATTTTTGCTGAACTGAACTTATTTTTGCTAAACAATAATAATAATAATAATAATAATAATAATAATAATAATAATAATAATAATTAATAATAATAATAATAAATAACAATAAATAATAAATAATAATAATAAATAATAATAATAATAAATAATAATAAATAAATAATAATAATTCATAATAATAAATAATAAATAATGATAATTAATAAAAAAAATAAAAAAAAAAAAATAAAAAAAAAAAAAATAATAATATAATAACAATAAAAATAAATAAAAATAATATATAATAAATTAAAATATAAATAATAAATAAATAACAAAAAATAAAATAAATAATAAATAATAAATAAAAATAATAAATAATAAAAAATAATATATAATAATAATAATAATAATAATAATAATAATAATAATAAATAATAATAAATAATAAATAATAAATAATAAAATAAATAATAAAAAATGATAATATTAATAATAATAAATAATAAATAATAAATAATAAATAATAAATAATAAATAATAAATAATAAATAATAAATAATAAATAATAAATAATAAATAATAAATAATAAATAATAAATAATAAATAATAAATAATAAATAATAAATAATAAATAATAAATAATAAATAATAAATAATAAATATATAATATATGATATATAATAAATAATAAATAATAGGAAAAATTCACATCAATAATCCCAACTATGGGCACTCTTCCAAAATTAATCTCAACTAAGGATTATTCCAGTATAATCCAAACTACTGGGTGCATCTTCCCAAAATGATCCCAGCTGATTGGTGACTTATTAAGCAGGTAAATTTTGTAGTTTTTCTTTTTTTGTTAAAAAAATAAAATCATCACATCCTTTCCCCTCTTATTCTTCAACCCACAACCTCCTTCACTTAACCACCACGACACCACCTGGCCCGAAACCACCTAGCCCGAGAACATTTTGCCTGACCTTGTCTTACCACCCCCACCTGAACCCCTGTAAACACCCCCACCACTGAAATCATCTCTCATCAGCCACCTCCTCAAACCCCAACCCATCCTCCTCTACCACTCGCAAGTCTCCAACCCCGGATTTCAACCTCTCGCCCTTCCTCCTTCGACATTAGCTCCTCCCCACGACCTCATCCTACTTCTCACCGGCACACCTCCAAACCAACATCCCCTCCTCATCTAGCAGCCTATTCTGCGACAAGCACTCAATCCTGGAAGATTTCCAAATCAACCCAACGCATCTGGCGCAAGACCCGGTCCCTCAACCCACAAGAAAACAACAACACCAAAACTTACGAGAGAAGAGAAAAGGAGATGCGTGGTAGCAACGGCCACGGGTTATCGGTTGGCCCCTGGTGGCACAACGATAACGACCTTGGTGAGGCTACGACCACCCCCCCATGAACAGGAAAGAGAGATGAAAGAAGAAAAGAGGGGCGATAACCTTGTGCCACGCGAAGGAGAGCTCTCTCTCTTAATCTTTGGGTGGTGTGGCTTGAGAAGGAGGGGAAATAAGTGATTGGCGGCTTGTGAAGAAGGGGAAAGAAATGGTGGACTGGTGGCCTGCAAGGGAGGGAGAAAGAAGTGGTGGTTGACTGGTGGCGTGCAAAGGAGGGAGAAAGGGGTAGTGCTGGGTGGCGGTGCTGGGTGTGTGTTAGTGCTTGGTATTGGTGGTAGTGTCAACGGTTGGGTGTGGGTTAGTGCTTGGTATTGGTGGATGGTGGTTGCGTAGGTGTTAAGAGGAAAGAGAGAGAAATAAAGAAAATGAGATGTGAAGAAAATAAAATAAAAAATAAAAATAAATAATCATTGAATTAGATTGCGCCACGTAAGCGAGTTAGCCTACTAAATAGGTTATAACAGGTAATGGATCAATTAGAGAAGACAACTGATATAGTTTGGATTATACTGGAATAATTCTTAGTTGGGTTTAATCTTGGAAGAGTGCCCATAGTTGGGATTATTGATGTGAATTTTTCCTAAATAATATATAATAAATAATCAATAATAAATAATTATAATTATAATAAATAATAAATAATAAATAATAAATAATAATAATAAATAATAATATTAATAATAAATAATTAATAATTAATAAAAAATAAAAAATAAAAAAATAAAAAAAAATAAAAAAATAATAATATATTATAATAAATAAAAATATTAAAATAAAAAATAATATAAAATAAAAAATTAAAAAATTAAAAAAAATTTAAAAAATACAAAAAAAAAATTACAAATTCATCGTTATTATAATTATAATATTAATAATAATAACAATATTAATAGTAATATTGAAAAAAAAAAATTACAACAATAATAGTAATACTAAACTTATTTTTGCTGAACTGAACTTATTTTAACTTATTTTTGCTGAACTGGACTTATTTTACTTATTTTTGCTGAACTGAACTTATTTTTGCTGAACTGAACTTATTTTTACTTATTTTTGCTGAAAATAAGTCCAAAAGAACAGGGCCTTCATCCGCTTTTTAATAAGTGACACAGAAAGAAATGGCACACTTCTAAGAAATCTAGAGAGAGAAAGTTGGGGACCACAATTAAGAGATAAAGGCAAGTAAACTAAATAACTTAATCACTACACTAAACTAATTTGCCTCACCAAAATTGCCACCGGACCCAAGCACCTTCGCCACCTCAAGTCGAGCACCATCGCAATCGCAACCACCACCACCACCACCACCCAACCACCACCGCCGCCACCTCAACCCAACCACCACCGCCGCCACCTCAACCCAACGACCACTGCTGCCACCTCAATCCAACCACTAATTTCCACCGTCGGTTGCCGTTGCATACATCATCCTCCATTTCCAACTTGAGCTAAAAATTGCTACCACAAACACCACCCACAGCCCACAGGCCACTACAAAATTAAAATTACCCAGAAATCACTCTCCTTAAAACTCCATAAATCTCATTTTCTTCTCTTCCATCTTCCACCCACTAGTAGAATAATTTCTTATTGCTGCGGTCATAAAGTGGCCTATCGCGGCGGTTTTGACCGCGCAGCAATAAAGGGCACAACAATAGGTAATTAAACTATAAACCGCAGCAATATTACAACATATTGCTGCGGTTTATGGGACAAACCGCAGCAATATTCATATTTTTTATTATAAAAATATGGATATTGCTGCGGTTTATGGGACAAACCACAGGAATATTCATATTTTTTATTATAAAAATATGGATATTGCTGCGGTTTTTCCCTGAAACCGCAGCAATATATATTTTTTATTATAAAAAATACAGCATATTGCTGCGGTTGTTGACCAAAACCGCAGCAATAGGTCATAGTACAGCTAAAAAAATTTTTTTTTTTGTATTTTGTAATCAAATTTGAAATAGTGTAGGGAGTAATGCAA
Organism: Beta lomatogona; assembly: GCA_947646795.1. NCBI lineage: Eukaryota > Viridiplantae > Streptophyta > Magnoliopsida > Caryophyllales > Amaranthaceae > Beta > Beta lomatogona. The sequence continues at coordinate 54,534 of CANSNZ010001104.1, read as the reverse complement.
CAAAAGCATTGTCCAATTCTTGAATGGTCACATCGGTTAAAATAGGACGGGGAATTAGATTAGAGCAATAAGAGGTCATACAAACAGGTTACAATTTACAATGATTCATCAATCTTGGCTGCAGTAACCTCTAACAGCTTGGCTAGCCCTACATTGCACTAATTAATGCTCAGTTACAAAGTGTCAAAACCACGAGGTTCATCAAGCCATATATAAGCATTTCTTGCTCCTAAACTAGAAAATATTATCAAAAAATGTAAATGAATCGATAACTTATAATCCAAAAAAAATGACTAAAAGATGACAAAACAGACTATGAAATTATATAAACTAACAAAAAAAATTTAAATATGGTAAAATGACAGAAATAAAAGAGTAATAAAACGAACAGACATAAAAGAGTAATAAAATTACAGAAAAATAACAGAAATAAAAGAGTAATAAAAGAGCAAAATAACGAAAAAAAAAATTCAGATCTAAAAAATCTACCAACAAATCTAAAAAATGAAAAAAAAACGAAAAAAAGGAAACAAAAAACAAAAACGAAAAAAAACCTAAGAAGGAACTCGTCGGAGGCGGCGAATTGGCGTCGGTACGGTGAACGACGAGAAAAACGAAAAAAAATTCAGATCTAAAAAATCTACCAACAAATCTAAAAAATGAAAAAAAAAACGAAAAAAAGGAAACAAAAAACAAAAAACAAAAACGAAAAAAAACCGGAGGAACTCGTTGGAGGTGGCGAATTAGCGCCGGTACGGTGAACGACGAGAAAAACGAAAAAAAAATTCAGATCTAAAAAATCTACCAACAAATCTAAAAAATGAAAAAAAAACGAAAAAAAGGAAACAAAAAACAAAAACGAAAAAAAACGAAGAAGGAACTCGTCGGAGGTGGCGAATTGGCGTCACTTCCGGTCGACGAACACTCTGGTCGCGTCGGCTTCGTCGCGGCGCTCCGTTCGAAGGTTGACGACGAAGACACTCGTTCGAAGGAGCAGCGAAGAGGAGGGATGAGAGGGGTTGAGAGAGATGAGAGAGAGAGAGAGAGTAGTGCGTGTGAGGGTTGAGAGAGATGAGAGAGAGGGTTGAGAGATGAGAGAGAGAGAGTAGTGCGTGTGAGGTTGAGAGAGGGAAAGTGAGGAAAAAACCTAACTGTTGTGTTTTATAATTTTTTTTAATAATATTGCTGCGGTTTTTGTCAAGAACCGCTGCAATATATTAAAATATTATTTTTAATATTATTTCAATATAATGCTGCGGTTCTTGACAAAAACCGCAGCAATATGTCTGGTCAAATAGTCAATTTTTTTTCAAAAATTTTTCTATTGATTCCATATTGCTGCGGTTTTAGGTAGAAACCGCAACAATATCTTTATTTTATATTTTATGTTTCTTTTTACGTGATATATTGCTGCGTATGGGTAAAACCGCAGCAATAAGCAATTATTCTACTAGTGACCACTACACCGGCGGCCACTTTTCATGGCTTTAATCTCGAAATTTTTCATTTGAAATTAAAAGAGAGCAAAAAAAAAAAAAGATCCAAACAATATGTAGATCTACAAAAATTCGAAGCATGCCATACAATTTTACCAATTTTCGTATCGCCAACCACCTCCCTAAGAAAATTTTGCTATATTTTGCTCAACCACCATTTTCATTTCTGGGTTTATGAGGAGAGAGAAAATGTGTGGTTGTTGAGTTCTTGGGGGGAGACGAGAGAGAGAGAGCGCGCGCTAAAGGACGGTGGTCGAACGGTGGTGGCGGGGATGGTTATGAGATAGAGAGAGAGAGACAGATGAGGAGGTCTTGGTTGAAGAGAAAGAGGGTGTGTGCGTGGTTGAAAGGTGGTGAGCCGGAAAAAAGGGTGGTGGATTGAGGTGAGAGAAGATAAGGGGGTGAGAGAGGAGGAAGATGGTGGTTTAGTTCATAAAATGGTGGTGGGGTTGAGGTGAGAGAAAAAGAGGGGTTGAGGTTGAGGAGAAGAGCAGCTAAGGAAGACATAGGATGGGTGGGTGATTAAATTTGATTTGGGTTAGTGTGTAGTTCGATGATTAAGGAGTTTGGCTTATGAAAAGTAGTAATGGCAAATTTGTAATAAAAGCAACACAAATTTTCCATTTTGAGCTATATGTCACTTATTGTGACATTTCTATAAAAAGAATACGTGTCACTTATTAAAAAACGGAGGAAGTATATTTTACTCACATGATATTACTCTTTAACAAGAATCAACTATATAATTGCATTGCATATATCAGTCAATTGTCGATAATTAATTATTAAAGAAAATGGAAGCTCACAGGACATGATTCATATTTATGCATATTTTAGCTTTCAAACACAACTTCAAATTTTAGTTCAACCAATGCAGAGATATAAACTGAAAGAACCAGTTATCCTCCCTAGTATTTTAACTCCTACACCCTGTTTAAACACAACCTGCAGATTGAGCTCAAACATTGTTTTAATGCTAGAAGTAAACCTAAACATTTGGCACATTAGAAATAAAAAACAAAAAACTTGAAAATGGATCAGGGGTTAAAAGAACCCAGTATAGTATTCACATTAAATAAAACTTTGAAACAAGAACTTTGTATTGGAAAGAAAATAAAGGCAGATTACAGAATTTCAGAAAGTCATAGAACAAATTATTCCAGTTATTTTTAACCAGTTAAACTTTGAGAAAACATATATATTTAAGTAAATCAAAACTAATCTCCCCGGCAACGACGCCAAAATTGATACGTGTCGTTTACCGTATTAAATTAAAACCTATCTTAGACCTTCAAAAATATGAACAACTAAAAAAAGTGTAAGAAAGGGTCGATCCTACGGAGAGACTAATAAACTTCCTAAACTCAAAGTTTAACTAAGAAAAATACTATTCCCATTCATAAGCGAGATTATACAACTATTTACCTATATACATAGATTTGGGGGGTTTAAGATAATACTAACTACTAGAACTAAGTAAAAATAAGACTAATCTACTATCTACAAGTGATGACAAGCTACCCATTAAGCACATAACTTAAAAATATTTAACCTTTTAATTGTGAATTTGGGTCAAATACGATTAGTTGCAAACATAATATGACAGATTAATGTTAGGAATTTTGGTAGCAAAATTTCCCCTAATCCCTCTTCTCTAATCTAGCCAAGCGAAATTAACGCAACCCACTATGACTAAATTATGAGTGGCAATAGCTAACTTTAAATTAGGCCAAAGTTAACTCTTAATAATTGTACAATCGCTAGTAATTCGCAACTAGCAAAAATGCAGATTAGTAGCATTAAGAACTATCAACCCAATCAATTAAAACACATAGATGCATTAATTAACTGGATCAAATTATACTCTACTTTAAACTGGAATTATGTCCCGAATTCTAATTTAAAATAGTTACTACCCGGATTACGTAATCTGTACTAGGACAAGTTATGTAATTAGCATAAGAACTCACTATATACTCAAAAGCTAGCAATTAAGCATAAACATGTAATCTTTATGAGCAAGAACAAGTATAACTTGAATATCATATCAAGTTCGAACTAACAATGTAAATACTAGAAATTAAAGACCCAAAAAACACAATTGAAGAATTAAATAATCCAAGTACAAGATCATAATTAGTGAATATAAATTTCTGGATAAAACTAAAGAGATTGAAGGAGAGAGAAGAACTTATAATTAATCCCCGGAAAATCGCTGCTCAAATTTGGGTTCGACACCTCCGACGACCTCGACTCTTACTCTTCCTCGCTGTACAGTTGCTGTACGTTGATGGACTATTCTTCCTCCTCTTCAAACCCTAAATTTTTACCCAAAAATTTCACTCTCAAACTTCCTTTCTTTAATCCAAAAAATCTCGTCTCTAGCTTGCTGGCCCTCTCTACCGAGTAAACCAATGTATTTGTAGTAGAGTAGTGCAAAATTCCCCTCACAAGATGATAGAATTTCATCCCTAAATTCACGCAATTTCTATCCATCTTTTAATATTTTCAATTTCCCAACTGAAATAGACAACCTAATATGATAGAATTTGAGTAAAAGTGGAAAGAGATAAACTCCAATCTGTAGATGGTGCACACGTCCGAATGGTGAGGAATGTGCGTACATATACATGGCTAACAAGTCAAATGTACATGAATAACAAGTCGAATGAACACATGTACATAGCTAACAAGCCAAATGAACATATGTACATCTCTGTTAGTATATGTTCATTGGTATTGGTCTTTATGCTCATAACCTAGTGCTTAATGTTCATCGTGCGCACCTTCCTCACCATACGGACGTGCTCACCTACTAATTTGCAGATAAAATCCTAATTTTATTTCCTCCATGTACTATAAAGAAGAAGAGAGGGATAAATCATTTTGGGTGGCGAAGTGATGCGCCCTCCTGCTCTCCAGTTCCTCATTTCTTTTTCTTTTCTTTTTTTTCTTTTTTTCTTTAATTCTCTTTTTCATTCCTTTGTTTCTTTACTTCCACGTGATTAATTTGGAGTTGTAGATATCAACTTGATTTGACCACTCGGTTAGGCACCTGTGAGACATAACATGCTAATTGAGTAAATTTATATTAAAAATATGTAACTAACAAAAATAATCTAACTCATACAAAAACTAGTAAAATCCTAAAATATAAAACAAAAGATAAACTATAAAGCTAAAATTAGGGACTAAATATATAGCAAATAACACACTTATCAAGTATGACCATTTATGAGTATTATAGCAAGTTCATAGCGTTGTCTAGATTCGCACATGAGGTTGTAGCGACCGAAAAACCGAAAGCTCAGAGGTTTGAGCAAGGGCTGATTGAAGAGATTTCAATTGGGATTAGGAGGTGAGAACTTTGCGTCCCTAAATATTGTTTATGGGAGAGTTGCCCATATTTATGGACTTCAATCAAGGCGAGATAAGAAGAATGTTGTGGTAGGTGAGAAAAGGAAGGATTTCAATGCTGGTGGAAATCAAGGAAATTTTAAGAGGAATAGGAATGGGAATGAAAATTTCCAAGGAAGAAATGGCTAAGGTTTCAATGGAAATGGCCAATTTTTGAGAAGTTACAACTGCAAGAGGTGTAACAAGAATCACCCTGTTAGAGATTGTAAAGGGGAACTAGTGACCTGTCATTACTGGCAGAAGAAGGGGCATAGGAAATTTGAGAGTTTCACCAAGCAGAAGAAGGAACAGAATGGTAATGGGAATGGTAGTCAGGGACGTTCTGGGTTCAATCAAGCGAACAACCAAGGGGGGTCGAAGCCTATAGGATCGCAGAATGGTCAAGGAAGCTACAAAATGCCTGCTAATGAGAACAACAACAGCAACAACCAGCACTAGTGGAAAAAATGTCAAGAACTGCGGTCCAAACAGCCCTAACGGCTGCGTTTTTTGCTCGCAGCCCTTAGCAAAAAGGAAGGGCTGCGGTTCCCACCACCTCCACCGCTACCACCTGATGGGCATTCCCTTGCCATGTCACCTGACTCTCCACATTTGTAACAGTTCCCCCCACCTCCGCCGCTACCACCCGATGGACATTCCCTTGCCATGTGACCTGACTCTCCACATTTGTAACAGTTCCCACCACCTCTGCCACCACCACCTGACGGGGATTCCCTTGCCATGTGACCTGACTCTCCACATTTGAAACAGTTCCAACCACCACCGCCGCTACCGCCCCCCCCACATTGCTGCCCCCTGCTGCACTACCCCCCTTGTCGTGTAGGGCTAAAATGACATGTACGTTCCTGAAATTCAACCAACACCAATTGTAAGCCTAAAAATCTCCGTATTAGTCACATTGTACCTCATATTATCATGTTCAAAAAGAATTTAGAGTTAAATGACTCGAGAAGTACGAATTGGACGCGAATTGGCCAAAATAGCCTAAAATCACATATACGTTCCCGAAATTCAACCAACACCAAATGCAAGCCTAAAAATTTACGTATTAGTTACATTGTACCTCATATTATCATGTTCAAAAGAATTTAGAGTTAAATAACTTGAGAAATACGAGTTGGATGCGAATTGGCCAAATTAGCCTAAAATGACATTTACGTTCCCTAAACAACAAATGCATGCCTAATAATCTACACACTAGTTACATTATACCTCATATTGTCATGTTAAAAAAGAAATTGGAGATAATTGACTCGAGAAGTATGAATTGAACGCCAATCAGCCAAAATAGACATACCTTAGTATATGTCTCATGATTTATTGACCTTCCGCCGTTTTTTAGGAGCTTCAACAACATGTATCCCTTCCGTGTGATCAACACGCATATAGTTCTCCGGCATATTCACATCATCTTCCACACTATTTTCAGGATAGGTAAAAGTTGGGATGTCCTCAAATGCATCATACTCTTCCTCATCTTCAACATCACCAATGCCGAGGATACTCCTTTTTCCAGGTACAACAATTGACCACTTATTTATCAGCAGGATCAGTTACATACAATACTTGCTTAACTTGTGATGCAAGTACAAATGGCTCCTCAGTTTCACGTAGGCGACCAATGTCCACAAGAGTAAATCCGAAGGGATCATCTTTTTTTACGCAACGTCGATTATTGTCAACCCACTTGCAACAAAAGAGGCAAATATGAAAAGTACAATAGTCAAGCTCCCATAGGGGGGGGGAAAAACTTTTTGGGGGGGGGGGCCAAAGGGGGGAAAAATTTTTTTTGCGTTTTGGGGGGGGGGGGGGGGGGGGGTTGGGGGGCCAAAGGGGGGGGCCCCAAATGGCAAAAGTTTTTCTTGTCCAAAGCCCGCCCAAAAAAAAAAAAAAAATTTTGACCGGGCCCGGCCCATAATAAAATGCCCAAAGGTGTATGGTGTCAGCAAGTATAGGAGACTTATCCTTCGAGCTTGCGTATTGTGTAGATGACGCCACAAGTGAAACACCACTATTTTGTTGCAATGTCGACTTAAGATCTTGACGTTCAGTCCAAAACGTGTACCCATTAATATCATGACCGTCATAAGAGTGTACAACTTCACGAGAACCAAATGCAAACCACTTGACTGTTTCAGAAACACTTTCATCCAAATCATTCACAACTCGTTTATGAAACCAATCAATGAACATCTTGTTATGCATTTGCGTTAGTGCCCTTATTCCTTTTCCAGGGTTGTTAACACGTAATTCCTCCATATGTTCATTTAAGTAAGGATGGACAGCTGCTACGTGATGCAACACAAATAAGTGAGCTTGTGTACGCTTCTCTACTTTTGAACCAATTGTACCCTTGCCCTCAAGTCTTCCCTCGCGTCGAGATGTTGGAAGTCCAACAGGATCAACACTAGAAAAATACTCGGCCACAAAATTGCTTACCTCTTCACCCACAATCCCTTGAATTATACTACCTTCTGGTTGCGCAGAATTTCAAACTTTATCCTTCAAAGTACCCATATATCTCTCAAAAGGATAGCACCACCTCAAAAACACTGAACCACACAACTTAATTTCTCGAACTAGATGGATAATGAGATGAACCATAATGTCAAGAATGCGGGGGTTGGGGGGACATCTCAAATTTGCATAGAGTTTCAACTACTATGGTTTGCAAGGAATCGAGGGTCGATGGTTGTAGCACTTTGCTGCATATACTTTGGAAAAATGAACAAAGTTCTGTAATGGTGTGCCTCACATGTTTTTGAAGAATCCCACGAATTGCAATCGGTAAGAATACTTGCATCATGACATGACAATCGTAAGATTCGATAACTTCAACTCACCATTTAAGGTAACAAATCGCTTCATATTTAATGAGTAGCCAGTTGGAACCTTAATACCATACAATGACTCGCAAAAAATCGGTTTCTCAGCTCTCGACAGCGTGTAGCAAGCTGGTGGCAAATAATTCTTCTCCGAATCGCTTCATATTTGATGAGTAGCCAGTTGGAACATTAATACCATACAACGACTCGCAAAAAATTGGTTTCTCTGCTCTTGACAGCGTGTAGCAAGCTGGTGGCAAATAATTCTTCTGTGAATCCTCTACCTTCTTTTTTCTTTTCCCAGTTTTCTCATTAACCTTTTCCTCCACTCCTTTCTTCTTCCTTCTGTCCCTTTTCTGAGCCCACAACTCTGGTCGAAGCCAATATTTTTCCAAGTAAAGTCGTGACGTCTTAACATCTTTTGTCTTGCCCCGAATATTCATAAGTGTCACAAGAATAGCGTCACAAACATTATTCTCTATGTGCAAGACATCCAAACAATGTCTGACCTGTAGATCTTTCCAATATGGAAGTTTCCAAAAAATGGACTCCTTTTTCCATAATCCTGTAGTTCCATCAGCTTCACTCGCAGGTTTACCAAAGATTGTTTCAATGCCCTTAACCTGATTATAAACTTCAGTACCAGTTAATGGTCTACGAGCAACTCCCTCTTCAACCATCCCATCGAATGCCTTTTTCATAAACTGATAGGGATGGTCGGGTCTGAGAAGCCTTCGTGTGCGCATATAGACATGTTTGCAGCCCTTAAGGTGTGTAGCCTCCATGTCATATATACAAATAGGGCACGGTTTTTTTCCTCTGGTCTTATACCCAGATAAGTTCCCATAAGTTGGATAATCGTTCATAGTACAGAAAAGCATGGCAAGCAGAGTGAACATCTCATTAGCATACGCATCAAATACTAACACTCCTTCATTCCACATCTTCTGTAAATCTTCAACCAGCGGTTGGAGGTATACATATGTGTCATTTCCAGGTTGTTTCGGCCCCGATATGAGAAGCGACAACATGATATACTTGCGTTTCATGCACAACCAAGGAGGCAAGTTATAAACCACTAAAACTACTGGCCATGTACTCTGCTGAGAACAACGATTGCTAAAAAGATTCATGCCATCCGTACATAATCCAAGCCTCATATTCCTATCCTCATTACCAAATGCCTTATGCACCCTGTTGAAACTTTTCCACTTAGGCGAAACAGTCGGATGCTTCAACAAACCGTCTTTCTTCCTGCGATCTGCATGCCACCTCAAATTCTTCGCATGTTCTTTAATTGAGAACTTGTGCTTAAATCTAGGTATTATGGGTAGATACCATAACAACTTCGCTGGTGGTCCTTCACTACCCCCAGCTCCTTCACGCTTGTACCTCGACAATCCACAACGTGGACACTCGTCTAAATGCTCATGCTCATTACGATAAAGCACACAATCGTTAGGACAAACATGTATCTGCTGGTACGCTAAACCAAAAGGACACATGGGTTTCTTAGCATAATAGTACGACTTTGGCAGTTCATTTCTATCAAAGAGCATATCACCTAAAACTTCGAACAACGATGTGAAACTAGAGTCCGTCCAACCAGCTTTCGACTTAATGTTGAAGAGTGTTATCACGGCGGAAAGTTTGGTGTACTTTGTACAACCTGGATACAATGGCTTTTCAGTAGGCTTAGACATAGACTCAAAAATACGAGGTCGTTTACAAGACTGATCTTCAACCTCGTGTATCATCTCGTCTACTCGATCCCTATCATCATCCGCATACTCGTCATCCCCATTCTCATCCCCGACCTCATCAACGAACTCTAAATCCTTCTTTTCTTCACATACATCGCTCATTACTCTAGAGCTTCCTATATACTTCCCTTCCTTACCATGCCAAACCCATACGTGGTATTGAGGCCTAAACCTACGGCGAAAAACATGCTCCCTATGCAAATCTATACTACTAACCTTGCTCACATTTCCACAATCGACATAAGGACAATAAAAGTTAACTGCTCCACAGGATGCTTGATGTTGTAATGCAGATTCACAAAATTCCGAGACCCTATTCACAAACTCAATCGATTCACGACTACTATACATCCAAGTACGATCCATCTCATTCAAGAAGACCTCTAATTAAACACAACCAATAATTATAATGTATCACTCATTTTTTAAGTACATACACATGCAAGAAATTCACATTTTCAAATCACACACATACACATGCAAGCTAAGATAGTGACATGTTCAAATGTATGCATGTAGCCGAAGGTCCTTGTCACTCCAACCTAACCCATCATTGGACGTCTAATCTCACTAGTGAATATATGCCAACTTTTCAATTCTAAGGAAAATCCGGCAGCATTTCCCCACAGTTCTCCAAGTACACAATGTAGATAATTGCTTATCTACATATGTACCCAGAGAACAATGTAGAGAAACGATAAGCCAAGAGTTTCCTCATAATTGAAAAGAAGACACACATTCACCACCTAAGTGAGATCAAATGTCCAAGAACAGTCCCAAAATGGGGACTATTCATGACTTACTCCTAATGAGTAAGTCTTGAACATGTATCTAGGCATATAAGGATGATTCATAGCTAAATTGCATTGTTTTTATACAATCTCATATCAAGAAACATACATACATTATAAGAAATACATATATGTACATCAATAAATTATCATAACTTAATCAATTGAAACACATGACAACTTTATCTAGCTTATCAACAAATCAAACAAAAAAACAAGGAAATTAAACTAGTTACCTCTTAACACCAATGACGAGAAATGAAGAGAGAAGAGATAGTTGAAACTTTATTTGCCTTCCTTAGTCTATTTTTCCTACAATTAACAGAACCCACATTGCACATTAATCACATAATTTAATTAAGAAAAGCAAAACTAACTAAAAACCTAGATTAATTCACCATAAACTACATTAATCACATAATTCAACCCTCCCTAGCCCTCCCCCACCCCCCGCCCGGTATCCCCACCCCCCACCCCCGCACAGCCTACCCAGCCTCCCCCCACCCCCGCCGCCCTCCTCCACTCCCCGCCCAGCCTCCCCATCCCTCCCCACCCCCTCCCCATCCGTCCCTCACCCCCCCCAGCCCTCCCCCCCACCGCACACACACCCTCCCCACCCACCTCCACCCTCCCCACCCCCTAAATCAATAAAACAGCAAAAGAAACCCCATAATTCTTCACCAACCCACTAAAAACAACTAATAACAACTCAAAACAACACAAACTCCAAACTTACATCACAAAGCTTCCCTAGTTCTGCAAATCCTGAAGAACCTAAATCTATGCATGTCTTCCACCCATAGAAGAATTTCAGTTTCTTAGTATTGTTATTAATTTATCAAAAACAACAACAAGAATTAATTCAAGAAGAGAAGATTGAATTACCCAAGAATTGCGTGGTGGCGCTGCATCGTGGTGGCTTCCCTAAACCCACTAAAATCAACCCAATACTAAAAGAAGAGAAGAGAAGACAGGTGATGGTGATGGTGCGCCCGGTTTTCAGGCTTTAGGGCTCCGGTGATGGTGAGTGTGGTGCTCCGGCGTTAGTTAGGGTTGTGCGAGTGACTGAGAGGGAGGCGTTTTGGGCTTCGCTCGAGTTAGAGTACCGGGAGCGAGGGAAATTCGTGCTGTGAGTGAGAGGGAATGAACAAGTGTGCGCGCATATTGGGGGTATTTAGTAAAGTGAAGGGCTGCGGTTAGGTCAAAAACTGCAGCCCTTCGGATACGAATGGCTGCGGTTTTTGGGCTAACCGCAGCCCTTCACAATTAAGGGTGGCGTTTTTCAAAAAATGCAGCCCTTCCATTTTTTTTCCACTAGTGCAGAGCAAAGCTCTGGGGAAGCTATTGTGATGAGTCGCAATGAAGCTGAAAAGTCTGCCGACGTAGTTTCTGGAACTTTTTCTAATAACTCCGTTTTAGTTAAAGCGTTATTTGATTCTAGAGCGACCTATTCATTTATTTCTTCGTCTGCCATAAAGAGTTTGGGGTTAAAAAATTTTGAAGTGATTGACCTACCTATAAGTATACCTACTGAAGAAGTTAAGGTGTACTAAGATGTATAGATGCTTACCTTTGAAGATAGGAGAGTGTGTTTTTCCTTCTAATATGATAGAATTCAATCTGGGGGACCAAGGCGTTATTTTAGGGATGAACTGGTTAGGTTTCTATAAGGCCAAGATAGATTGTGAAGCTCATAAGGTGGTACTGAGATGCCCTTTAGGGAAGTTAACTTTATACCGACGATTTGGGAAGCCTAAGAGTCTTGGGATCAGTTCCGCAATGTGTGTGAGATGTGATCAAAGAGGTTGAGTTAAGGATTCCACTAGTAAAATAAATGCTAATTGCGGCGGTTTTGGCCGCGCAGCAACTAAGGGCGCAGCAATAAGTAATTACCTATTGATGCGGTTTTTGACCGCAGCAATAGGCCAACCTATTGCTGCGGTTTTAGCTAGGACCGCAGCAATAGGTTAACCAAAACCGCAGCAATAGGTTTATTTTTTATTAAAAAAATACAACATATTGCTGCGGTTTTGGCTAGGAACCGCAGCAATAGGTTGGCCTATTGCTGCAGTTTCCGCCAACAACCGCAGCAATTTGTTAAATTTTTTTAAAAAAAAAAAATTATTTTTGCAAACATGTTCCAATACAACCTCCTCATGCAGGAAGCATAATGTAGCAGCTGCAACAATATTTTCTATATAAATTTTGGCAAAGCTCCGTTTGTAAATTGGATAAACCCTATAATTGGAAATTAACCTGTACAATATTATATCCAACATTCATCATCTAATCATCCTAAACAACCAATAATTATCATCCAAAATTCATCCAACAACCAACATCCATCATCCTTCAACAACCAATTTTCCTCGAACATCCATCATCCAATATCCAAGTTCAACAAGAAATAAATACGATTCAATCCAACATAGATATCATGCAAATATATATATATATATATATATATATATATATATATATATATATATATATATATATATATATATATATATATATATAATATATATATATCATGAAATCCAAGTCAATACGATAATGTTGGTACAAGTTGCACTAAATTATATTTGTTGTAAAGATAGAAAAACAAAGCAAATTAACATAAACTAACCTACGGAATACAATTATCAATAAAGTATCTTGCCACTTATTTTTCACCTCATTGATTTGATCTTCCGTATAAGGATCGGAGGTAAAGGAACGAGAAACCTGAAAATAATTCACCAAAGTTAGCCTCGAAGAGTTAAATGATATATGAAATGAATTGTAAGTGAACAAAAACTTACGTCATTGAAATCCTGCGAACCAGAATATAAACTGAGTACGTCAAAAAAGTTAAGCATGACAAGAAAACCGCACTCCTCGCCTCCTTGTTGTTGTGGGCACTTTATCAAAAGTTTTAAGAAAATGAGAAAATTTATCGTATAATGAGAAGAACATAGGCTTTTAATTGATTAAAATAAGTATATTATACCTCAACACGCTTCCAAAGAAGACTGTCCCGACGAACTTTGTTGCCGCTCAACTGAAACCTCCTAAAAGCACTACATAACACAACATCAAATGATTTAGACTTTATTTGCTTTATATTATAATTTCAATTCATATAAAAAATATCAAACCGATCAACTTACGCTGTCATAGCCGGATTAATCTTTAACTTCCGCCCTAAATCCACGATGAATAATATGATCCCTTCCAGTCCTAATATCAGAAATCGTATACACATTGTAGCAATCAACACATGGACAATAAATCTCATCATCGCAAGTAAGTTGTTGATGCCCTATAGCACATTTACAAAGCTCATTCACACCTTGTACGAACTCCAACGTATTCCGCTTTTCATACATCTAACTTCGATCCATTTCTAAAAACTCCCACACATACATACATAAAAAAATTATTATCAATTAAAAAATTCACATAAATACAACACAACAAGATAATATTCAATGCATGCTTCCATTGAGTCCTTATCACTCCAACCTAACCCATCCTTGAACGTCCAATCCCACTAGTGAATGCATGTATTATCTTTGATTCTAAGTAAAATTCGGCAGCATTTCCCTTCAGCTTTCCAAGTACACGATGAATATAATTGCTTAACTTATATGTATCCGGAGAACAAATTAGGGAAATGACTAACCGTATTTCACTTAGAATCAAAGAATCAACACACATTCACGTCCTAAGTGAGATGTGGCGTTTAAGAATAGTCCTAAAACGCAGACTATTCAAGACTTACTCCTAATTAGTACATAAAAACAATCGCATTCAAGAGATTCCAAGTCATCACCAAACAACAATCGCATTCAAGCGATTCCAAGTCATCACCAAACAACAAGTACCAAACCATTCCTTAGATTTCCCTTCCCTTCCCCTCCCATTGGTGAGTCTATTAATATGAAGGCATTGCATATCACTTCCAATAAAGTAGGGAAATTCTCATTGGTACCCTCCAATTATGAACTTTTGCCAATAGTACACAAAAAATATTATTGGTTTCTCATTAGTACCACTACACTATTGACTTCCTAATTGCTGTGAGCTTAACGTTAGTTTTATGTTAGTAAAGTTTAGTATGAGAACAATTTTGTCATTTATTGGTTTAAAGAAAAAGAAACAAAATCCCTAATTACATGTCGCGCCACTCCAGTCTCCAACTGCCAAAATTAAAAATGCATCTTCATCATTGTTATAGTATCTTTTTAATATCTCTACCTCAGTTCTGCCTCACACTTGTATATTTGTTGCCGAAGTATTATGTAAGTTGTTTGATATTCGTTAAATTTGCTCGTTGTATATTAGAAGCTTTGACTTAATGTTCATATTATTGCCTTTGTTCATATTATAGGTTCAGATTATAGCTTTGACCTATGTGCTGCACCTAAGAGGCTTAGGGCCTGTTCTCTTCGTCATAAAACAACTAAACTGAACTAAATTGAACTGAATTGAACTGAACTGAACAGGACATAATTGAACTGAACTGAATTGAATTGGACTGAACTGGACTGAACTGAACTGAATTAAATTAAATTATAACTAATTGATAGGAATGATAATAATTTAGATACTGGAGTGAACTGAATTGAACTGAACTGAACTGAAAATAAGCTGGGGAGAACAAGCCCTTAGACATGATGTTTCAAAACATGATCCACGACTTGATTAAAATTTATTTCTTTATCCTAAAGTACAACATGAATTCCCTGCATATTGTTCATAGTATATTACTATATACATTAGATGTGTCGTGTCTCTTTTTAATGGAGGAAAAATAATCTTAAAAGTGGATAGAAATAATTTAAATTTTTTAACATAAGACCAAGCTTACTAAAGTTTAAACTAGCATTAAGCTTATATACCAATAACATATATATTATCTTTTTAATGGAGGAGGAAAAATAATAACAATATAACAACAACCACTACCCCCCACCCCCCCCAATATTCCCGACACGATGGCGAAGTAAGCCGGGCCGCTGGCTCACGTATGAGCCACTCCTCACGAGCTCTCGAGCTCGCGTGCTAGGCTCTCACGAGTGCTGCTCACAAAGCCTTAAAAGTGGATAGAAATAATTTAAAAATTACTAAACCAATGAAATTTTTTAACATAAGACCAAGCTTTACTAAAGTTTAAACTAGCATTAAGCTTATATGACGGCAATTAGGAAGACAATAGTCTAGTGGTACTAATGAGAAACCAATAATCTTTTGTGTACCATTGGTGAAAGTCCATAGTTAGAGGGTACCAATGAGAATTTCCCAATAAAGTACTGCAAAAACATCACAAGAACTTAAGCAAAAACAATCCCGTATAACATTTTAGGGCATAAAAAAACTTAAGCAAAATCATCACAAAATAAGTTTTTAATCCTCAAATCTTATAACTAATCATATATATATACTTTATATTAAGCATTTTAAACTACTATTTAAGCAAAATTTTCCATTAAAGCAATATTAATTAAGGAAACTACAAAATTTAAAAAAATTATGAAAAACTAACCTAATATGACAATGAGAAGGTGGCGCCGGCGGTGAAGTACGAAAATGGCGGCAACAACCCGTCGGTGAACGGAGGAGAGGGGCGAAAAACCAACCAACCAAGCAAGAAGTGGAGGAGAGGGGCGAAAAACCAACCAAAACCTTTTCGCCGGAAACCGAACCCAGATCTGGAGAGTGCGAGAGTGGAAGCCGAACCCTTATCGCCGAAAACCGAAACCTTTTCGCCGGAAACCGAAACCTTTTCGCCGGAAACCTAAACCTTTTCGCCGGAAAGAGTGTGAGAGAGTGTGAAAGAGTGCGAGAGTCGAGGAAGAAAGAGTGACTGGAAAAAGAATCTCGTCTTTTTTTTATAGATCTGGCAGATCTATTTTGCTGCGGTTCCCAGGAACAACCGCAGCAATTAAAATATTATTAAAAAAATAATATTTTAATCTATTCTGCGGTTGTGTCTGGGAACCGCATCAATAGATATGGTCAAACAGTCAACAAAATTTAAAAAATGTTCCCGTTGACACCTATTGATGCGGTTTCCAGCCACAACCGCAGCAATAGGGTTAATTCCAATTTTTCCTTTTTTTTCGTGGTTTATTGCTGCGTACGGGTAAAACAGCAGCAATTTCACCTCAATAATAAGCAAAAATTCTACTAGTGTTGAGGATGTACCGATTGTGAATGAGTTTATGGATGTGTTTCCAAGCGAGATTTCTGGTATGCCACTTAAGAGAGTCGTTGAGTTCACCATAGACTTAGTTCATGGTACTGCACCTATTTCTAAGGCACCATATAGAATGGCACCTCCGGAGATGAGCGAGTTCAAGACCCAATTGCAAGAACTGTTGGAGAAGGGTTATATTAGGCCTAGTGCGTTACCTTGGGGAGCTCTTGTGTTATTTGTGAAGAAGAAAGATGAAAGTATGAGGTTGTGCATTGATTATAGGAGTTTAACAATGTGACTTTAAGAATAAGTATCCTTTGCCTAGGATAGATGACCTATTCGATCAGTTGAATGGAGCAAGTGTGTTTTTGAAGATCGATTTGCATGCGGGGTATCACCAATTGGAGGTAGCCTATAAGGACATACCTAAGACTGCATTTAGGACGCGTTTATGGTCATTATGAATTTACAGTGATGCCGTTTGGATTGACCAATGGTCCGGTTATATTCATGTACTTGATGAATAGGATATTCCATGAGTTTTTGTATAAGTTCGTAATACTGTTCATTGATGATATTTTGATCTATTCAAAGGGTGAAGAAGAGCATGATGAAGATTTGAGGATAGTTTTGGAGACGCTTAGGAAGAACTAATTGTATGCAAAGTTTTCAATGTGTGAGTTCTGATTGGAGAAGTAGCATTTTTTGGGTCATTATGTATCTAAGGAAGGCGTTTATATGGATCCTGCGAAGATTCAAGTTGTTAGTGAGTGGCCTACACCAAATAATGTGTCAAACATTAGGAGTTTTCTGGGATTAGCTGGCTACTGTAGGAGATTTGTGAAAGATTTCTCGAAGATAGCAAGGCCGATGACTAATTTGATGAAGAAAGAGTCAAAATTTGTGAAGTGAGAAGTGCGAGGAAGCCTTTCAGACTTTGAAGAAACGTCTAACCTCGGCACCTGTTTTAACCCTGCCTGATGGAGATGAAGGATTCGAGGTGTATAGTGATGCTTCGAAAAATGGATTGGGGTGTCTTCTGCAGCAAAATGGGAAGGTGATCGCTTATGCATCGCGTCAGTTGAAACCGTATGAGTCTAATTAGCCTACCCATGACCTAGAGCTCGCTGCTATTGTGTTTGCGTTGAAAATTTGGAGACATTACCTGTGTGGAGCGACTTGTAAGATCTAACTGATCATAAGAGTCTGAAGTATATTTTCACCAAGAAGGATCTCAATATGAAGTAGAGAAGATGGTTGGAATTTATTAAGGACTATGACCTAGATATTCAGTACTATGAAGGAAATGCGAGTGTAGTCGTCGATCCTTTGAGTAGGAAGCCGAGTCATAGCATGAATGCGTTGGTAGTTCCTGAAGAATTGTGCCGAGATATACAAAGGCTTAGCCTTGAAATTTTGAATCCTGGGAAGATTGAAGCAATCTAAGATTGAGTGCTTTGTCGTTGCGATCGTCGATTTTGATGAGATCAAAGAGAGTCAAGTTGGAGATGAGCACCTAGATAAGATTAAGGAGAAGATTAAACAAGACAAGGAAGTTGACTTTAAGGTTCGTGATGATGGAACTTTGAGATTTAAAGGAAGGTGGTGTATACCACAGAAGTGTGAAGAGCTTAAGAGGAAGCTTATGGAAGAAGGACATAATACTCCATATTTTGTGCACCCTGGTGGTGATAAGTTGTATAAGGATCTTAAGGAGATTTATTAGCGGCCGAATATTAAGCGTGAAGCCGCCGAGTTCGTGTCAAAAAGTCTGACATGTCAGAAAGTAAAGATCGACCATAAGAAACCAATGGGGAAGGTCCAATCCTTAGAAGTCCCTGTATGGACTGCTTTGCTAAAGACGAGAAATGGCAATGATACTATTTGGTTATCGTGGACCGTCTGACGAAATTTGTCGTGTTCGTTCCGATCAAAGAAACATGGAAGAAGAAGCAACTTGCCAAGATGTATATCAAGCATGTGGTGAGACTGCATGGAGTCCCGAAGGACATTATTTCAGACCACGATTCGAGGTTCCTCTCGAAATTTTGGAAAAAGGTTCTGTTGAATCAAGGAACAACGTTGCAAATGAGTAATGCGTTTCATCCTAAGACCGATGGTCAGACTGAAAGGACCAATCAGATTATGGAAGATAAGAGCGTGCGCGATTGATTTCCAAGGAAGTTGGGAAGATCACTTGGATTTGATCGATTTTTCATATAACAATAGTTACCATGCAAGTATCAAGATGGCTCCATTTGAGGCATTGTATGGAAGAAAGTATAGAAGTCCCATTTGCTGGAATAATTTGAGTGAGAATGTCGTATTGGGGACTGAATGTATTGAATAAACTGTCAAGAATGTGAAGTTGATTCAAGCTAGAATCCAAGCTGCCCAAGATAGGCAGAAAAGCTATGCTGATTTGAAGCGAAGGGAAGATGAATTCGCTGTTAGTGATAAGGTTTTTGAAGGTGTCACCGACGAAAGGAGTGATGAGATTTGGTAAGAAGGGCAAATTCAGTGCCAAGTACGTTGGCCAATATGAGATTTTGCAAAGAGTTGGAAAGGTAGCCTATAAGTTGGCTTTACTAATGGAATTTGAGAAGATGCATGATGTGTTTCACATTTCTCAACTTAAGAGATATATCCCTGATGAGAATCATGTTCTGGAGCTAGAAATAATCCAAATAGATAGTAGCCTCACGTATGAGGAAAGACCTGTGAAAATCTTGGATAGAAAGATGCGTAGTACACGAAATAAGGATGTGAATATCATGAAAGTGCTTTGGTCTAACCATGAGTCCGAAGAGGCAATGTGGGAAGCCGAAGATGAAATGAAGAAAAAGTGTCGTGAATTATTCATTGAGGTGAGTTACGAGGGCGTAATTTGTTTTCTTTAAAAGGGGTAGAACGCGATAGAAGTTCGCGCTTTTTGCCTTATTTTATGGTATTTTTATGCATTTTTATGCTTATTTTGGCGATTTACACATGTTGGTGCAAAATAAATTGATTCTCCGCTTTGGAAAATATGTTCATGAGGTGACACAAATGGTTTTATAATTGGTAATGTGTACACATGTTGTGACACAAGTATTTCCAAATGGAAGATTTGAGTCAAAATTTTGAAACTGTGAGGGTTTTCGTGTCACGTTTCGGGACGAAACTTCTTTTAAGAGCGATGGACTGTAGTCCCCCACAATTTTATGAATTTTATAAATATATTAAAAGTATATTTATAAATATTTTAGTATCTAAATAATTAATTTCTTGAGTATTGACTATTTTAAAGTCAATAATAGTATTTAACGTTTTGAATAGTCAAAGTATTTAAATTATTTTAAAGGTGGACTTTGAGAGTCAACAATGGTTTTAA
The DNA here is from genome assembly GCA_947646795.1 of Beta lomatogona. Lineage (NCBI taxonomy): Eukaryota > Viridiplantae > Streptophyta > Magnoliopsida > Caryophyllales > Amaranthaceae > Beta > Beta lomatogona. Next base: position 34,685 of record CANSNZ010001104.1, on the reverse strand, counting down.
ATAAGTTGAGTAGTAGTAGTAGTAAAATGAATCTAATATTGGGCTAGAGGAGCTCAAACTTTGGTAGCCTTTCATATGATCATCTTTCATTAAACTAACCCAACAAGCCAATTTTTCTACTGGACCCTAATGGGAACCTATAAATACCCTCCTACCTCACAAATTTTTGCACATTAATCAAGCCCTAAATTCTCTCCTCTCTCCCCATCACACTCGGCATTCTCTCTCTCCTCTCCACTGAATTTATTTCTTTCTCTCCTTTGTTCAACGGCTGCCGCCAGCAGTGCCGCCCTCCTCTTGGTTTATTTTTCTCTCCTTCCTCTATATTATTTTAATGATAAGTTTTAATGTTTTGAGTATTGTTTTGGTGGTTTAATAAAAATTGACAAGAGCATGCCCAACTATGGCCACCATTCCATAAATAGATCCCAACTTTCGATTATTCCACACCAGTCCCAACTTTAGGGGGTGCTTTACATTAATGGTCCTAGCAGGTCACCTAACCTGCTACAACAGGTAAACCTTTGAAACCACCACCCTTGCCACCTCTGCCACCCTCTCCCCTGCACTGCCACCACCTCCACCCCTCTCCCTTTCCACCTTCCTCGCCGGCAATCGAACCCCCTTCCCCGTCGTCGACCCTAACTCAGCACCGGAGCGACCCAGCCCCACCCCGACCCTTTCCCTTATCACGATTTCCCCAACCTCCACCACCCCAATTTCCACCACCCTCCAGCCATCCGATTTCCTCCCCTCTGTCATCTTCTTCCATGGAGTTCCGATCTAATATTCAATGGCGAAGAACCGGTTGCAATTTAGGGTCGGAGCAGGGCCGTCTCAAACAATATAGAGGCCCTGTGCTAGTTAACAATTGAGGCCCCTAATTTTTAATTTTTCTATGTGGCCTTTATTCTAATGACGAAGGCACAACGAAAAATTGAATGTACATCATATTAGATTATTGGATTTTTTTTGTCAAAAACCACCTTATAAAACATGAAATTTGTGAGAAACCACCTCATATAATTTTTTTTTGCTAAAACAAACCTTAAACAAAAAATTTCTTGCGAGAACGAACTTTATACCTTATTTGGACCATTGATCCAAGGTTCCGGCATTGACCATGTCATGGATTTTGTTGGGTTTAAAAAGTCACTTGCCTTGCACTTGACATGGTGAATGCCGGAACATTGGATCAAAGATAGGAATTCGTAATAAGGTTTATTCTCGTAAAAAAAATTTGTTTAAGGTTTGTTGTCGCAAAAAAATTATATAAGGTGGTTTCTCACAAGTTTCATGTTTTATAAGGTGCTTTTTCGCAAAAAAACCTAGATTATTAGATAAATCATATTTAAGTTCTTTCCCTCAATATAAAAGGAAACAAAAGACAATACTACTCTGTACTCATATATATACCCAACAACAATCTAGAGACTGAAACTTTTTTTTTGTTTCCCATTGATAACTTTGCCATTAGGAGAAAGGAGTGACAATCTTCTAACTTTCTAAGAAAAAGAGGATAATAAACCTTGAAATAATTAATAGGTTGAATTTGGTAAAATTTTAATGTGAAACGACTTAAGTATGAAGATGGAATGGAAGATTGAAGATTAAAGAGATAATTGAGAGGAAAGAGAAAAATAAGTGAGAATTTATTGCTGTTCTTGGAATTGAAGATCATGCTGTGTAAAGTCTCCATCTAAAGCAATAAATTAGAGAGAAAGACTGAAAGCAGAATATCTAAAAGTGCACCGGTATCGACTATCCAGCTGCGAGCGTACCAAAATTTGGGCCCCCAAGATTTTGGGGCCCTGTTCTGTCGAACAGGTTGAACCGGCAAAGAGCCGGGCCTGGGTCGGTGGAGGTGGATGGGTGGTAGAAATCGGAGGGGATAGGTAGGTGCTGGAAATTGGAGGGCTGGAGGTTGGGGGTCTAAAATGGTGTGGGTGGTGGGTTCGATTTTGTCAGAGGAGAGAGTGAGGGAGGTGAGGTGGCTGGTTGAGGTGGGGGGAAAGAGGGTCGGGGAGGGTTCGTGGGTCCTGGGTTACGGTCGGCGGCAGGGGAGGAAGCCTTGGCGCCGGCGGAGAGGGTGGTCCGGCGCCGGGAGTGAAGGGGGGAAGGGGGTGATAGTGGCTGGCAGGTTTGGAAGTGGTGGTGTGGGTGGCTGGTTGGCTGGTTGGAGGAGAGAGAAAGACTGAAAAAGCGGGTCCTAGGTTACGGTAGGCTGCAGGGTAGGAAGCCTTGGCGCCGGCGGAGAGGGTGGTCCGGCGCCGGCAGTGAAGAGGGAAGGGGATGATGGTGGCTGGCAGGTTTAGAGGTGGTGGTGTGGGTGGCTGGTTGGCTGGTTGGAGGAGAGAGAAAGACTGAAAAAGGAGGAAGGAGAGGGGTTTAATTTTTTTTACAGGCTAAGCAGGTCACCCTTCCACTTGGACCGTTTTTGTAAAAGACCCCTTAAAGTTGGGACTGGTGTGGAATAATTGAAAGTTGGGATCTATTATGGAAGGGTGGCCATAGTTGGGCCTGCTCTTGTCAATTTTTCCTAATAATTAAAGTTTATATCTTTAACTATTTTAATATTAATTTCAGATTATATAATTAGTTTGGTGGAGTAAATAAATTTCAGATTTAATATATATGGTTAAATTAGGGTTTAATTTTGAGCATTAAAGTATGTTTTTTTTGGAGTTTTTAAGAGTCAGGATTATAGTACTATGTTATAGTTCATGAAAATTGAGCACTTTAATCTTTATAACTATGTTAAAGTAAGTTCAAAAGAGTTTTAAAGATGTTATATCTTGCTGGAATTTTTATTAGTATACTTATGGTGGATTTTAAACGGTTTTTAATGACTAGTATGATAGTACTATAATAAGGGATACTAAAGGTTGAAGTTTTAAGGTTTAAAAGAGTTTTAAAACACTTTTTAAGAGAGTTTAAAGTATTTGAAAGTTGCTGTAATTTTTAGTAGAGTATCAATACTTGGATGTTTTGATATTTGGTAGGCGGAGACTTTACTTTGAGTGATTTCTAAGGTTGAGTGTAATGCCCCGACTTCTAATCAACATTATTAAGTTAATTAATCGGTTATTAGCAGCGGAACCTAGATAGTCGGCGCGTTACTGCCGTACTTTCCTTTAGTAAAATACAAGGCAACATAATTTCATAAACTTAAACATCTTATAACATGAAAACATAATATTATCCATCAGCACCTAAAACAAAAAAACAAAACATACTATCTAACAACGTAAATTCATTTCAACTCATTTTATTTGCAAACAGGGAGGAAAGAACAAGTCAAACCATTCCAAAAACAGATCATAAATTAGTAATTATTTTCTTTATCAGGTTTATCTTCATAAACCGTTCTTATTGGTAACTTGGCGAGTATGACAGAAGCCATGGAGAACAGTAGTTCTCCAACAAAAGGTGGCATAATAGAGTACGGGAGCCACGAGAGACTATTATCCCCCAACAGAAGGTGGCATATCAAAATGCGGGTGCCACTACAAGAAAAGACGATATCAACGACGGCTAAAAGCCGTCGGTGATAAGTAGAAAACAGCCGCTGTTCAATCAACGACGGTCAACGGTCGGTAAACTGCGCCCGTTGTAGCGGTGGTCGCTGATTTTGGAATCAACGACTGCTTGGTCATCGGTGATATAAACAACGACGGTTTCCTTACATGTCAGCGACTGTTTTGTAAAGCGATGTTGATTATATGTCACCTACCGTTTGAAGCTGTCGCTGAAACGACAGTTCGGAACAATCGTTAACTCAACGACGGTTCCAAAACAGTCGTTGAATCAACGTCGGTTCAAAGCGGTCGCTAATAATCTGAAGCCGTCGTTGCCTTGTACGTCCTTGGCAGCATTACTTTCCTTTACAACGACTGTGTTGCCGTCGTTGTTGTAATGTTTAGCCGTCGTTTTTTTTTTAATTTACATTAATGTAAACAATAATATTTCAAATTATAATTAAACCTGTACCTGCACGGATGCACCTAAATATACTACACTAAACCTGTTCCTCCATCGGTTCCATCGCATTCAATATTTTCAACTACAAAAATATGCAATTTTAATATATATTACAATTTGCGTAGATACTTATATAATTACATGAAATAGATTAAAATTATGTACACAAAATAGATCCCGGTGTCGGGAAATAAAGTAGAAGTCGGGTTCTACAAAAATATATATCGACAAATCTAGAAACTTATAAGCTAGATGCCGATATATATAGACACTAAATGTCTATAGTTAGACAAACTACCTAGATTAAATATATGTACGCAAAATAGATCCCGGTGTCGGGAAATAAAGTATAAGCCGAGTTCCAAAAAATATACCAACACATCTAGAAACAAAGCTAGATGCCGATAAATATAGACACTAAGGGTGTGTTCTTTTCACCTTATTGGACCTGAACTTATCTTAACTGCACTTATTGGACTTGAACTGAACTGAACTTATCTGAACTGAACTTATTGGACCTGAACTGAACTGATTGGAACTTATTAGACCTGATTGGACCTGATTCAACATATTGGACCTGATTGAACCTGATTAGAACTTATTGGACCTGACTGAAACTTATTGACCTGATTGGAACTTATTAGACCTTATTGACCCTGATTGAAACTTATTAGACCTTATTGGACCTGATTGAAACTTATTAGACCTTATTGTACCTAATTGGAACTTATTTGACCTTATTAGACAAAAAAATTGATGAGTAATAACATAAATATTACCCCTAACGTAAATACTACCCCTCAAAATTTATTATGAAGTAATAATTATTAACATTCGGCCTTTAAAAATATAATAATTATTAATTATCTCTTATGATAAACAATTTAACAAAAAAAATATACTATTTATATACTTGCCTATACATAACTTTCACCACTAATATATCTAATAGTCATGTTTTGATTTCATAAAGCACTAGTAGAAAACCAAAAGTTGATTAACAATTATTGCTAACAAGTGAGAAATTGCGACATATGGAAAAATTAACATGCACGCTACATATTTTTATTCGTTTACATGATTTAGGAATTCCAGTTTCGCAAGTAGTTGAAACCATGGAACCAAGAGCTGATTTAAATTTGACTGACAAGACGAGAACAAAGAATATGGAGATTACTCGGGCAAAAATTGCAGATGAAATATGGTTGGATGTTGGTGAAGAAAACGTATTGATTGAAGAGGAGGGTGTAGAAGATGAAGAAAGATACTCCGATGAAGAAAGATACTTCGGTGATGATAATGAAGCAATAAATTGATAACATGTATATCTTTCATTGTTATTAGTAACGAAAACATGTTATCTCTAGTTATTTAAAGACGAATTGCAAAATATTGTAATTATGATGATTATTATTGTTAACCTTATTTAACCATGATTATAATATTTTTTAATAATAATATAATCGGCTAATAGTAATATGAATAATAAAATAATAGACAATAATACAAGTATAATAAGATATAATCATTGTGGTACTTTAATTAAAATTCTAATAATAACATAATCAGCTAATAGTGGTATGAATAATAAAATAATGGACAATAATAAAAAAAATTATTGATCATTGACTATTTGGACCTTATTGGAACTTATTGGACCTGATTAGACCTGATTGAAACTTATTGCACCTAATTAGAACTTATTGGACCTTATTAGACCTGATTGAAACTTATTACACCTGATTGGAACTTATTGGACCTGATTGGAACTTATTGCCCTGATTGGACCTGATTGAAACTTACCTGAACTGAACTGAACTTATTGGACCTGAAACTTAATTTTTTAAGGTGAAGAGAACGCACCCTAAATGCATATAGTTAGACTAACTATATAGAAACTATAAGTTAGTTACCTAGTTGCCAAAACCAAACAAACTACACTGTCACGGGTGGCTCTGTAGCACTACCGCTTCCACCAAACCCTGTGTCATCTTTTGGTCTGCGTTGTGGAGGGGGGACTGTGTTGCAACCTGAGAACATGTGGCCAAAACCAGACATGTTCCTCATCATTTCCTGCATGAGGGCCCGGTTTGACTCTTCCATCCGTGCTGCGACCCTTGCCTCCACATCTTCCATCCGTGCAGCAACCTTTGCCTCGACCTGCGCCTCAAGCTGAGAAAAAATGGACGGCTCATATGGTTGTGAAGAGCCATCTCCTCGCCCAGATGAAGAAATGTGGTACAAATGATCTCCCTGACCCAACCCCTGCACTTTTCCTTTGTTCCTCCCACCAACTGTTCTTGCATTTCGGACACGGCCATCTAACTTCATCCTTACATGGGTTTTCGGGATTTGTTTTGCAAAAGTCAATGAATTCATCAATCCCCCTCAAGAACTTGGGCCTCAAGTTACGCCCATTGTCATATCTATCATACATCCACCAACGCTCCTTCCGTTTCATGGTGACCAATACTACAATTCTAAACCATTTCAATCACAATACTCATTAACAACCAACATACGTACAATTAAAACATTTGTGTAAAATGCATATAGGGCCTAAAATGATGTCCAAAGGTCCTTATCACTCCAACCTAACCCATTCTTGAACGTCTAACCCCACTAGTGAATGTATGCCAACTATTCGCTTCTAAGTAAAATCCGGCAGCATTTCCCATGAGTTCTCCAAGTACACTATGTGAGCTTCGTAAAAGCTTACATATGTACCCAGAGAACAACATAGAGAAACAACATCACCGGATGTTACATGAAATTGAAAAAAGGCATACATTCACCACCTAAGTGAATTCAAACGTCCAAGAACAGTTCCAATCAGGGACTATTCAAGATATACTCCTAATGAGTATATCTTGAACGGGTATCTAGGCACATGATGATGCAAACATATTTATTTAAACAATTAAATTAAATTTATAACATTATCCAAACTATTTCCACGAAAACAAATATGTCAAAACAACATAAACATTTCAAATAGTGTAAACTAAATAAAAGAATGTGCAATAAATTAATTATTGTGATAATTATATAGTATTTAACTTTTATAACCTTTAATAAGCAAACTATTATATAAACTATTGTGATAATTATATAGTAACTTAAACTTCAAAGTAATATAAACTAATAAATTATATAGTTTTTAACATTCTATAAACAAAAGTTTTTTTTAATACATTACATTTCATGATGATAATTATACACAAAAATTAAATTATAGAATTTACATGAACAAAAATAATATAAAATACCCTATATTCAATACTAAAATATATTAAAAAAAAATACTAAAAATATATATTGAAGACAAAATATGGTCAAAATTGCTACTAACCTTACCATTAAGCCAAAGAGAAACACCAAAATGCTACGTAATCGTACATCATGAACAAAATCAATTATTAAACGGTAACCGTTAAGTATTTAGCAAAATTTATACATAAAATTAAGCAAGTAGCCATGTAAACTAAATTTAGTATTAAAATTGAAGATTTTAAAAATTAAAGAGTACCTAGAGGCGGCGGGGCTCAGGCACAGGCGGACGACAGTCGGGCGTGGTGTTTTGCCACCTACATTGACAAAACCGAATGAGGTTTAGTGAGTGCCAAAAATTTAAAAAAAAAAACAAAAGTTAAATAGGTAGGGTTTGGGTATTACGGGCGGCGAGGAAAAATATTAGGAGTGATTTTCCGGCAGCCTACGGTAGTTTTCGCCACCTACATCCCAAATACCCAAATTTTAGGGTTTGGTTTGATGAGTAACAAAAATTAAAAAAAAAAAGAAGAAAATGCAGCAGTGCTAACCGGTGGCAAAGAGACGGTCCGGCGGGTGGAGGTGGAGTCGTCGTTCGTTGGTTGGAGGAAGGTGGAGGTTGACTTCTTCAATTCGCCGTTCAGTGAAATAAACACACTTCTCTCTTTTTTTCTCGGTGAAATAAACCCGACTGAAAGAGGCAACTTCATTTTAACCCCTTTTCCATCAGCGACCATTTAAGACCGTCGTCTGTAGTTAAAAAATTTGTCGTCGCAATCAACGACGGCTTTAAACCGTCGGTGAAAATCAACGACTGCTTCTCCGTCATTGTATACCTTGAAAGCAGACGGTAGAAAACGACGGCTTAAAGCAGTCGATGTATGAAACTATAACGACCATTTTTCACACCGTCGCTATTAAACAGTCGTTGTTTTAGCATTTTCTTGTAGTGGGTGACAGAACCGCCGGGATAAACGTGCATGACTAACAGAACAGAATACCGCCAAGAACCATCTTTCACTTTTTATTTATCATGTTTCATTACTTTTAAGCATCTTTCAAAATTCATCATGGAATATCATAAACATATCACTTCATCCACATCATTAACATCATTATATTATTTTCATATTATCATCATTTCATAACATCATAAAACATTTCATATCCCGCAATCCAGGTTTAAGGAAACATATTAGCATAACCATTATCATAGAAACATACTTTGAAGGGGAATGCGGGTGTTAGCAGTAGACGTTACCCTGGATACCTGTTTAGCAATTTGGATAGCTAGGTGAGGCATGTAATATCCTTTATCCTCTTTAAACTAGTCAAAAATAGTTTATATTAATAAATGTTGAATTACTTAACCTTTATGCCTTAGTATTATTTAGAGTTTATTATAATCATAAGGTTCATCATATTATCATTATCCTGCTTATATAGTCATAATAACTTAATAAATGGACTTGTTATTAACTAATGAGTGGAATAACTCTTTTACTTTCATTCTAAAAGCAGTAACTACATCTCATATCAATAACTTAGTATTAAAACTATTTCATTTGGTTATAAGAGTACGTTATTATATTTGTATAGGTCATTATGTGAGTTCAGAATTAATATCGATTAATCATTTATTACTAGTTAAGTATATCAAAGCCATTTTAACATTAACATATTATTAGAAGTTTGGCATGAAAAGGTTCATTAGTACATACGACATTGATAAAGAATCTTAATTAATCATTATAAGTGGATATGGGTGTTAGTGAAGCATAAACAATGTTATAAAGTGAGTAAATATAGGTTACAACTTATATTCAAATCATATAATTAAGCAAGGTTATTAGAATGCTTCAATTAATTAATACATGAATCAAATTAAGTTTCTAAGATTAATAAAGAGTGTATAATATATATATAACCTTAACAATGTATAACATAATTACATTAGGCATAACTTAGTTTATACTAGCTAATAGGCTTTAAGTTGGTTGTTAGCAACATTAGAAAAACCAATTTATCTAGCTAAGTTTAGGTATTGATCAAGCCCAAAATATCAACAATAACTTATAGCCCAATTCCCAAACTAATACTAGAGAGTTATATTATTATACCTGAATCTTTTATAAAAAAGGGAAGAAGGGGACTGAAGAGGACAGCGTGGGGGAGCAGCGCTTGATTCCCAAACTAATACTAGAGAGTTATATTATTTATAGCCATTGTTGTGGCTTCTAGAAGCTCACAGTTCACAAACTATGAGCTAATTATGGATTTGTGAAAATCCATGGATTTGCTTCAATGGGCTTAATAAAACCATGGATTTGGGATAGAAACTTATGATATTATGGAGTTAGGGAGAAGGTAGAGGTAGGTCGGTGCTTTGGGGGCTAAAATCTGATGAAGCTTTGTTGGAGGAAGAAGAATGGTGGAAGGAAGGAGAAAGTCAAACTTTATATATATATATATATAAGTGAGTTCATATGAGAATTCATACTTACATGAGAAATGAGAATGAATTTTACACGCTATAACTTTAATGAATAAGTGATGTAACTCTAATGAAAAAGTGATGTAACTCCAAAAAAAAACAAAAATTGAAAAAATATTTTAAGAAAATATAAATTTTTTTTTGGGCTCGAAATTTTTTCGGGGTATAACTATAATGAACAAGTGTTGTAACTCTAATCCAATCGTGTGGTTGAGATTCATTCTCATTTCTCATGTAAGGAGCATTATATATATATATATATATATATATATATATATATATATATATATATATATATATATATATATATATATATATATATATCCACCCAACATAATCCTTATTTTACAACTTTTATATGGTTTGTAATTTGTAAATATTTATTTGTTGCCTAATTATGAATAACAATATATTTTACCCTTTTACATCAATTAATTAGCTAATTCAATCCAATTTTTAATATTTTCTAAAATAATATATTTTTTAATTTCTCATTATAATTAATTATTTAGTTAAACATGTTTAAGTTTTTAGGATATTACATCGAGAAAGTGGCCTCTCATATTGTCTACACAAGGTACATATATGTGTTATTAAACTAGTATCATGTCTAAAGTTAGGATTGATATAGTATCATGCGTAGGGAACTTTTTATAGTTCATAAGTGGCTTATATTTAAGTGAATTTGCATGTTTTATATCGTTGTATGAAGCATGTTGCTTATGATGAAGTATTATATGTTTGTATGGATGATTGATGCAACCATGTGGGTTGGGAACGTTTATTTTATTAATTCATATGAGGTACTAATAAATATATTGTTTATTGGATCATGAAATGTATCATGTTGTTCCCCGGGATTATTATATTATTTACTTTATAAAGACCGTGGGCCTTGTTTGGTAAAGTTGGATATTCGCCTGGCCTATTGACAGGTTGGTTGGTTGTTGATTTAAGTTAACAAATAAAGGTTGGATGATTATTAACGTTATAATTAATGAATGAGATTATTCTTGGATTAATTGAGTTGTTTGATCACCATATTTAATCACAAGATAAAAATTGGAAATTTTGTGTATCAATGATATATTCATGTTGGTTTTTGTGAGTCTCAACAACAAATAAAATATTAATACTTAAAGTGGAAAGTGAATAGCAATAAGTTTTAGACTTGTGCACGTCTGAAGTGTTGGACTAGTATGAGTTGGAGTACATGGTGGGTAGCCCATGACTTTTCTTGGGGCCGAATTGATCACCGTTTTCTATTTTATATAATTAGTACCTCCACTAGTAGAATAATTGTTTATTGCTGCAGTAGAATTGCTGCAGATTTACCCATACGCAGAAATAAACCACGTCAAAAGAAAAGGAAAATTTAAAAATCAACCTATTGCTGCGGTTCTGGGTGGAAACAGCAGCAATAGATATCAACGGTAACTTTTCAAAATTATTTGACTGGTTTGACCAGATCTACTGCTGCAGTTTCTACACAAAACTGCAACAATAAGTAGAAATATTATTTTTTTAATAAAATTTTAATCTATTGCTGCGGTTTCTACATAAAACCGCAACAATAGGTGGTTTCTTTAAATAAAAGAAGCGCTAGGGTTTTTTGTTCATTTTAATCTCTTGGGCGCCGTTATTCTTCTCGCTCACTCTCATTCTTCCTTCCTCTCTCTTCTCTCACACGCGTTCTCCCTCTCTCACTCCATTGAACGTCTTCCTCCCTCACGGCCTCACTCAGTCGTCATCATCTCTCGCTGACGTCGTCACTCCTGCTGTTCGACGAAATCCGCCTGCCGTTTGTTGAAATCCGACTGTGGCGGTTCATCACCGGCGCCTTGGTTTCGTGGTTCATCACCTGCGTCTGCTTCTTCTTCTTTTTCATTCTTCGATCTGATGGAGGGATGGGTTCGTTAGTATTTTCTTTCTTTTTTTGGTTTTTTCACCAGGTACCCCTGTGGTTTTGAAAAATTCATGATGTACCCCTGTTTATTAAAAAAATGCACCAGGTACCCCTAAGGTTTGGTAAAAATTCCTGAAATGCCCCTCCCGTTAAGTTTCCGTCCAAATGATTCATATTAACCCAAATTAACTCTAATTAACCCTATCCCTAATTACTTTAAACCTCCACCCACCACTCACCCACCTCCCCACCCCCCCCAAAAAAAACCACCCACCCACCTCCTCAAAACCTCACCCACACTCATCCACCACCTCACCTCCTCTCACCCTCCTGCCGCACCAAACCGCCACCACATGCCGCCGCCCAGACACCAGACCACGACCAACAAGCATTGGCGACAATAGAACACCACTCTTCCACCACCTCACCTCCTCTCACCCTCCCCAATCAATTTTTGAAATCAACTTCGAAATCAATTTTCAAAATCATTTTCGAAATCAGTTTTTGAAATCATTTTCGAAATCAGTTTTTGAAATCAGCTTTCAAAATCATTTTCGAAAACAAGGATATCAATGGCGGAGGAGGAGAGTGAAATTGAGATCTCTAAGAACAACAACTTTTGAGCATTGTAGTCTTGGTAATCACCAGCAGTACATGCACAACAAAGGCCATCTACTGGGGTGAGGTTTTTTGTTGATTTAGTTGCGGGTGATTCCACGGCCAAAGAGCGGGCAACGGCGAGGTTTCATGATTTGGAAGGGGGTTATGCAGATGTTGATGTAGTTGGCAGGGGACTAGCGGAATGAGGAGCGGAGGAGAGAGAATAATTAAGCTGCTGGTGTGGTGGGTTGGTGTGTGACGTCCGCATTAGGGGGTGGTAGGAGATCTGAGGTGGTGCGGTGGTGTAATGAGGTTGGCTGGTGGTGCGAGATCGAAGACAAAGTAACAGAGGTGGATGCGAGGATGTGAGATCAAAGAGAGAGGTGGTTGTGCACAGGTGGTGGGTGGAGGATACTGGAGGGGGAAGGGTGGAAGGAGGTGGAGTGGTGGGGGGGAATTTCGACGGAGGTTGGGGGGCTGCGGTGGTGGGGGGGAGGGGGCTGGTCGGGGTGGTGGGGGTGGGTTAGGGTTAGGGTTAGGGTTTAGGGATTAAGGGTTTAGGGTTAGGGGTTAACAATGGCAAAATGGTAAATAAAGCTAACGAAAACTTGACACCTTTAGTAATTAAGGGCATTTAACGCATTTTAGTTAATTAGTAAAGATACTTGGTACATTTTTTAAAAAAACAGGGGTACCTCATGAATTTTTCAAAACCACAGGGGTACCTGGTGAAAAAACCTTTTTTTATATTTTCTTTCATTTTTTTTGTAATTAAACGGTTGCGAGGAGGATTTGTCGAAGATTGTGGTTCATCACCGGTGTCTTCTTCTTCTTTTTGTAATTAAACCGCCGACGACGCCGGAGTCCATGTTCGTTGCGAGGATCTCGCCAGAGTCAATATGAGGATCTCGCCGGAGGATCTTGTCGAGCACTGCTGTTGTATCCTGTTCTTGTTTTCTTTCTTTTTTTTTCTTTTCGCTTTTGTAGTTAGATTTTATTTTTATTTATCAGATCTAATGGCTAGGGTGGTGTTATTTTAGTTTTTTTTTGGATTTTCTTCGTTTTTGTTTGTTAAAAATCAATATGATGTTAGGGTTTCTGATTTTTTTGTTAATGTTTTTCATATTTTTCTTTTGTATTTGTTTTTTTTTAATATATGTTGCTATTTTGGTATCTTTTATGTTTTTGTATAAGCATTCTTTGTCATTACTTTTAATTTGTGTGTTTTACTTTCTTCCTGTATTTTTTCCTTTTAAATTTGACGGCAAATAGTATAAGAAAATAAAATAAAAAAATTTACATGACAATACCTATTTTTACCCAGAACCGCAGCGATAGGTTTCATTTTTTTATTAAAAAAAAATACTTATTGCTGCGGTTTTGGATAGGAACCGCATCAATATGTTGCTCTATTGCTGCGGTTAAAAACCGCAACAATAGGTTAATTACCTATTTTTGCGCCCTTAATTGCTGCGTGGCTCTAACCGTCGCAATATGCCACTTAATAACCGCAGCAATGAGCAATTATTCTACTAGTGCTCGATATCGTTGGTCGCTAAAGTACGGAGTCGCGTCCATACTTCGTCTTCTATATTGAAGACATGGTTTGGTTGGACAACTCTGTCCATCTACTACTCAATTTATTTATGATTAATCTATTGGTTTTGTAGAGTCAAGTTCAGTATAGTGAATCTAATATTTTGTTATATTATTATTTATCTCTGATTTAATGCTTATTATTATCATGTTAGGTTATACGTTTTATTTATTATGTAAGTACTTAGCTTTGCTGATTACGTGCTTTTCTGTGTGTCGATCATGGCTGTGCCTTATTGATTCTTGTAATGACCCATTTGGTGAGCAGTCATTTAAGATTAATAAAGCATCGACCATTCCAGGTATGAAGATGATGCATCATAGGGTTTTGGGGAATCAGTTGGAAAGCTTGTGTTTTAAGCTTCTTTTAATACTTAAGTACTTTTGATTTAGTTATGATATTAGTTTGACTTTTATGTTGGTTTGACTTTGGTTTAGTATTGGAGTTGACTTTGTGGTTGACTAAGTTTAATTATGTTTTCAAAGTTCTTTATTTATCTCCGCTGCAAAAATTCTGAGTAAGCCGATACGTTATCACATGGGCAATAATACTTTGGTAATTCTCTATCTTTTGTGGGAAAAGGTATTTTATAAAATAGAGAATTTTCGGGGTGTTACATTAATTCTAAGGTTTGCAGAGCATACTATGGCATCAACTAGCACTAGGGGAAAAAAACGGAAGGGCTGCGCTGGAAGGGCTGCGGTTTTCAAGGGAACCGCAACCCTTTTAGTGAAGGGTTGCGGTTACCTAGAAAACGCAGCACTTCAAACTGTATGAAGCGCTGCGGTTTTAAGGCTAACCGCAGCCCTATTAATGTAGGGTTGCAGTTAGCCCAGAAACCGCAGCCCTTCGTGCCCTTCATGCACGAAGGGCTGCGTTCTCTTGGATAATCGCATCCCTTCACATCCCGCCCAAGCCTTTAGTTTTGCGCACAACACACAGTACACACATGCATCCCAAATTTCCCTCGCTCCCTTGGAAAAAATTTCCCCCACCCCTCTCCCTAACAATCACTCGCACAGCCCTAACGCCCATCACCGGAGCACCAACACATCGCCGGAGCACCGTCATTGACGCACTGATGTCGGAAACGTTACCTGAGCAACACACCATCGCCTGAGCTCCTTCTTCTTCTCTTCTCACAGCGCACCTTGACGCCACCACCACCACCTCTACTGCATTGCCGGTAATTCCCCTCTCACTCTCTCTCCTCTTTTTCATTTCTCTAATTAATTTGTTTTATTTCATTTCTCTTCTATTTTGTGTTGTAAAATGTGATTGTAGGGGGTGCGGGAGGGCTTGGGGAGGGTGGGTAGGGGGTGGGGAGGCTGGGCGAGGGGGGGGGGGGAGGGCTTGGGAGGCTGGGCGGGGGGGGTGGGGATGCCGAGCAGGGGGGGGGGGGGAGGGCTTGGGAGGTCAGGGGGGGAGGGGGTGGGGATGCTTGGGCGAGGGTGGGGGAGGGGGGGCAAGGGGTGGGGGGAGGGTTCGGGAGGCCGGGCGGCGGGTGGGGGAGGGTTGGGGAGGCCTGGGCTAGGGTGGGGGAGGGTTTGGGAGGGCGGCGGGTGGGGGAGGGTTTGTGTAGTGTATGTATATTTCTTGATATAAGATTGTATGAAAACGCAATGTAATTTAGCTATGAAATCTATAAGTTGTTTGAATCGTCATCATATGCCTAGATACCCGTTCAAGACTTACTCATTAGGAGTAAGTCTTGAATAGTCCCCGGTTTGGGACTGTTCTTGGACGTTTGATCTCACTTAGGTGGTAAATGTGTGTCTTCGTTTCAATTATGAGGAAATTCTTGGCTTATCGTTTCTCTACATTGTTCTCTGGGTACATATGTAGATAATCAATTATCTACATTGTGTACTTGGAGAACTGTAGGGAAATGCTGTCGGATTTTCCTTAGAATTGAAAAGTTGGCATATATTCACTAGTGAGATTAGACGTCCAAGGATGGGTTAGGTTGGAGTGATAAGGACCTTCGGCTGCATGCATACATTTGAACATGTCACTATCTTAGCTTGCTCTATATGTGTGTGATTTGAATATGTGAGTCTATGTACTTAAATAATGATTGATGCATTATAATGAATGGTTGTGTTTAATTATTAGAGGTCTTCTTGAATGAGATGGATCGTACTTGGATGTATGGTTGTCGTGAATCGATTGAGTTTGTGAAAGGGGTCTCGGAATTCTGTACATCTGCATTACAATATCAAGCATCCTCTGGAGCAGTCGACTTTTATTGTCCTTGTGTCGATTGTAGAAATGTGAGCAAGGTTAGTAGTATACATTTGGTTAGGGAGCATGTCTTTCGCCGTGGGTTTAGGCCTCAATACCACGTATGGGTTTGGCATGGTGAGCAGTGGAAGTATATAGGAAGCTCTAGAGTAATGAACAATGTATGTGAAGAAAAGAAGGATGATGAGTTCGGGGATGAGAATTGGGATAATGAGTTTGCAGATGATGATAGGGATCGGGTAGACGAGATGATACACGAGGTTGAAGATCAATCGTGTAAACGACCTCGTATTTTTGAGTCTATGTCTGAGGCTGCTGAAAAGCCGTTGTATCCAGGTTGTACAAAGTACACCAAACTTTCCGCCGTGATAACACTAAATCGAAAGCTGGTTGGACGGACTCTAGTTTCACATCGTTGTTGAAAGTTTTAGCTGATATGCTCCCTGATGGAAATGAACTGCCAAAGTCGTACTATTATGCGAAGAAACTTATGTGTCCTTTCGGTTTAGAGTACAAGCGGATACATGCTTGTCCTAACAATTGTGTGCTTTATCGTAATGAGTATGAGCATTTACATGAGTGTCCACATTGTGGATTGTCGAGGTACAAGCGTGAAGGAGCTGGAGGTAGTGAAGGACCACCAGCTAAGGTGTTGTGGTATCTATCCATAATACCTAGATTTAAGCGCATGTTCTCAATTAAAGGAGGTATAATGTAACTATTGTGTAGAGTTTTAGGCTTGCATTTGTTGTTGGTTGCATTTTGGGAACGAAAAGGTCATTTTAGGCCTAGTTTTGCCTTTTCGCTTCCAAATCGTACTTATCGAGTCAATTTTTTTTTTTTTTTTGTTGATCTAACTCCTAACTTTTGTTGCATATACCAATATGAGGTTGTTTGGAGGGGCAAAGAGTGGGGGTGTTTGTGCAGGGGAAGGGAGGGGCTGGGCAAGGTGTGGGGGGGGGTTACTGTGCAGCAAGGGGGCAAAAAGCGGTGAGGGGGAGGGCGCAGCTGGGGGGGGGGAGGGTAGGGCGGGGGTGTGGGGAGGGGAGTCTCGTGTGCAGGGGGGAAGGCGGCAGCGGTGGGGGGAGAGAGGAGGGGAGGGGGTTGTGCAGGGGAGGGGGCATGTGCGGGGGCTTGAGAGGTCGGGCAGCAGCGGTGGGCGGTGATCACTCACTCCCGCCACCCTCCCAAGCCCCCGCACAGCCCCCCCCCACACCCCTCCCCTCCCCCACCTGCCAGCCCCTCCCCCCACCGCTGCCAGCCCCCGACCCCCTTGCACACGTAACCCCCCTCCCCACACCCCCGCCCAGCCCCTCCCCTCCCTCCCCGCACAAACGCCTCCACCGATGCCCCTCCCCCACCGCCGCCCTCCCCGCACACAGACCCCCCCTTGTTGCACCCCCCCTTAGTGGCAATGTGAATTTTTTTTGTCCTTATATAGAAACACTTTTCGCCACATACTACACATCTAACATGAATGTCATTGGATGCATCCTTTGGTGAACATTTAGTGTCCGCAATAAGATGATGGACTTGCATGTGGCTATTACGTGCTGAGGTACATGTTCGATATCGTCAACCATTGCACTAACGTCGATGATCTTCAAAAGGTATGTAACTCATTAGTATATGTTAGTTTAGATTAGATCGATTGGTAATAGGTATTAATTGGTTTAGAAACCAAAGTAGCACATGCATATTTTTGGGAACGAAAATGTCGTTTTAGGCCTATTTTTGCCTTTTACGCTTCCAAATCATACTTATCGAGTCATTTAACCCCAAATTCATTTTGAACATGATAATATGAGGTATAATGTAACTATTGTGTTGATTTTTAGGCTTGCAATTGTTGTTGGTTGAATTTTGGGAACGAAAAGGTCATTTTAGGCCTATTTTTGCCTTTTCGCGTCCAATTCGTACTTATCGAGTCATTTAACCCCAAGTTCATTTTGAACATGATAATATGAGGTATAATGTAACTATTGTGTAGATTCTTAGGCTTGCATTTGTTGTTGGTTGAATTTCGGGAACGTAAATGTGATTTTAGGCCTATTTTTGTCTTTTCGCGTCCAATTCCTGTTTCTCGAGTCATTTAACTCCATTTTCTTTTTGAATATGATAATATGAGGTATAATATAACTAGTGTGTAGAGTTTTAGGCTTGCATTTGTTATTGATTGAATTTCGGGAAGGTATATGTCTTTTTAGAACTACTAACTACGGTAAATGATTGAATTCTTATATTATGTGTTTATTCCTTGGTTGTTTTGCAAGGTTTATATGAATAACACACCAAGTTTGAGGGCCTTCACCATAGACGAATTACATAAAGTTCGGGATAAGTTGGCGTCCCGCCTTTGTGATGATTGCTTATGATACATTTTGGTGGAATTCGTGATATAATTAGCTAGATCTACTAGTTGGTATCAATTCTATGTACACTTTTTACATTATTAAATATATATATTTAAAGTTAATTATTACGTTCAAAAACTTGTCATATATTATTGCAATTTGATCGTTTTTTTTTATGTCGAAGGGAGGTGTTGGGTGGGGGGGCTGCCATGGTGGGCAGGGCTTGAGGCTGGGGCTAGGGTGGGGTGGTCTTGGGGTGGGGCAGCGGCGGTGGGTGGAGGGCTGGCGGAGGGTGGGCGGGGGTGGGGGGGGGCAAGAGGTGGGGGGAGTTCGGGGGGGGGCGTGCGGGGCTGGTAGGGTTGGGGGGGGGAGGAGTGCGGGGGTGGGCATGCAGGGCTGGCAGGGGCAGATTTTTTTTTTAAAAAAAAACATAGCGAATACGAAGGGCTGCGGTAACCGCAGCCCTTCACTTAAAGAAGGGCTGCGTTTTTGGCCTGAACCGCAGCCCTTCGTTGCGAAGGGCTGCGGTTTTCGGTTAAAAACCGCAGCCCTTCTTTTCTATTGAAGGGCTGCTACGGAAGGGCTACTAGCCAAAAACGCAACCCTTAGGGCTGTTTTGACCGCAACCCTTCCTTATTTTTCCACTAGTGTAGTTTATCGAACTCTGGATCCAGTTCTCTAAGCTAGCTGGCTCCTCTTTCCCATGGTCAGTTGGAGTTTGACCGCTGCTACTCTCTTAAATTCCTCACCAAAACTATGGGTTTCACTTTGATTGGTTTCTTGATTAGCCATCAACTGAGTGATGTTTTTTGTTATCTTTGCTAGTCGTCTAACCATAGAACTTAGGGCCTGTTTGGTTCACTGGACTGGATTGAAATGGTATGAATATCGATACCAGGGTGGTATGGATCCAGCTTCCTATACCGGTCTGAAACAATATGGTTCAATTCAATAATGGACTCTAAATCCATTCACACTGTTTGGTTCCAATTGGGAAAAAAAGCCTAACTGCTCAGCTCAAATTGGACTTATCTCATCCGAAAATGGACCGGAGCGGTTGGACCTAGAGCTGTTCACGAAATTTTACTGATCCAGTTTTGTTAAACATTAACTGATGGCGTTTAAAGGTGAAAACCAGATCAATTATTGGTTAATTGATCCGGTTTTCACGTTAAAACCAGATCAGTTGGGGTGTATTTGGGTCAAAAAAAGTCGAGCGTCCTGGCTACAAGTAGGGGTGTTCGTTAGCGGGTACTCGGTTTTTCGGGTACCCGAAAGTGTGGGTACCCGCTTTTGCTGGTAGTTGAAAAGCCGACCATGACCCGACCTGGAAAACCGGGTATCCGCAAATCGGGTACCTGGTTCTCCCGGGCCGGGTCCTAGGGTACCCGAATTTCTTTAATTCATTTGATTCTCCCTGCTAATATTGAAAAAAACCTTGTTTACCAAAATTGAAAAATAAACCAAAATATTTTCATAGCCCAGTTACCATGCTAGCTAAATTTCACAAAATCACAACATATCAAACTTCACAAGTCATTAAATTTATCAATTAATAGGTGCATAAGACAAATAATACGAGCCAATTTAGAACAAAAATCAAATCTTAATTACCAAAAATGATAATGACCCAATAATTGCAATTTCTACCGGAGTATATACTAAGTATAACATTTGACATACTTAATTGCATAAAATTTGCAAGCAAGTCAATTAAGTTACAAAAAACTTCTCATTTTCATTTAAAATACCAAAATTCTAGTTGGTGGGTAAATACAAATCAAAAATCGATAAAAAATTACTAGTTGGTAGTTAAGTCTCGTCGGTGGTGAACGAGGAGGAAATTGAGTCATATGACCTGCGACGGAGATGTTGGCGACGTGGTAGTGCCGAAGGCAGGTCTGTCGTGCTCGGTGGAGTGTACTCGCGTGCTGCCGACCTATTGTAGCATTGTTGCTTTCTTACTCTGCTACTTATATTCTTATAGAGAGAAGATTAGCTTGGATCTATAATGGTGGAGGGGATTAGTTGGTGCGAGAGTTAAGGTTGTTGTAATGAAAAGAGAGGAAATTGAGAAAAACCCTTCTTAATAGTCCCCACTCCTGCACTCCAGTACATAAAAACAAATACGCTAAAACATAAAACTAGAAATAAACGGGTTTTCGGGTACCCGCCTCAACAAAAAAACTGGCCCGTGACCCGACACGATAACTTTCCTTTTTGAGGGATCGGGTACCCAGCCTGCTAATTTCAAAAAATATATTCTTACTACCCGTTATTTTTAAAGCAGGTCAACGGGTCGGGTTTTTTCTGAACACCCCTACCTACAGGCCACAACCTACTGCGAGTTGCCATATTCAACAATTCCAAAAAATGAAATAAAATAATATTCTACAGCCAATCCATCAAAACAGTGTTCTTGTATCAAATTGCCGAAAAAAAGAGAGTAATATACTAATACGAAAGAAATTCAAGAAATTTGCAACTAAATTATAAGAGAAATTACATCTGAACTAAAATTATATCAAATTACAAACAACAATAAATTCAAAAATATATATTACTCAATTACAAACATTATATAATTTTAGATATTACATCTGAACTAAAAAAAATTAGAAAACAAATTACAACAATGAAAATTGATAGAATAAATTATAACCCTAAGAAACAACTGAAATCGCATTCAAACTAAAAAAGCGAAATGAAATTAAATCTTAAACTAAAAAACGAAAAAGTTCAATGAAATTAGATCTAGAACTAAAAACCGAAACCCTAATTAGAAAAATGAACATTTTCAAATAAAAACGAACCAATTTTCGCTGATGAAGGTTAAACCTATTCGAGAATCAAGTGAGGAACATGGAGAGAAGGAAACCCATTTTCATTGTTGGTCTTCCCTGATGAACAAGACAAAAGCCGGTGAAGATGGAGGGAAGCTAACCCATATTCACTGAGTTATTGGTCTCTGCTGATGGTGGTGTTGGTGAAGATGGGGAGAAGAAGAGAGAGCGGTGTAGGCGGTGCTATCGGCAAGGCGAGGCGAGGCGATGGAATAACTTACTGGTGCCATGAAAGTCATGGCGGTTAAGAGAGGTGTTAAGGTTTGTGCATTAAGGCTTTGTTTGGTAGGAAGGATTTGGATGGAAAAGAAAGGAAATGAAAGGTAAAAACAAACTTTCTCATGTTTGGTAAAAGAAAATAAGAGGGGTTTGATTGGAAAGGAGAGGAAGTGGAAGGAAAAGAATACTCTTAAATTTTTGCTTTCCTTTCCTCCCAAAATCGGAGGAATTTGACAGGAAAGAAAGCTAACAAGCTTTTACCTATGTTTTCTTTATTTCCTTCCTTTCCTTTCCTTTACTAATGACAACCAAACATGTGATTCATCTCAAATCCACCAATTATGCCAAACATTGGAAACTACAACTACCTTCTTTTCTCTTCTTTTCCTTTCTTTTCCTTTCTCTTCCTTTCTTTTCCCTTCCTTTACTAAAAAAATACCAAACAAAGTGTAAGAGAGGAGGAGAGATAAGAGAGGAGAGATGATAGAGGATAGAGGGCCGAGGGAGATAAGTAAGGCAGTGAGGCTGAGGGAGATGAGTGTTTTAAGGTTTGTGGTGTTGGGAAGGACGAAGGCTGAGTAAGTGCAGAGTGAGAGGGAAAGAGCGAGGGGTTTGTGCTTTTCATTAAGGCCTAGCCCACTAACTGATCTGGACTCTTTTCCCACCATACCCATTAGTGAGTAAGCGTGAATTTTCATTTGGGCCTCGATTTTTATACAAAATCCAGCCCACAAACTGATCCAGTTTACAATAAACCAAATCAGTTCTTCTGTATATATACATATACATATATATATATATAAGTGATTAGTTCATATGAGAATGCATACTAACATGATAAATGAGAATGGATTTTACGCGCTATTACTTAAATGAACAATTGATGTAACTCTAATAAAAAAAGTGATTTAACTCCAAAAAAAATATTTCAAAAAAATATTTTTTTTGGGCTTGACGTTTTTTCGGAGCTATAACTCTAATGAACAAGTGTTGTAACTCTAATCCAATCATGTGGTTGAGATTCATTCTCATTTCTCATGTAAGGATGCATTCTCATGTGATCCTGCTATATATATATATATATATATATATATAGGCTATTAGGACTACTTGTAACACCCCCAAATTACTCACTTTTAAAAAATAATTTAATAAATAATATTTGAGTAATTTAGGAGTATTACCACCACGTGACTAACACGCTTTCGGCAACCAATTACTAACTAACTAAATAACTTATAGCGGAAGACTTTAACCAAAATAATAATACTTCTTTATTAATAAAAGTAAATATTGTCTCAAATCAAAACAAATAAAACACCCTAATCTAGGTGAAGATCCCCTTCGTAGTATGCTCCCATGCACATCCACAATTCACCTGCAAAACTGCTTACCAAAAGGTAAACAGGACAAAGCCAAATAAGAAAAATGAAATACGCGTCAGTATAAAACTGAGTACGAAATGTACTAGATAAGTAACACATTTGTTAGTTCGTAACAATATACATTTCGAAAGCTCCATCACTAACAATTCAAGAATAATTCTTTAAGAATAAACTATTTTCAAACACTTTAACTAATAATTCATGAATAACCTTCAAGAACAAACTCTTTTCAAATAAGTTGGATTAAAAATAATCTAGAAAACAAGTCTTCTTCTTATCTCTCCCTTCCTTTTCCTAAGTGTACACACCCCCAAGCTAGTCATCCCATCATGGATCTATATCAAGGGGTAACAATAATTGCCAACAAGTGGACTTTGAAGCATAAACTCTTCTTGATGTTAATCAAGAGGTAATAATAATATGACTTGAAAGTCATGAATAAACCCTTCTTGATGTTAAATCAAGCTGTAATAATAATAATATGACTTGTAAGTCATGAATAAATCTCCTTTTCTCATAAACAACTTTTTGAACATTCAAAGCTCATAAAAATCAATCAAACATTTTCTTGTAAAAATAATTTAATTTCCCAAAACGGATAAAAAAACTTTTATATAAAAATGATTGATAAAATCATTCCATCTTTTCACTTCCATGAGTGAATAGTTTATAAAATATTGTAACCATTTCGAACCAAATCTCTAAACCAATCCAACCATTAAATCAATAAACAACTTTACCACATAAAACAACATTTCAAAAGATCTAGCTACATAACGTACCTTGATCTTGCACAAAGAGTATGCTAGTATCTTCACTTAGTCTTATGCTTGAGCGATCTCCTAACCAACCAATAATATAAAAATCTAATAAGTAACTTATCACATGAACTTAATCATGAATTTAAACATGAATAACCTATCATGAGCATAATATTTTTGAGTAAGAAACATGGAAAATCTTTTTCTTAACCCAAAGAAAATTAGATCTTGAATAAGAAATATAAAACTAGAATAGATAAGAAGAGACAGAAGAATCTTGAAGTAAAAGAGTATGGATCTTTCAAAGTTTTTGTGTGGAAAAGATGACTTGAGGTATGGGGTATTTATAGGAGTAGAATAGGTATTACTTAATTTTCAAAATTAAATAGTTTGTAACCTTCACCATAAATTAGGAGATTAAACCAAGATTTATAACCTCCATCATAAATTTGGAAGTTTTAGGAAACAAAACCCCCTCCCCATTTACTATAGAATCCCGTTAAAAATATGGCTCAAATTTTTTTTTTTTTTTTTTTGAAAACTTTGTTAATATAATTTTGACTAGGATTTAAAACCAAAAGCTTAACAAATCCAATTTTGGCGTCATCTCTCGCCAAAATAATTTAAAAACTAGTTAAGTTACTAAAATACCCTTTGCTTAAAATATTTATTTCTACTTGAATAAATACTAAAAAATATGGGGTATTACAATCTATAAAAAAACTAATATGAACCCGGTGCACACTAATTAGTGTGCACCCGATCCATATCACGTGAGTTGAGGGAACAATAGTAATGATTACGCTTTTCAGTTTTTGGCGCCTCGAGTTTTTCTCTCTCCTCGGATTTTCTCTCTCCTCATATTTCCTCAGATTTTCTCTCTCCTCATAACTTCTTCCCACTACTTCGTTCTCTTGTAACTTCGCATTTTGTCTCTCGCAATAACTTCTCATCTTCTTTGCCCTAACTTCTTCATTTCTCTCTCTTCAAGTTCGGTTACGTGTAATCTTTTTCGTTTGAATTTAGCAATGGGAAGGAAGACGATCGGTAATCGGAATTTTCCAAAACGTCCAGGTTTGCGTTCATCTCTTGGTGGTCGTGCAGAGGAATCGGAGTTTCCTGGTGTTAGTAGAACTGCTCATACTGATGGTAATTATGTTGATGATTTTGGTTTTTACTATAATTTCTTATAATTTTTGGAGTTTTGATGTTTTTTAGTTTGAATTACTCCTCATTCATTTTTGTGCGATTTTTTGGAGTTTCGATTTTTTTAAGTTTTAATTACTCTTCGTTCATTTTTGTGCGATTTTTATCGTTTGCATGATAAATTTTTGTTGATTTTTGTGCGATTTTTGGAGTTTTTTATTTTTTTTTTATTTTTAGGTTTTGTGATAATTTGTAATTGTTTTATTTCTTGTGATGATATAGTATATTTTGACATGATATAGTTTATTTTGTAAATATATAGTGTATTTGTAATTATACTACTTTTTATTAGTCTTGAAATGGTAGTGTATTTTGAAATAATATAGTGTGTTTTGATATGATATAGTGTATTTTAAAATGATATAGTGTTGTTGTAGTAGTTCTATGGCAGTGTTTTGGATAGTGTATATTGATATCATATAGTGTGTTTTGAGATGATATAGTGTATATTGATATGATATAGTGTATTTTTAAATGATGTAGTGTTGTTGTAGTAGTTATATGGCAGTGTTTTGGATAGTGTATATTGATATCATATAGTGTGTTTTGAGATGATATAGTGTGTTTTGATATGATATAGTGTATTTTAAAATGATATAGTGTTGCTGTAGTAGTTCTATGGCAGTATTTTGGATAGTGTATTTTGAAATGATATAGTGTGTTTTGAGATCATATAGTGTATATTGATATGATATGATATAGTGTATTTTAAAATGATATAGTGTTGATGTAGTAGTTCTATGGCAGTGTTTTGGATAGTGTATATTGATATCATATAGTGTGTTTTGAGATGATATAGTGTATATTGATATCATATAGTGTGTTTTAAGATGATATAGTGTATATTGATATGATATAGTGTATTTTTAAATGATATAGTGTATTTTGAAATGATAGTGTTGCTGTGAATCTGTGATAGTTCTTTGACAGTGTTTTTGATTATAGTGTATATTGACATCATATAGTGTGTTTTGACATTTATATATTATGTTAGTGTTGTATTAGTGTATTTGTCCATGATATAGTATGTTTTGACATTATATAGTGTGTTTTAGGCTGATATAGTGTATGTTCTATACAATTGTTTTTTGTTGCAGAACACGCTGGACATTATGTTAGTAATCCATCTGTTGAACAGCAGGATGGAAGAAGTGATGCTGCTAATCCTGCTGTTAGTAAAGGAATTGATTCTGCTAAAGTTCCTGGTAATGAAGGAACTGATGCTGGTAATCCTGTTGTAACAAAAGAAGAAGCAAAAAGCAAGAAAAGGGTAAAAGGTGTAGTTCAGAAGGATACCTTCCAAGCTCCAAAGAAGAGGAAAATATACATTGATGCTGAAGGACAGAGGGTAAACCTGTTCAAAACTACTTGCTGTGGTAAAAGGCTTTGTGAGCTGAATGAAGCTTTTAGTGTTGAACAGAAAAAAGCTGTTATAGAAATTGGTTTTGGATCTTTGCTGGATTTAAAGATTTCCAGGACTAATAATTCTTTAAGTGGATGGTTGGTGGAGAGATTTGATGGTGGGTCTGGTATGTTTAAGGTAGGTTATGCAAAAGAGTTCAAGGTTAATCAATTTGATGTTTATGATGTGCTTCAGCTCCCTCTGGTTGAAGGACAGGATGTGGTGGATGTGTCCAGGGGACCTAATGCGGAGAATCCGCATTTTGAGTTGAAAGCAAGCTGGAGGGAGTACTTTGGAGTTGATCGGGATAAAGGGCAAATTTCTTTGTCTGCTGTTTATTCTGTGTTAAGGAATTTAGTTGATGGTGGCGAGATTTTTCAAAAGTTGTATGTGTTATTTGCTTTTTCTTCTTTTTTAGCTCCAGTTGCAAATAACACACTGGATTTGAGACTTGTTCTTGCTGTAAATGAGGTTCGGAGAATTCCTCGTTTGAATTGGTGTAAATATATTTTAGATAGGTTGATGCATGCGAATGTGTTGTTCAAGAATTCACTGTTTGCTAAAGGTGCTTGGGGGCATTATACTGGGTGTATAGTATTGTTACAGTTGATTTACTTCCATCACCTACAGATTGGTGATGGCGTGCCTCCAACACGACTGCCTCTGTTGGGTCATTGGAATAATGAGTCAATTGCCAAGAGAATTCGTCGTGAAGTACTATGTGATAAGTTTGGAAGTGGTTTGCTGGATGAAACTTATCCAATAAGTGCTAAGTTTTACTTCACTGATGATGGGCAAGTTGATTTCTCCCGGATGAAGCCTGTTCAAAAAAAAATTGAAGTTGAGTATGTACCACGTCCTGTATTGAGTGATGATACAGGAAGTGGAGGAAGTAGAAGTACTGATGTACCAAAGAAGGCTGCGCCCAAGAGGAAGGTGAAGGGCAAGCTTCATATTCAGTTTGAGCTTCCACCAGGAAGTCTCACTGATGAAGAAATTACTGCACAAGCTAGAGATGTAAGTTCAAATTTTAGAATAATATTAATTTTTGATATAGTAGAATTTTGAGTGATATAGTGTGGTTTTATGTGATATAGTGTAGTTTTATGTGATTGTGTGGTTATGTGATGCTGGTATGTGATATTATGTTTGTGTTTGATATAGTGGTGTTGTATTTGATATAGTGGTATTGTATGTGATATAGTGTGTACTATAGTGTGTTACTTATAGTGTAAAAATTTAGAATAATTTAATATAGTGTATTTCAGACTGATATAGTGTTGGTATATATGATATAGTGTATGTATGTGGTATAGTGTGTGGTTTTAATATTTGATATAGTTCCTTGTAAAAATTGAATAATGTGCCGTTTTAATATAGTGTTATTTTCATATAGTTGGTGTTATTTTCATATAGTTAGTCTTGTTTTGATAGACTATTACAAATTAGTAATTTGTTTTGATTTTTGTAGGAGCTTCATGCTATGTGGTTGCTGTGGAAGAGGGATTTGGAAGCTGTCTCTCATTGCCACATAGATGCTTTAAAGAGTTTGAAGGACTCTTATGTGGCTAGCAATCCTCCTTCTGATAATCCTTCCCAAGATGATCTTGACAAAATTTTGTCAAGTTCAATTTATCAGAAGTACTTTGATGAAATGGTATCGATTGCATATGCTGTGAAGGATTTGCCAGCTGGTTGGGAAGAGGTGTCTAATCCTTGTACTACTGCTTTCCCTAGCTTTATAGTGACTCAAATGAGTCAGAAGACAAATGACATCATCCAGAACGTTGTCAACAACGTTTTTTATGATGCAAGTGAGGACATGTCCGTGGAGGAGAATACATGGACTGTTTTCCAAAATGCTTTGTCTAGGGGTCCAGCCAAGTCAACTCTAAGGCTGGATGAATATGCAGTTGAGGGTCCTTTCACTCATCTTTCAAAGATGATGAAAGATTTTGAAGATGTGATGCAAGATCTCCCAATATTTTTAAGGGAGGCTGTTGATTATTGTTCTGAAAATCAACATCCTTTAGATGGGAGGTAAATTTTTGAATGAAATTTGTTTAATGTATTGTTTTTATTGAAAATATGCTTACAATTTGGTTGCTCGTTGCAGTGAAGAGATCTTTCAGCTGGATGAAGTGTTCTTCTCTATACCTCGGAGTGAGATTTGGACGGTTGCTACAGAGACTGAGATGTTTGAATCAGTTATAGATAATTGGGCAAGAATGATGAATATGAATGAACTCAGTCTCTCTTCTCCTCCAAAAAAGTTTTACTTTACTTCTTCTCAGGGTGTAAGAACTTTTTCTAATATATTTTTATGGTGCTGAATTCTTTATCTTTGCCTGCATTATTTATTTATTGATAATATGAGCTCTTATGTTGCAGGCTGCATTATTGCATGTGCTTGAAAATGAAACTGATGCTAAACGCATTGATGATTTGATAACATGTTGGAAGTTTCAAATTCAAGACTTGAATAACATTTCAAAACTGGATGCTGGTGTTGAATTGGTAAGACAAATTTGTTTTTAAAATTATGATGAAAGCATTTCTTAGTATAAATTGACAAATATATAGTGGGTTTGTATATGATATAGTGCTTTTTGGTATCATATAGTGGCTTTTGTTTATGATATAGTGTGTTTCTTTATGATAGTATAAATTGACAAACATATAGTGGATTTATATGTGATATAGTGTGTCTGTATATCATATAGTGTATTTCTTTATGATATAGTGTATTTCCTTATGATACAGTACTAGACAAACATATAGTGGATTTATATGTGATATAGTGTGTCTGTATATCAAATAGTGTGTTTCTTTATGATATAATGTTATTATTTTTTATATCATTATGTGATGATATAATTATTTTTATTCTCATCTAGTGAGTTTATACTTCTATTCATTTTGTAGGTGTTTTTCCCAATTTTGCTTAAAGGAGCTAATCATTTTGTCCTGTTTGTGCTGGACACAAACAAAAAGACTGTTTTTTATATTGATAATAAGATTTGGGATGGTGGTAAGGAATATAAGAAAATGATGGAGACTCTCAGTTCAATCATTGCTGATGGAGTTTCAAGTCTTTTCCAACATTATGAAATCCCACAATCTCAAGGTGATGATATGGGTTTATGGGGAATGACAGAAGTCAAAGGAAGATGGAAAAAGGTGCATATGATTTGGACTGTGGTGTGTATATACTTGTCCATATGCTACTTTTTGAAGGCTCAAATTTGAATGCCCATATTTGAATGATGTAAGTTTAATATAATTATTTATAACTGAGTTATCTATTTAAGTTTTTTTTTTTTTTATAGTTTCTTACTTATTTAATTTATTTTCAGGAGAAGATAAGGAAAGCAGCAAGAGTCTCCTTGTGTGGTTGCATTATTTTATCTGATTTGAATAAGAATAGAAGTGAGCTTGTCAAAAAGGTGATATCATTCAGATCAAAGAGATCAGAGACTATTGCTATTATTGAAGAAAATAAAAGGAAGAAAGCTGAAGAGAGTAAAAGGATTGAAGAGGAGTTGAGACAGAAAATGCAAAGAAGAGAAGAAGAACAAAGAAGTTGAGGATGGAAAGAAGAAGACAGGAAGGAAAAAGTTAACCGTCAAATTTGCAAAGTAAAACTATATTGATGTATTTGAATGATGTTACTAATCTAATAGTAGGTTAGGGTTGACAGTTGGTTTGTGTTGATATAATAGTTTTACAAACAATGTTTATGTAATTGTGTAGTCTTGATTGATTTTACAAACAGTGTTAGTAATCTAACAAAAGAGGTAATGTCCTGTTTTGATATAGTGTAGTTTTCAATGATATAGTGTTAATCTATATGATATAGTGTATTTTTACTTGTTGACATACGAGAGTATTACAAATTACTAATTTGTTTTGATTTTTATTGGATTACGCTTACACAGCAGGTTTGTGTAAATATAATGGGTTTACGTACAGTTTTTCATAAGAATTTATTTATATAATGTACTTCATAACCATATCTTTTCAAAAAAAAAAAAAAATTGCACATAACCATATAGTGTACAATTCTTATTTTAAACTCAAATAATTAAAAACATTGCATAGTTCTCTTGGTAAAGTATTTTAGAACAGATGTTCTTTTGGAGTTATGCTTCCAAACTCCTTGTGTCTCTTTTTCCCTTTTTTGATGCCTTCTTGTATGAATCATAGTGTCCTTTTATTCGCTTATTGTCTCTTCCTTTTGTGACTGCTCTATCTCGGATCCAAAACTGTTGGTCTTGCTACTAATTCTTGTGTATTGTTTTCTTGACTTTCATTAGCTTGTAATGCTCGCAACCGCTTCTTGTAATGCTTTCTCATGAGCTCTAGCTTTTCCCGCTGCTTTTTTGCTTCTTCCATCTTTATTACTTCTTCAACTTTTGAATTTGTTTTTTTGAAACTTTCCTCTATCATTGCTCTAGCTGGTTCTATTCTATGGCTCTTTAATATGAGATTGTAGTACCTTATGGCATGAATGTGTTAGTATTTAGACAAACATATAGTGGATTTCAATGTGATATAGTGTGTTTATAGATCATATAGTGTACTTATGTGTGCTAGTGTATATATAGTATTAGATAAACATATAGTGGATTTCTATGTGACATAGTGTGTTCATATATCATATAGTGTACTTCGTGTGCTAGTGTAGATATAGTATTAGAAAAACATATAGTGGATTTCTATGTGATATAGTGTGTTCATAGATCATATAGTGTACTTACGTGTGCTAGTGTAGATATAGTATTAGACAAACATATAGTGGATTTCTATGTGATATAGTGTGTTCATAGATCATATAGTGTACTTCTGTGTGCTAGTGTAGATATAGTATTAGACAAACATATAGTGGATTTCTATGTGATATAGTGTGTTCATAGATCATATAGTGTACTTCTCGTGTGATATAATGTATTTTTGTCTTGGTGTATAGTGTGTTTACATACCTCCTTATCATGTGCAGCCTCCATGGTGTGAAGCCGTTTTACTTCTCCTTTTTCTCTCTTTTCATTATCAAATTTCTCCCAAACTTCTTTTTTGCAAATCTTGTCCACCTTGATGATATGTATTTCTCTGGTATTTTTTGACAGAATGCAAGTGTAGAACTCTTATGGCATGAAAGCACAACCAACCTGATTCTTCAAAATTTCTGCATCCACACTCAATTGTCTTCTCTGGGTAATTGAAGGTTACTTGTTGAGAAGAACCATCAATGCCATTGAGGAAAACTCGTATGTCGAATGTTTCCTTGTGTACCCGGCTAGTTCAATTGCACTTGCCATTGCATGTTTGAATTCTTCCTCGAAATCTCGGAAAAGAGTATGTGTGTACTTGTGAAGCCGCATGTTTTAATAGTGGACTCATGCAGAGATCCCGATTTTGGTATTCCCTTTGTACAATTAAAATCGTCCCTTTCTTCCCCTGTCTTCTCCACCTTATTACGATCTGTTGGAATATTGAAAAAAGTCACAAGCTAGTGGTTTTGTTTGCCTTAAACCCAACAAAGATGATTTGTGCTTTCACTTCTCTCGTGAAGATAGTATTCCAAAACAGAGAAGAAGTCTTTGCTAAATGTTGTACACCATTTTTCTTTCAAACTATACAATCTCTTGAACCAACGATCATCTTCTAGTTTGTATTTTTTGGTCATTGTGCTCCAAGTTTGTTCAAATTCGTTGTTGTAATGCAACCACTCGGACACTTGTGAAAAATGTTCTTGAATTCCTTATCCGCATTCATCAATCCAAATTGTTGATTTGCATTTTGACTCAAATGCCATAAACATAGCCTGGGTCTTGAGGTCGGGAAAGCCTGTCAATGAGTTCATTTAGTTAGTTTTTCAAGTAATATCCATTGCTCTTGCAATAGTACATAACGTAAGTTGTGCAAATGTCACATAAACATGAGTACCTTTTTTATTGCTCCTGCAATTGCAAAGATCTTGGTCGCTGAATATAGTTATTGGACATTTACCTTTCATAGACTTTTTGAATGTTTCAAAAACCCATTCAAATGATGGTATTGTTTCATCCGCAAGAAATGCACATGCAAACATTGTGTTTTTCCAATGGTTATTAATTCCTACAAATGGTGCACAAATAAGATTATACTTGTTTGTCCTATATGTAGTATCAAAAACCATAACATCTCCAAATATTGTATAGTCCTCAAGCATCATAGAGTCTCTCCAAAACAAGCAACAAACCTTTCCTTCATCATTCAATCTTACTCTAAAGAAGAAGTTACTATCTGTTTGCATCTGCTCATAAAGGTTATCAACAACATTTTGTGAATCCCTTCCATCAATCGGTTTTATTTTGAGCCTATAACAGCTTGAAGTGGTCTTTCATGGAATGACCCAATACATCTTCACCACCCGCTCGTACTCATGTATTTGAATGAATCTATCGGTCTCAGTCCACACTCTTGCATAGCTTGTATGGTTTCTTTCTTTGGATCACTCATCTGACGCTCAGATCTATGAAGGTAATTTAGTGGTTGTCTTGTAAGTGGATGATTGTGTTTTTATAACATGCTGCACAATCTCATAGTGTCCGTCGGGGTTCATCCTTGCTCTAATCGGAGCGGGACATTGGTTCTTGTGATCATAACTCTTCTTGTCCTCTGTTTCTTTGAATTGATGTCTTGTATCATTATATCCGTATTATTCTCTCCTTTTTTTCTTTGATTTTGGTATTTCTTTTCCCTTGAGCAGAGCATACGTAGTACTTTTGATGCACAACCGATGTCCCTTCTTTTTTTCTATTTTTGGATTTTCTAACACTGAACCCTACTATAGCAAAGATGCCGACAATATAGCTCATGTATATCATCAAATGTTGGTCTTACTTGACCAAGTAAAACTCCTCCAATTTCATGTTTATTCAGTGATTGTTCAGTTGAACCTGTTATAAAAGAACAAAGATATTTTTGTCACTTTTATTATAGTCTATATATATATATGATATAGTGTATCTATTTATGATATAGTGCATGGGTGTTTGATATATTCTATAGTGTATTTTTGTTATATTCTATAGTGTATTTTTGAACCTGTACGCAATATTTTTGTTATATTCTATAGTGTATTTCTCGTGTGGTATAGTGTATCTATTTATGATATAGTGTATTTATGTATGATATAGTGTATGTTTTTGTAATGCGTTTAAGTAAATATTTTCTATATCTACTAGTTTGTTCCTATATGATATAGTGTATCTATTTATGATATAGTGTATTTATGTATGATATAGTGTATTTGTGAATTTTAGTCCATTTTTGTGTTTCACAGTACGCAATATTTTTGTTATATTCTATAGTGTATTTCTGTGTGGTATAGTGTATCTATTTATGATATAGTGTATGGGTGTGTGATATAGTGTATTTGTGAATTTTAGTCCATTTTTGTAATGCGTTTAAGTAAATATTTTCTACATCTAATATAGTGTACCTATTTATAATATAGTGTACCTATCTATGATATAGTGTATGTACGTATGATATAGTGTAACTATTTATGCTTTACTCACATACACTATATCATATAGTGTAACTATTTACCTGGAATGACAGTCAATTAGATTCATCAATTGATACTACAACATATTGCTCGTCAACTTGATTTTCTAGCTCATCATGAAACAAAGACCACATTATCTACATAAAATTATAGTGTTAGTGTTTTTCTTGAATCAAACAAATGAAATTATTGACTTCGATGTTTGTTACCTTCAAAACTTGGTGTATTATTGAGATCTATTACGAGTGGATCTCGATGCTCATTTTGGATTGAATTGTGATGCCTGTTCGTCTATATTACATGCTACAATACTCGATTGAGATCCGTTTGATCGATTAAAGACGAATTTTCCATGAATTTGTCGTAGTTGTTCAATTGAATAGGAAATTGTCGAAGAACAATAATTTGATTCTGAATGAGATGTACGTAAATTTAGGTTTCGTATGAAATTGAGAAATAATTTGAATGAACAGAGAAAATAATTTGCGAAATTTTATAGCGATATAATATTTGGTTTTTGGAAATATTGAAGAGAGAGAAAATCGCGGATTTTGGAAATACCGAAGAGAGAAAATCGCGCATTTTTAGAAAGTGAAAGTGAGTACCGTGTACCGGGTCACGTGTCCGGGCTCGGTCCACACTATTTTTAGTGTGAACCGGGTCCACGCAAGACCTTGACATACAATCTATCCCTCAAAAGAAGTTTCGACTTCGAAACTTAAGACAAAAAGTCATAATCACTTTCCAAAAACGGATTAAAATCCAAAATTGTAGTTTTTGACTCAAATGTTCATGTCTAAAATGAATATAATGACTCAAAAATATGTTAAAATGCAATAACTATGGTAAAGCGCGAAACTCTATGGCA